>BQKN01000044.1:1695712-1726589 GCA_022839385.1 Asparagus kiusianus
TGAGTCTGGAAGATACATCAACAGTCTTATCCGATCACATGAACCATCACTCCCCCATACTAACTCTTCTCGTTTCTAAGTCAACAATCATAATTATATATATATAATTAGTTAGGGTTTGGTATTTAAAACGAAAAATAATTAAAATAAATAATTATGGGTATTTAAAAATCAAAATAATTACGGAATAATTATTTACAAATAAAAACGTACATGTTGTACTAATACAACAGTTGATACGAAATAGTCAAAATATAAACATATTATACAATTAAATAAGAATAATTAATAAAAAATATATATTTACTTACATTTAAAATCAATTAATTATGAGATAATTATATACACAGTAAAACGTACCAGTTGTGTTAATACAACTGATAATATGCAATAGTAGAAATTATACAAGAAATTATACAATTAAACAAGAATAACTAATAAAAATATAATTTCTTATATTTAAAATCAAATAATTATGGAATAATTATCTACACAATCAAACATACCAGTTGTACTAATATGACAGATGATATGCAAAAGTAATAATAATATAACAAATTGTACAAAATAATATGAAATAATAATACAACGTATTACACGAAAATATACGTAATAATAATAATAATACAATGTATTATTCAAAATGATACATAATAGTATCGGTAACACAACGGATAAATTCTGAAAATTTTTTACTACACTAAATAAATTTATAAATATTTAAATCATTTAAATAAATATAAAATTTAGGCTTTAAATCATAGAAAATTATAGAAATTCGAGAAAAATATAAATACTCTTTTAAAAACCATAATTAAATAATTTAAAATACTAGAAAATTATTTTAACTAGTATCAAAATTCACGGTCATTACAGTCCCCGCTCCCTTTGTCCATGCTGATGAGCCTCGATAATCTGAGTATCTAGTTGTGTATGAGGCTGAGAAGTGCCGACTCCATCAGCATGCGTCGTGCTATGAGAAGTACCGGCTCCATCGTCATGCGTCGCCCTTTGACATGTCCTATGTCTTCACGTGTACACTTGACCAAATTTGCGTGACCTATCCTCACGTCCTTCAAACTCGTCGACATGATTTTTATGGAACATGTTTGCTATTCTAACCGATGCTATTGAAGATCCCTAACACCGTCAGATCCTGAATATCATTAATATGCACATTTATATTAGCCTCAATCTCATCAAAAGCATTAATCTGCGATTTAATCAATATATACACAACTTAGAAAATAATATATTAATAATAAAAAGAATTGTTGTTTTAAATTAGTTTTAAAACTTACATAATCTCTCTCAATCATGGCATTATGGATGTAAATATCTATCAGTGGGTGTCGTATGTATCCAGCTGATGGCTGTGGGTCACGTCCTATCCATCTGTGTGTGATATTCTAATACCAACGCATATACGTAGTATAACCATCAACTAGAATTCTCTCATTTTGTATAAAATTCCACCTGTTATTCCACCTGTTTATGTAGGTCGCACGGAATATTGCCCAGTCCGTACGATGCTATATCATCCGTCGCCTATGATCGATTTGCTCAACAGGATTTGGCACATGCTAAGAGAGAAGAAATTACCGTAACACACGATCTAGGACACGATCTGGGACATGCATCTCTACAATCTCCTAACATATCAACGAGACTCTGGCTCTCCACAAAGTAACGCTATCTCTATAGATAGGTGCAAGAGTATGCATATCGAGATCTGGCGGAGAATATGGCGTCTACTTGAACTAAAATTTAAAAAAAAAACTTTCATTAGTATCTACGGGAAAATTAAAATATTCATAATGAATTGAGTTTTATATTTATCTATTGGTGTTGGAGGCCATCAAGCTCATTTTAGTAAAATTCTATATGTCTAGTCGTTGTTTTGTATTTAGAGTACATCATGTTATACCTATTTAACATAAATAATATATGAGAACAAAATCAATATGAATAAAATTTATGCATAAATATACTTGCATCCCAAAAGAAACTAGCCCTGTAGATCATGGTGCACATACAAAGTAGGTTGTCCAATATGAATGTGTTTCCATGACCAAACCTTCATTAATGTCATGCATTCCTTGGATTCTTTATTCTGCATCAAGGAGACCTTGCCTAGTTCTCTATAAAGGTATGTCAAGACTGCACTACCCCATGATAGAGTGTCACATACATAAAATTCTTCGAGTAGTGGCAACCATCGTGTATGTACAAGATTCTTGCTCACATCAGGAAATAACATACACCCCTATCATGTGCAACATATAAGCAAGAGCGTAATACTGAATCGTCTCATCCATAGCATCAACTGGTATATCTCCCATAAATGTCAATCGAAGCCAAGATAACTTCATCGCACCACTCCTCAAATCGTGAACTTGCCCAAGAAGCCTCTCACATACTTTAGCCTAATTATGGTCATCGGTGCCTGTGACAATCGAGCCATCGATGTGGAGCCCAAGTATGATGGCTACGTCTTGAAGTGTAATGGTACACTCCCCTATATGCATATGAAAGTTGTTAGTCTCCGGTCTTTATCTCTCAATCAGTACACTGATAAGGGCCCAGTCAAGCCTAATATATCTCACTATTGAACACTTCCAAAACCCGGCCTGAGCTACCAACTGTAGTACTCAATCATCCTCCATCTCCCAGCCCGAGTGACTCTGGGAATGGTCCACTATGCTGATCTTTGCTACGGGCTGCACATGAATCAAAATTGATAAAATTTATTAAGAAAAATTAAAACTAGCACAAAAAATAAGGAATATATATACAACATTTTTTTACCTATTTCAAACCAATCTTGTGTGAATGATGATCCGTCTGAAGGTATAATACGTCGGGTTGCGTCGATCCCAGATCCATAATGGATATCTCTGAGATTAAAATACAATATGTTAGATTTTTTAGTTGAATGACTTAATCATATGTATTTTTATGGCCAAAATTAAGTAAAGAATTCATCCAACATAGAAAAAAAAAGAATAAAACATGCATAACGATTGTCATATATTCAAGATTCAAAATAAAAGGTTATATATTACAAAAACGATTGTCACATATTCAAGATTAAAAATAAAAGGTTATATATTACAAAAGGAGCTAATATTCGTCATCCTTACAACCGTCCCTGAATAATCAATGCCTAAGCCTAGTTGGACAACTACTTTTTGTTGTGGCCCGGTTGATCGCACCTACTATACTTGTTTTTTCTCCTGATTCCTTCTCGACCGTCATCTATATTATTTCTAATTCATATGGAATGAGGTCGCCTAGCTGATCTTCTATACAAAGGAGGTAATATCCGTGGCCCGCCTTGTGTCTACTGTCGACTATCATATGGTGGACGAAAACACTTTTTGTATGTTTGTTGAGAGTTATAAGTTGAATACCAATCTGTGACGAATGTATAATATGAAATCCTCATACCACCCTGTAGATCCGAGCAAGCTGTGACAACATGGGAACAAAGAAGCCATTGTAATTACAGTATATTGCAAGTGCATGTACAAGTTTGATACACTAGCATATTAACTTTATAAGAGCGATTTTCTCTATGTGATATTTCTTCAATGACCCCCCGTTCATTAAAACTTTATCTAATGACACGAAATGATTGAGCCCTCACAATCCAATCCGCTAATATGCCTTCAACCATTGGCGTCAGCTCTGTTGGGATGTTTGCACCAAGTGTGCGTCGTCTAAGGAAGAATTTATTAAGTCTGTAAAATATTTTTGCAATTAATAACTATATTGGCATACCACGTTCTCCCCTAAGCACACTATTAAAACTCTCAAAAGCGTTAGTGGTCATTATACAAAACCGTTTCCTGACATCTTCACATAAAGCCTACCTATCAATATTGTTTGGACCCAAACAAGTCTCGATCCAATCATATGCAGCTCGTGAAATAAATTTAATCCTCTCCCTTGGTTGCTCATAAACTAATTTTTTCGTTGCACATCCAGCTTGCCAAAGAAGATATTAAAGCTTCACTTGTCTATGCTTCCTCTTGAAGTTGTCTATAATATGTTGCAAATAATAACAATGTTGATGTGGTGACAGAAAATATCGTTGTAGTGCTATTGGAATTCCTTTCATCCTATCAGATATGAATGTAATCGACCGCATTCGCACACCAGGGATATGATATCTAATGTATGCAAAAAAAAACCAAGCCCAATTTTTCGTGTTTTCAACATCAATCACTACAAATGCCAAAGGAAATAAACTGCCATCTGCATTTACTCTAGTTGTAAAAAGCAAAATGCTTTTATATTTAGCGTACAAGTGAGTGTCATCAATCCTAAGAAGAGAACGTCAATATATGAATCCCTCAATGCAAGGCCCAAATGCCCAAAATACACCTGTGAATTGTCTATCTCTGCCGTCAATAGGGTATGATGATACTTCATACACTATCTCTAGATTTTCTTTTGTGAGTGCTTCGAGATAATGTGGTAAGATCTCATAAAATTTATCCCAATCTCCGAATATTTTTATCATCACCTTCCTTCGAGTATTCTGACACTTGTTGTATGATACATCCAAGCTAGTCACTTTATGCACTAAACTACGAATATCCTTTAGCCTTAGATCAAGATCCTCCTTTAGTTTAGGCATAATCAATCGATACATGAAAGAGGCGGATGCATATTTATGATTCATCTCTAATCGAGGATTGCTACATGTGTGAAGTCCGTTGTAGTGTGTTATTTTAAATTGTCCGCCTACTCTTACACCCAAGCGTGAATTAAGCTTTTAAGGACATTTTGCATTACCATCATGGTGCCCACCACTATCTTCTTCCTCGCTATCTTTGCGGTAAAAACAAACTACATTATAACTTGTTGCATTACTTTTTGTTTGCCTAAACTTGACATTTTTTGGATGGCTCACAATCGAAGCGTATGAATCAATTTCTCCTTGCTTTCAAATAGATCGCCCTTTCTGAATGAGAAGTCCTCGCATTGTGTATCATCATCTAAATTAGTGCTAATAGGAATACTTTCTATCATGGAATTATCAATACATTCTTCTCCATGAAGTTCATCGGGCGGCGGATCCTCTAACACGACATACTTATTGTTAGAGTAATATCGGTCAATATATTGGTTGTCTCATTCATCACGATCTATCAAACACATCATGCTATTGATTCCTAACCCATCCTCTTCGTCATCATCCTCAGATTCGACACTTGCATTATCATCCACTATCGTCACTCTTGTGGAACGCATTATATCTTGATGGGGAGCGCTATCATCAAAGGCATTTAAAGTGCCCACAAGCGAAGAACCGCTCAAGTATTGTGACTGTGTCCATCCTATATCTTGTTGCGGAGATAAAAAGTCGGCAGAGTCAACTTCAAGGTCCTCCAACATGTGAGAGTATACTCCATACCGATTTGCCCAAAATTCTGTGATGCCTTTCAATAAATAATTCCACCGAACGCATCTCGCCATGCAATATTCCAATATGACCCATATCGTAGTCACTTAAGATTTGAATGCCGCTTATTTTGTTCCCCGTAACAGGATAATTATAAATAACGTTGAGGTGATACTCACATGGATTGCTTAATATAAGTTTATGTAAGTCATTAACCAATTCATCGAAAGTACATGATTTTGATATAAACAACGGCTTCGTCACACCTCCTTCATATACAGGCATATTATTCTCAAGATAGTTAATATTCTCATCATATGAACAAAGAATTACGATTCGATCGGGATCGGGTAAACGTGATTTGTTATCGTGTGGGCCTTATATAGGCCCTGCCGCAACTCCACAGGATTTCAAATCCCACGGAGTTGCAGGCCACCTTGCCAGAGAGTGGTGCTCTCTAGAATTTGACCTGTAACTTCACGGGATTTGAAATCCTATTAAGTTTTAAGCTTCACGGGATTTTCAAATCTCTTGAAGATTTGGCCCCCTTAACAAGATTATTAATAAGTGGCTTAAATTTCACAGGATTTGAAATCCCGTGAAGTTTTTGAATATTTTTCACCAATTTCGACCTAGTTGCAGCCAATTTCGACACGGTTTCAGCTAATTGGCCGAAACTAGGTTGAAATTGACGAATATTTCTAAAGAGGTCTAAAACAAAAATTTGTCCTATACAAAATGAATATGAAAACCAAATAATATAAAAAATAATCCTATGATACAAGAGAGTTCATCAAAATAATTCTCAAATCCATTAACCTAAAAATTAAAACAATTTCAACATTATGATCCATATATATTTGGATATTTGGGATATCGATCCGATATTTCCCTACGTAACAATATTCGTAATCATATCTTATCGTTTGTAAATTTTAGTAACCATAGCCATATCCTAAGGAATACGGATACAAATATATCTATGAAGACCAACGTTGAAATGTAAAACCCAGAAAATTTGAGATAATAAAATTTAATTTGTGATTAATTATTATAAGTGGATATTTATTAAGATAAATATCATTAAATAATGTATGAATACATTAACAAGTATTTTGAGTATAAACAAGTCCATACATGAGAATAGAACGAGTCGAAAATATGCACAAAGGGAAAATCTTGAGAAACTGGAAATTTCCAATCCAGTCGACCGCAGCCCGGTCGACCGTCACAGTCGACCACGGAACCTGCTTTTTGTTTTTCCTGATCTGAGTTGGTTTCGGGTATTTGAGGCCCATATTCGTTTTCTCTGATATATATACACATTGATCACGAGATTTTTAGTTTTCTTAAAACCCTAGCAGCCACCAAACACTTCCACAAAACCCTAGTTTGATTTTTGAAAGAGTTTAAGAGCGTTTGGAGCGGGATTTCAGATTGTTTTGGGTTTTGGCTTGGAGATCTACCTTGGAATTTCATCTTTCACGTTTTGCATCAAATCTCAAGCGAGTTTCTTCTCTGCTAATCCCTCTCTCTTGTTTTTAAATGATTTAATGAGTTTTTAATGTGATTTCTTAGGCCTAATTAACTAGTTTGGATATAATAAAACAAATCTTTTGTATTATATGTATAAGACTAGATATTTTCATGTTTAAAAGATTAAGAACGAAATTACAGAGATGTTTTAAGATCTGAAAGTATTTAACAACGTTGTTTAACTGAGTTTTTATGATTTGTTCTTTGTATCGATGTTTCATGCATGTTTAAGGGTTTAAATATGATTTATTATGTGATTAATCATGTTTCACATGTTTGACAATCTCCAGAGATGTAAATCTGATGTCTACAATGCTCTACACATGTTTCAGCACGAATTAAAAAGTTTGAGTCAAACACACGCATGAACACAGCATAAACCTGCACTAAACAGGTTCTGGAACCGCATTCGGTTGACCGTGTCCAAGGGGCAGTCGACCACGTGCCAGGCTGAGGCCTAGGAAGCTTCAGGATCGCAGTGCAATCGACCGCCGCTTTATCGTGCTCGACCGCCAGTCAGGCAAACAGCTTGTGCATGTTTTTGACCCATGTTTCATTTTTGAGGGATTTTCTCGATCTTTTCTAGTTATTCTATGGTACTTATGAGTTGTTTAACATCGGTGATGTTTGTGAATACCAAATATTAATACGTACACCGAGATATATGCATGGACACTTAGTTTATATTGATGTGATATGCATAGTCAATATACGTGACACACGACAAGTTGATAAATGTTGAGATAACAAATGATACCATATAGTTCATCAGTTATGGATGCGCAGTGTGGTTGTGTACCCCGTAATGAGACCTCAGTTATACCACACTAGGAGTATTTGGTTGTTTTTCCCGTAATTAGATCTCGGCAGTACTAATACTCGAAGATGATCGGTGGTTTCCCGGTTGGGCTGATATGCCTAAACTCCGTAGTACGGTCATCTGGATGCATAACCGGAATAGGGGAGATAAAACCTATTACCGCAGAATGATTGAGTAAGGATGTTAATCCACATGTTAATGTGAGAACCTTACAAGAGTATCGTTGAGTGATAAAGACATATATGTACAATTGTAGTTTGCTCCCATGATAGATTACCCAAGAGTAGGATATACCTTTGATACGTCGCCTACATGATGTGGCTTATGGTGGTTTTGAGTTGGATGATATTTCCTTATGATTACGTCAACTACCCGAGGGTAGTTCGAGATGTGAATTTGGTTCATTATGGTTGATGTTTGGAGTATTTTTCTTTTATGTGTTGTATTTCATTCATAGGATTGGAATTGGTATTTAGTAATCTACAATTTGAGACATGGTATATACATGAGGGTTGTTTGAATTATTTCGCTCGACGTACTAATTCTCGTGTTGTGGATTTATAAATATCAATCTTTATTTAGAGTTATATGAATGATTTTATACTTATATGTACAGATTCTAATTTTTTATATACTCCTACCCCTTCTCCCTGGGGGTGGTGGAGATGATCTCACTAGCCCTTTGACGCTCGTTGTTTTCACCCTTTTAGGCAGCGAGTCCGGTGCATGAAGAGTCGCAGGTTGATGGGTTTGCATCTTAAATTCCATCTAGTTATTTACATTTGTAGCTATTTTAGAGCTCCACATATAGTTATTTATTTTCAGAATCTAGATTTGGATTTTATTTTTGTAGAGGTTGAGTGTCTTTGAGAGATTTCTTTCGACTCTTTCTTTTGTCTTAGTTGATCTCATAGTACCTTTGGCAGCTCGACTGGCAGCGATTAAGGAGCAGTTAGCAAATCAGACTCAGCAGGAGGCACCCATTCGGGAGGAGACACTCATTTGGGAGGTGACACTAGAGGAGACACTGATAGATACACCACCACCACCAGTTGATGATGGAGTTGCTGAACAAGAGTCTTGGCTTCGTCTGGTAGAGAGATACCAAAAGTTGAAGGCACCAGAGTTCATGGTTCGTCAGAGTCCATTGCTACACACAAATGGAAGGAAGTTGTGAGCAATATTTTTGATATGCTTAATGTGAATACTGTGCAGATCAGAGGCTAGACGCTTTCAGCCTCAAGGGTAATGCAGGAGGATGGTATTGGCTTCGTTTCACTCCAGAGAAGAGGATGATAATTTCGTGGGAGACTTTTGTATACTTCTTAGACGAGCAGTATGTTTCGGCTGCAGCGAAAGTCGGGAAGGAGTTAGAGCTAGCTCGGTTGGAACAAGAGGATATGTCCGTGATGGATTTTGAGAGTAAATTTAGGATACTACTTAGATTCACGAGCATGTAACACACCGAGGAGCGGCAGACTCAGATGTTAATGATGGGGCTTTCCTCAGGTTTACGTTGATATATGGTATCACGGAGATTTTAGTCAGTGCGGGAGATAGCAGATGCCACCATGGCTCAAGAGATAGAGATAGCTATGTTCCTAAAGGGCAAGGATGGAAATATTAAATTAGGACAGTCCTAGGATAAAGGCAAAGGTAAAAGGCCTTTTGTAGGACCAGGAGGACCCCAGTAGCAGGGTAAGGGTCCACATCAGCAGGGTCCCTATAAGAAGGGACATCAGCAGGATCAGAAGGTGTCGCAGCAGTGCATATTTCAGGGGACTTGTTTCAATTGCAATAAGTTCGGACATAGAGTAGCAAAGTGTCATAGCGAACCTACATCAGGCCAGCAAGGCAAGAATCAGCAACAGTAGCAGCAGCACCATGCTCAGGGCCGAGGTCAGGGCTACTAGTTGAGGATTGAGGCATCACCAGTAGTCCCGAGGGTTGAGGGACAAGTGTGGTTTATTCAAGAGTCCCAACAGGGACAGATAGTCCCATACGTTCCAGGCGATGCAGCACAACAGCCTTTGGCTATTAGTAGAGTATATGCAGTTGTTCCTCACGACCATGGTGCGAGCGGGCCTGTAGTGGAAGGTACGTTCCTTGTGAACTCCTTTCCAGCATATATTCTTTTTGATTCTAGAATTTCACATTCCTTCATCTCCTATGAGTTTATGGTTAGACTTCAGCTTGTAGCGTAACCGTTAGATATTTCATTATCTGTATCTACTCCTTTGGAAGAGGTGTCTCTTTTAGAGAGTGTTTATAGGAGATGTGTCGTCACCTTAGACAATTCTGAGTTCGTGATTGATTTGATTGTGTTGCATATGTTTGAGTTCGATGTTATCCTTGGTATGGATTGATTATCTTCTACCATGTGAGTATCGACTGTTTTGCGAAGACAGTCAGATTGCGAGCTTGTGATGGATCTGAGATGGTGGTAGTGACCTCACGGGGCAACCGGATTACAAAATTATTTCTAGAATACATTGAGGAGGTAATGTTGTGGGATCAGGGCGCAGATTTGAGTGAGACACGAGTAGTCTCAGAGTATTAAGATGTCTTCTAGGACATACCAGGTTTACCACCAGTGAGAGAGGTCGAGTTTTGCATAGAGTTGTAGCCAGGCACCGCACTGATTTCTCGAGCACCTTATCTTATGGCGTCTACTGAGATGGGGGAGCTCTAGATCCAGTTAGATGAGTTGTTGTCTCAGGGTTTTATTCACCAGAGTCATTCTTCGTGGAAGCCGTTTGGTGGAAAATTTGAAGTAAAAAGAATAAAAGAAAAATTGATTTATATTCTCTCGATCTTAATTACAATTTGAATTCTGATTACAAAAGAGAGGAGAATGATCTAGATTCTCTCATTTGTTTAATTCTGGATCCCTCACAGTAGCGATAGAGTGTGACCTTCGAATGCTTGCGTCAAATTTGCTCTCCGTTGACTATCTGAATATCTCAATTTACTAGAACAGCTGACTCGTGTGGTTGAACTGATTAGGAACTCTTGATGAGCTTTATAACTCAGAACGAGTGACAAACTCTGGTGGAAAAAGAGTTGTTTGAACCAAAAATAATTCGGTTGAGAAGCCAAGTATCCAGTATCTGGAAACTTTCAGTTGTTAAAGATTGTTGCCTCCTGGTTTTCTCCTCTCCAGAATCTGATCTACAAGAATTCGATCCCCGAACTCTATTGAGTTTGTTGATATTTATAGGAGAATTAGAGGTGTAACTACCCCCATAATCCACGCCAGTATGGGGGTTTAGTCGCCCTATTAATCAGGTATAATAACCTACTTAAACCACTCCCCAGATCGTGGGTGAACAGCGGTTTTCTCGAAACCGTAAGGATCGCGTTTGAACGAGTCAACGTTTGACTTGCATTCTGGATATGATTCTGCGTCTAAACATAGTGTCTGGAATCGCGTTTGCAGCGATAAGAAGCTGCGGATGCAACGGCTGAAGAGCTGCGTTCATAGCGGTATGGAGCTGCGTTGGCAATGACTGTAGAGCTACGTTTGCAATGATATGGAGCTGCGTTGGCAGCGGCTGTAGAGCTGCGTTTGCAGCGATATGGAGCTGTGTTAGCAGCAACTGTAGAACCGCGGATGTAGTGATTGCGTTAGCATTGGAAATTACTTGTGTTTCAATTGCAAGGATGAAATTCTGCTTCTTGGTTTGAAGAAATCATTACCTTGTAATCTCTTCTTGATCTATAGGAGAATCCTCTGATTGCAGTTTTCCTTTGTTAACACGAAAGTCGTCTGATTGTAACCTCCTTAGTCAAAACTGTCAGATAGGGGTGAACGATCTATTGTGATTTTCAGACAGCCTACAGAACCCCCTCCAAAGTTTTTGAATGTTCGCGGTTGACTGGGATGAATTTTCGGAATACATTGGTCCCAAACTTTTGTTGACCGATTGCTCACTTCATCTGCCTCGAAGACATCGTGAACCTCGTTGTCTGGATAGCAACTTTTGCGTCTTGATGACAACGAACTTAGGCAAACAAGCTGAAGCCCAAGTCATTACTGACGAACCAAACAAGAATGATGATGACAACAAATTTGTCTGAGTCCTTGAGATGCTCCGCTCAATCTACGATGAGGTGTATTCAGTTATCTAGAAAATTCTTGTAGGAATTCATGAACATGTGAGGTGCAGCTGCAAGAGTTGGGGTAAGAGAGAGCCAAGGACATCGAAGCAACCATAGAAACACTAGCTGTAAACTTGTCAACGAGGTCATCCTTAGTGAGGTTGAGCACCTCTGGGCTTAAGACAGATCCATTGTCATAGACAGAGAGAATCGCAAGCCCGTATGAGAAGGGCTTTATCCCAAGTTTAGTCAGGAGGGCAGCCTCAGAGGAACCCACTTTATCTCCTTTCTTGATCAGCTCAACTGGGGTAATGATTTTAACCATATTGTCATTACTCTTGGTTGGAACGTTAAGCCCTTTGAAAGGGTTAGTTGCGTGATAGGCTGAGGTCGATCACCAAAACGCATGGCCAAATCATGCGTTCGACCGTCTGAATGTGAGGATGCGTTTGGAAGTTGAGATCCCTTATTTGAAAACGCGAAAATCGCATTTTGGGTGGGATTTTTACCTAAAATCCCACGCTGATTGATAACTATAGCTGTATATAAATGGACCACCGAGGTCACATCAAAAAGTCATTCGACTTTTCTCTTTCTTGCTCTTCTGTCGACCACTTAACAGGGTTCCTGTTCATCTTCTCCGGCGCTTCAACGAAGGAAAAATTCATTCTTAGATCTTTCCTTAACCATTCTATATCTTCTTCGTCACTATTAGAATGGCTCCCAAGAAGAGACTGGCCTCCAAATCAAAGATCGCCAAAGTTCAGGGTGCTCCTTTGGCTAAAACCTCCGGGGATGTTTAAACCGCCGTGCCATCATCTCCGATTTCCTCAATTAACGGTAAGTTTAGGCAGTCGTAAGCTGTTTTGACAGATTCCTTATCCTCAATCTTGGATTGGTGGTTTGCATTCCATCATTAGAACACAAAGATAATCCTTAGTGTTTATCGGTTTTAAAACGTCTGGTTAACTCCGTCGTTCATGATATTTCAACGCAGGCTCAGACCCTGCGTTTTGAATTTTGAATGCGAGTTGAGACTCTGCGTTTAGGAATTTGGACGCAAGTCTGGACCTTGCATCTAAGATTTGGATGCAGATCTGGACCTTGTGTTTAAAATTTTGGACGCAGACTCGGAACTTTCCTTTTTGACTGCTTTTCTTTTCTATTTGCAGTGTGCTACTCCAACGAGCCTCTTTCTTTCAATCATTACTTTGGTCATGCAGGAGGTGCAAAGAAAAATACAATCTTCAGCTTTCATTTAGAGTACCCAACATTCCAGGACACCAACAAAGAGTGGGCGAAACTCATCACTCAAGCTTTCCCCGAAACTCTTAGGTCCTTGGTTACGGACGCTAGATTTGAAACCGCAGAGTGCGATATTTTAAAGAAACCATCCTTCCTTTTCGGGGATTCTGTTAAAATGGATCCTAAGCGGATGTCCGAGGGAAACTACAAATGGCTGAGGGCTGTTAACAACCGTCGTCTTTTCCTTCCCAACTTAGAGTGAATGTGGCCGATTTCTTATTATCAGTGCGTTTCTATCCCACAGTCAATGAATTGGGAACTCATTCAGGACCAAGGAGGTGTTGCTACTGGGCACATCACTCCTCGGGGCACTCATCCGGCTGGTTTTAATCATTTTGTGGCCTTGAAGCCAGGTTTATTCAAAAAAGAACATCCCGTCGGTGAACCTGCTAAGCTGGCGGAGGTCTTCATCAGAAAATTTATTTCTGTCAAAGGAGAGTTCCCCGCTCAAGATTTTAGGGCTCCAACATGGGTACATTCAAGTGAAACAGACTGGTGGGCCCGGATGATAAATTTTGTCTTAGAGGAGCTAGAAGAACCTTTGAGGATTTCAGAGTTGAGAACTCCAATAATAGCCACTCGATATGGGATTTCTTCAAATTATAGCGGACTTTTTGCTATACTAGAATTTTACAATTCTCACACTGGTACCTTTTTCACTCCTGCTGGTGAATTAGGCTTCACTCTCCATGAGATGTTTAAAATCTCCGGATTATCTTTTGGAGATCTGCCCTATGAGAAGTTTGTTCCCGAAAATAGGGAATTAGAGATCCTAAAACATGGTGCACCCGAAATCTATGACACTTACTGGGAATTAATGTGTCATTTCCAGATATGTGCACAAACTACTGGGAAAAGGGCCAGTGGTGTGAAATAAGGACAATGGGCAGAGTATCTTTTCCAAAATATATGGGACAAGGATGCTGAGGTGACTCGCTTAGCTGCCAGTACTCTTGAGGAAATCAATGAGCGTATCAATGATGCGACTTCCCACTATACTTGCGAGGTAGAGGAGGTTGTCTTCCTAGCTTTCACCACATTCGAAAGCTTCCATTATCAGGCAGAAGTCCCAATCTCCGACACGGCTTTGTTCGCTGGTTTTCTTACTCTTTGGTTGAAACGTTGTGTGGTACCCATTAGGCCGGTGGACGCTATTACAGTAGAAGTATTATACCCAGCCGTTCTCTTAGCTCATGGACAGCCTCTAAATCTCTTTTCAACCATGGTATGTTGTTTGCAGAGTGATCTACGAGAACTAGCCTCTGAGTTTATTGCCGTCAAGAAATTAGACTCAGATGGGAAAACAATCATTCAGACCCCAACCCCTCGAGTGCCGATGCCATATATTTATTTGGTATCTTAGTTTGTGTTGCACTGCCCTTCGATAATGTCGACCCCTGAATCGAGCGATACTTCGGCTCCTCTTGTTCAGTAATTGGAAACTGCTTGATGGGTCGGTTGGTATCAGGTTAAATTCCGTGAAATATTTAGGCGGGATTATAATTACGAGATCGCTTGCAAGTTTCCTGTTTTCGAGGGTGGTTCATATGGAGAGATCTATCAAGATACTCCGGGGCAGAATTCTTTTACTACACTTAGTAGAGGTGCCTTCTGGTGGCTCATAAATATTCGCCCGGGCTATCTTCTCTTCCGACAAGGGAGAAGATGTTTCATTGAACCATACCAGCCTTATCGCTTTTCTTGGCAATTCGGCTATGATCAGATTTATGTCGGAAATCCAAACCCTACTCTTGCGTACACAGGTAATGTGTATGAAGGAGCAAGAGCTTGGTATTACTCAGTGGCAGGCTGTACAGGAGAAAAATTCCAACTGTCGCATAAGATGCCTAACGTTCATACTTCTTTAAGCTTTTGTATGTGGTACCAAGCTGATTCTCAAATTTCAGCCTACAACATGAATACTTCCTGCCTGAAGGCCATTCGCAAATGGTATGCTTCGAAGAGAAGTGCTAAAAAGTTCCGTGCCCGAGGGGTTAATGAATACTTATCATATGAAAAGGCGATTACTAAGGACGAACGACGATAATTACCAGAGGGAGTTCAGGAAGAGATCAGGATGTCGGATACTCACGAGGTGGAACCTTCGAGAGTTAAGACTCAGAGTAAAAGCGCTACCGAAAAAAGAGCACTAGACCCGAGTGAAGAAGCTAAGTATAACAAACGAGCTCGTCGAAAGTTAGCGCTCGAGCCCCCTGCTTCTAAGATTATGTCAGATGCCTAGAAAGCATGGCATGCAAAGGAGGAAGAACGAGAGTCTACTGCTATGGGACTCTCGCCTCAACCTGGTCTCCCCACAGTTGGTCCCGCTTTAGGAGGCCCCGTTTCTTCTGCTCGTTCACTAAATGAAGAAGAGCGTGGAGATGAATCATTTGCAGGGGGTGTAGAATTTGCCCCTGAAGACATACTTCACGATACTGCCTCTACTGCCCCTCATGTTGAAGAAGATAGACCTCTGGTCCAAGAGCCTACAGTGACTACCCAGCAAGACTTAGTAGCGGACAAATCTCCTTCCGCTTCTGTGTTATTACCACCTGTAGGAGACATACAACCTAGCCCTACTACTGGAGTCATATCAAAACCTACCATCACCGAGAATCCGCCAGCATTTCCTCCCATAGACGAGGAGGAGCCTATGGACCATAGCGATGGTGCGAATGACACAGATGATGGTGGCGGCCAAAGTGAGAGTAATGAGAACAACGACAACTTGGGTGATGATAGCGACGATCCCAGTGAGTGGGATATCCCACCATCACCTTCTTTAGACAAGGCGTCAGCCTACATTCCCCTGCCTCTCACTGGTAAGCGTCATTTGTTCCGACTCACGACTAATCTTTGTTCTATATTTAAACAGTTTTCTCATACAGATCCTATGATATATGAGGCGAGTGCTATCGTTCCTCCTTCGACGCAACAGCTTGTACCACTACCAGCTCAGGTGTCAGAGCCACTTAGCTTAGAGCTCTCAACGACAACTCTCCCACCGGCGACTTTATTGACAATTTCTTTAGCCCCAACAGAAGTTGTAGACGTGCCAAGATCATCCAAAATGGGGGAACTTATGGCTCTTCAATCGAGTCCATCTCAACTGGATGTCGACGTTCCCTCTCAGGCCACTACGCCAAAATCACCTACTGGTCTTTTACTTAGCTTTATATCTTCGGAAGTTTCTATATCGTCTCCTATCGCTGCTGCAAGTCCTACGGACGTGCTAGATTTCCTCAAGATTTCTCTTGATTATTTAGAAAGTCTAACAAAGAAAGTGATTGAGTTTATATTGGCTGGTCGAGATACTTTTGAAACCTTCAAGCCTATGCTCACAAATAGTTTAAACAACCTCAAGTTCGTGGGGGATGCCCCGATAGTTGAGCGTTGCTCAGAGGCCATTCTACGCCTAGAGGCTCAACTAAGGTTCTTAGAGGCCTTGGGTCGAGCCAACATCCCAGCACAGATCGCGTCGACGCTTGAGGACATCCGGGCCAAAGAAGCTAATAAGTATAAAGCAGCTCAGCATCATATAGCTGAGAAGGAAGTTCATGTGGAACACCTGCAGAAGCTGCATGCTCAAAAACAAGCTGAGCTAGCACTCTCAAATACTTCTTTAGAGAATTTACGAGAGAAGATCATTGCCACTGAAGTAGAGTTGGCTAGGTTGAAGGCTCAATTCAAACGAGAAGAAGCTATTGTCATCGAGCTCAACGTTAAAAGCGCAACCTCTCTAGTAGATTACCGTACAGAAGTCAGTTCTCTTGAAGAGGCTAAGAAGGAGATTGCTGCCATGTTACCTAGAGAGGACGAGCTTCGAAAATGGGCCGAGATGCTAGTGCGAGCTGACCATAAAGAGAAACTTTCTGACATTAAGTCTCAGCTTGCCTCATTCAGTTTGATGAATTGATGAGTCTATTTTTGTATTGTTCTTTTGGAACAAACAAAACTTATCTTCTTATTGCTTTGTTTTCCTTTGAATAAAAGTAGTGCTGTTTTGGTTTTCCATCGTTTCTTTTGCATATCATATTCTGACATGGAACCATGAAATACCGTTTTAATACCAAATGATAGATTGTTTATATGCCTTTGCTTTAAGCACTGGAAGAGACTTATAAATCTCAGAAGTGTCATATTAACATAGTGAGTTTGTGGTCTTGTCGCTCTATCGGTGGAAGTCGACAAAATAAAAGTGTTGCGATCAGAGCAACTTTGAGATCTATCGCTCTATTGATGAGAGTCGATAAGTTGAAAGTGTTGCGATCGGAGCAACTTTGAGTACCTATCGCTCTATTGATGAGAGTCGATAAGTTGAAAGTGTTGTGATCGGAGCAACTTTAAGGACCTATCGCTCTAGAGTCGATAAGTTAAAAGTGTTGCGATCGGAGCAACTTTGAGGACCTATCACTCTATTGACAAGAGTCGATAAGTTAATTCCGACAAAAGAATTATCATTATGTGACGGAGTGATATAGGCGGAATTCAAACTCCGTGACAATGAAAGTCATCGTAAGTATGATGCTACCTTGACAAATTTGTCGAGTGATTTGGTTTTAGGAGGGCGCACTATGTGGCTGTAGAGATTCAGCACCATATTTTGAGAACGCAGGAACAGAGCTACCCCCTGCGTTTGGGGTCTTTAAACTGAGCTGTGCATGTCTGGAACATCGTTATGTATTTGAACGCATCTCCAGATCATTGCGTCTGGCTCTGCCTATACGCCTTTTAAATGCAGGGTTTTGTCCCGCGTCTTATCAGAAGTCCAAACGACTATAATGATGACGAAGAGACCATACTTGGCGGGAGTCTTGGAACTCCATATCATCCTCATTGATGGTCTATAAATAGGCTTGATTAGTCTTGTAAAGAGCCTCAAACGCTTCAACTTCCTTCTTGAACTCAGAAACGAGTTTATTCTCGTTAATTCCAAGACTCTTCGACTGTTTTGCCTCGACTCCGGCCATGGCTTTCAAGAAGGTCTGCTTGCAGAAGGACGGAGGGGCTGGGCACGGAATGTCGTCGTCGGGGGACGCTCCTGGGTCGACCTCTGGTTCGTCGGCAATGCCACCCCCACCGACGTCCAATCCTCAAGGTAAGTAAAATTGATCCGCTCCCAGCATTCTTTTTAATACGTTTTCTTAAAATCCCTTAGATGGATTCTGGTTAATGATGACGAATACGATTCGTTTCTTTAATCTTGAACGTAGAAAGAAATTTCTGCGTCTTTTGACGAAAACTGTTCGTCTCCTTAATTTTGAACGCAGAAAGAAGTTCCTGTGTTCATTGATGAAACGAAGGGTCAATCCCTTAGTCTTGAGCGCAGGAAGAAATTTCTGTGTTCATTGATGAAATGAAGGGTCGATCCCCTAATCTTGAGCGCAGGAAGAAGTTCCTGCGTTCATTGATGAAACCAAGGGTTGATCCCTTCGTTTCGACATACTGGTTTGATCATGCTGCGTTTGATGCAGAATTAAGCTTCATCGTGCTGAAAGTTCATAATGCAATTTTAATTCACTGCGCTCACAATGATTCAACACGGGTCTAGATCCCTTACGTTCAAGTTGATCTTGACGCATGTCTATACCACTGCGCTTGAATTCATCTATTTTACTGACTTTGCTTTTATTTGTTTTGTTGCAAGGTGGGGCTTCTGCTTCTGAGCCCCTCATACCCCATGATTCGGGCTACACTCCTCTCATTCCACCCATCTCCGTGATCCTCCCACATGAGGGTTTCGAACGGGTGACTGATGAGGTTTCTTATCTGCCACCTAACTGCACTCTCTTCCTCCTTAGGCGCCTGGAGAACCAAGTGAAGCAAGCTTTCTCCATCGTAATGCATGGCTGGGGCTCTTTCCCTGAGTTTCAGGCTTCTATCGAGGAGAGCTTGAATGCCCTGGCTGAAGTCAACCTCTACCATGCTCGGCGTTGTGCAGAGAAGATCCACCGCTTCTCAAGTGCCGCTCGTTTCCTTGAGGAGCTGAAGCAGATAGACCTGAGGCCTAAGATACAATGGGCCATCAGCAATGCAAGGTTGAAAGAGAGGGTTGCTGCCAGAGCCCGAGCTTTTAGTATCTCAGAGAGGAAGGCTATCATCTAGAGCTTGCAGAAGCAGCGTCGCCAAGCCAGGGCCAGACTCATTGCAGGGGAGCTAACCCAAGAAGAGTTCAACCTTGGGGATGCTACCCTTGAAGCGAGGGTCCAAGCAGAAAAGGAGGCCATTCAAGTGCTGCAACAAGAAGCTTCTGCTGCTGCCGCGGCTTCTGATGTCCATCTTCGCAAGAGGGTTGAAGGAGAGGTGCTGGCGAAGCACTAAAAAGATATATCGGAGACTGAAGCTTACCTCTTAAGCTTCTCTTTATTTTAAACTTCAGCCGCTCTTACTTTTGTTTTTGTTTTGTAATAACTTTACATTAAACACTTATTATCTGCATGGAATGAACTGCTGTTGCTTATCTTTTCTGCGTTTTTCTGAAATGCTATGATTTTTTTTGTGATGCTGGAATTTTTGAAAATTGCCCCTTTGCGTTTGAATGATTTGAATGCAGGCCTATCTACTTTTAGCAGTCGAAGACGCATGGTTTTGTCCTTGCGTCTAAACAGACTTGAACGCAACCCTGAGGCTTAGGTTGCATTTATAAAACTTGCATTTAGGAAGACTTGACGCATTCCGATTTGTTGAGAATCTTCTTTGCTATTGTTAGAGTCATCTCTGGAAGTTTCTTTGTTATAGTTGAAATTCTGTGCTTGAATGAACTCGACGTGAATCTGTCCCCTTTATAGAAACCAAAAACACAATGTCGGGCCTTGCGTCCAAGAGACTTGAAACGCAGTTATAGAACTTGCGTTCAGAGAGGATAGATACTTTTTCTTCTAACCTTGGGAGTGTATCCTAAGTTGTTAAGACTTTTCTACTGAATCAAATCAATCTGACAATTTTCTAGTAGATTTTAGGAATTTTTTTTATTATAACAGTTCTCGACAACTTCAATCGTCAGAGGTGTAATGTTAACTTGACGACGTATACAGCAAGAGAAACAAATTACTACTCCTTGTCCAAACGAACTCCTAGTAGGCAATCCCCAGCTTGGCTTACTAGGGGGAGTTTAGTGAAAAGAGACTTTGTAATCTACGGGTAATATCTCTTGAGAAATTTTCCATTAACTGGCATCATGAGTCTATCGCCTTTTTTATCGATGAGACGGTAGGCCCCATTGGAATAGACTGTCTCTATTACAAAAGGTCCTTCCCATTTAGGATTGAACTTTCCTTTGGTTTTGTGGGTCAATACCATAGGTCGTTGGTTAGCCAAAACCAAATCGCCTTTCTTAAAAATCCGTTCTTTGACCTTTTTGTCATAGGCTTTAGAGATGCGAGCTTGGTACAATTCGATCTGCTGTTGGGCTTGAAGTCATTTGTCATCTAAGGCTTCGAGTTCTTGAAGACTTCGTTGATGTTTCTCCTCCTCTGTCAGTCCAGTTGTAATCGCGACTCTCAGGAAAGGGATTTGAATCTCTAATGGTAGCATAGTTTCACAGCCGTATACTAAAGAGAACGGCGTGGCTCTTGTAGGGGTCCTCACCGTTATGCGATAAGCCCACAAACATTCGCCGAGTCTTTCGTCCTAATCACGTCGGCTCTTAGAAACAAACTTTTTGAGAAGCTTCATAATGGTCTTGTTAAAAGTTTCTATAAGGCCATTTGCTGGCGGAAAATATGCTGTAAACCTAACACTTTGGATGCGAAACTTATCACAAAATCTCTGAAATCTGAAGCTAACAAATTGTGTCCCGTTGTCGTGAACTATTCGTCTAGGGACTCCAAAGCGGTAGATGACGTGATGTTTGATGAACTTAATCACATTCTTTGTCTTGACTTCTTTTAGCGGGATTGCCTCCGCCCATTTGGAGAAATAATCGGTTACGGCCAAAATGAATCGGTGCCCTTTGGAAGTCGAAGGAGAAATTGGTCCCACGATATCTATGCCTCATATTTCTAATGGTCAAGGAGCATATGTGGGATGTAAGTTTCATGGCGCTTGATGGATAAAATCAACATGAATTTAGCATGCGTGACAACGTTTAGCGTAGTCCACTGCGTCTGAGAACATCCTTGGCCAATAATAACTGATTCATTAGAGACGATCTCCTAATTTAGCTCCAGGCTGATGAGCTTCGCACATTCCGTCGTGAGCTTCCTTGAGGGCCTCTTTTGATTCCTTCCGAGAGAGGCATCGAAGCAAAACTCCATCATGTGATTTACGATACAGGATTTGAGAAACTACATCATAATAGAATCGGAGGGCCTTTCGTTTGATAGCGGCCGCTTCCTTAGGGTCATCGGGCAAAATTCTGTATATGGCATAGTCGATGAACGGGAATCGCCAATCCCTAGATTCAAGCTCCATCGAGGTTGTATAGACTTCTCCTGTCATTGTCTTATCTAAACTTTCCTCTATAGGAATCTTAGAACAGTATAACTCGCGTCCCGTAACAAGAATCGTAGTTTCGGCCCCCGGGGGCAATGCTAATGAGGTTGCCAACGAGGCTAAAGCATCCGCATAAGTATTCTGAGCTCGCGGAATATACTCAATAAAGAAATTTTCGAACTTCTTAGTTTGCTTTAGCACTGCGAAGTTGTACGGGATCAGATCCTCGTGACGCACTTCGTATTCCCCTCGGACTTGATTTACGATTAGCTGAGAGCCACCGTAAGCCTGAAGATGTCGAATATTAAGTTCTTCAGCAAACTGCATCCCTAATAGCAGAGCATTATACTCGGCTACATTGTTGGTGCAGGGCTCGATCAGGAAAAATCCTCTTGGGAGAACGTGACCGTTCGGAGAGATGAACACCACCCCTACTCCCGTGATAATTGCTCCATGAGGGTTTGCTCTAGATGCACCATCAAAGAATAATTTCCACACTTGCGTAACTTCTTGAGTAACGCAAGCTTCAGCGACTTCGTCGGGCAATTCTTCATACAACTTAGATGTCCCTGGCACCGGGTGATCGGCTAAGAAGTCTGCCAACGCTTTGTTAGCCTTCTTGTTTTGATGATGTTTAACAAACAATTTACTTCTAATGTTGTTTGTCCAGTGTTTGTGTTTTTTGTATTTATTCTAGGCAAACAACAAGTTGGAGGTTGGATGGAATATGCGCTACAACGATGATATCCAATGGAGGTTGGCGGAATAGTGGAGTGAAGCCTTGCAATTCAAAGTTAAAGATCAAGTTCAAGCTTCATCCGCGAGATTACCAAGACAAGCTTATTGAAGATCAAGATCTAGCTTGGGTAACTTAGTTTAGTTTTTATATTATGTGTGTTTAATACTCTAAGCTCAATATCATATACACACACAATATTGGATTTTCTCACAAAATGAGCTATTTTGAGAAAACTTTGTGATATTGTTTTATTAACCATGTTTACTTTATATTCATGTGTTATAATGTTTATGAAGACATTTCATAAAGTTTCAATATGCGTTTAAACTCTTTTTGTCAAAAACATGTTCTTAACAAATTCATATTCATGCATGTTTTTACAAAATAATGAGTTTTCACAATTGAGAAATGCAAATTGGAAAATTATTTTTCTAACATGTTTTTTTTTCATGTTTACAAACATTTCGCAAAGTTTCACCAAGTTTGGAATTGATTTGTTATGTTTAATGGAATTTACAAAATCATGTTTTTCGTTTGTGCATGTTCGTGCATGTTTTACAAAAAAGATGAGTTTTCATAAATGGGAAGTGATATTCAAGAAATTCTTTCTTTGGCATGTTTATCTACATGTTTATAAACTTCCCTCAAAATTTTACTATTTTTGGAGTTGATTTACTGTGCCAAATTGATTTTACAAAATCGTGTATGTCTGCAGTTTTTCAGAAACTGTAAATCTGTCTTCAAACATTTATTTCTCTCAACTGGAAAACGTTTTTTCAGAAATTCTTTTTCTAACATGTTATTCTATATGTCTAGAACATTCCATCAAAATTTCATAATTTTTGTATCTGATTTACTATTTTTTATTGAGTTTACAAAACTTATGCACACTGCTACAGTACAATCGGTCGACCGGAAATTCCGTCGGTCGACCGACGAACTGTCTGGAAGTTTTCTTCGTTTCTTTCCTTGCTCTCAGTCGATCGTGATTTTCCTCGGTCGACCGCCGTAATTCCAACGGCTATTTTTTGAGCCGTTGCAGTGTGGTTTTTTGGTCTTTTCCTTTGGGGTTTTGGCTGAGGTTTTGGGAGGCTATATAAACCCCCCCTTGATCTCAGTTCTCTCAAGAATGGAAGAAAAGTTTTAAAACAAAGTTTTTAAATAAGGGTTTAAGGTTTTTACTGTTTGTTTATTTTTGGGTTTTGTTTACAAAGGAGGAAGCTTCACTGCAGATTGAGGAATTCTTTCTCAATCTTCTTCATCATCTTCTTTGTGTTTTAGAGAAGTTTTCTAACTCTTGTCTCTAGCAATTTTATTATTTTTCATATTCTTATTTCTAGTTTGCTATTTGAGTTAGATTTGATTTCACTCATTGTTTACACACACCCACATGAGCTTATTGTATTTGCATTCATAATATATTTGGGGTTGTGAGAGTTGTAACTTTGAGTGTGAGCTTTTATTGTGTTCTCATCCATAGTAGAGAACAAACAATTATTGTATTGAGCCTAATTGTGAGATTCACTGTGTAATACACTTGTACACCGAGTGAGGAGTGTGTGGTGAGAGTCGGGGATCGTTCCAAGAGGAGTGGCGTCGGTTGACGAACCTAGGGAGAGGTTGTAACCGAGCACTTGAGGAAGACACGGCTAGGTCCAACACTTGTGTGGGTGTAGAGTGTGATTGTATAGTGTTTGTTGTGAGAGAGTTTTCGGTGAACTTGTAAACCGAGTGTGTAGAAGTTCCGGCTTCCAAACCGGGTTATGATAGTGGAGTATCTCCTCGAGGTGAGGAGCGGGGACGTAGGTCGTGGGGACCGAAGCTCGTAAACATATCCTTTGTTTGTGATTGCATTGGCGCACTTGGTTTTATGCTCATATCTTATTTCGCCATTGTGTATTGCTTGTTGATTATTTTGCCCACTATCTTGTTTCATATTGTTTACCCTTGTGTTAGTTTTATATCCTTGCTCATACATTGCCTATATCTCTTTGATTAGGATATATTTCTTCTTGTTCATATTGCTTATTCTTGCTTATATCTCTCGTATATCTATCTTGCAATAATATATTTGTTAAGTAATTTTAATTTACATAAAAATGGGTTTAATTTTGCAAAAAACCCTAATACCCCCCCCCCCCCCCTCTAGGGTCCAACACGCTTGACCCTTGACTGCTTTTTAGGGCATGAATTGCATGTTATATTGTGACAAGAGGATAGCCCACTTTGCCAACCGACAATTTAGAGATGATGGTTTCGTCATTAGAACTCTCAAGGGATTCACCTTAGAGATGATATGAATTGTTTGTCCTACCAAGTAATGTCGCATCTTCTGGACTGTGAATACTAAAACGAGACATTCTTTTTCAACTAGATTATACCGGTGTTCGGCTCCCATCATAGTCTTTCTTAGGTAATAGATGGCTTGCTCTTGACCTTGATCGTTGTTCTGAGCTAATAAAGCTCCCAGAGAATGGTCCATAGCTCTCACGTATAACAGGAATGGTTTTCCCGATATTGGGGCTACAAGAACCGACGGTTGGGTGAGATATTTCTTAATCTCCTCGAATGCTCTTTGGCAATCCCCATCCCAAACAAAGGATACGCCTTTCTTCATGAGCTTAGAGAAAGGTTGGCAGCATCCTGAAAGATTTGATATGAATCTCCGAATGTAGGCCAGTCTCCCTTGTAAACCCCTGAGTTCTTTAAGATTCTTCAAGGGTGGCATGTCTTAGATAGCACGAATTTTCTCTGGATCAAGAGAAATTCCCTTGGACGTGATTATAAATCCCAGGAATTTTCCGCTCGATAGCCCAAGGAATGATTTTGTCGGGTTCATCTTCAGTTGATGTGCTCGCATGATGTCGAACATTGTCTTCAAGTTTGTAAGATGATCGCCTTTATGCTGGCTTTTTACTGCTATGTCGTCAGCGTAGCACTCGATCTTCTTACGTAGATGTTCATGGAAGATGGCGTTCATTGCACGTTGATAAGTTGCGCCTGTGTTTTTCAGGCCGAAGGGCATCACTGTGTAGCAATACACCCCCAATGGAGTTCTGAACGCAGTATGCTTTTCGTCTTCAGGATACATCTTGATTTGATTGTATCCAGAGAATCCATCCATGAAAGACATCCTTCCATATCTGCAAGTATTGTCGATCATGACATCAGTGATGGGAAGAGGAAATTCGTCTTTTGGACAAGCTGCGTTAAGGTCACGAAAGTCGATACATATACGAACCTTACCGTTCTTCTTAGGAACTGGCACAATGTTGGCTACCCAGTCTGGGTGTTGTTCTTCTCTAACAAAACCCGAGTCTATAAGCTTTTAACCTCTGACTCAATTGATTCCATGATCTCTGGACGTAACCTGCGTTGTTGTTGTTTAACGGGTTTTGCGTCCGGGTCTATGTTGAGACGATGCATAGCTACATTTGGATCTAGGCCAGGCATATCTTCGTAATTCCAAGCGAAGACATCTATATATTCTCGGATGATAGATATAAGGTCTTCTTTCTCAGATGGTGATAGGCTTTCACTTATGAAGATTGGTTTAGAATCGAATTCATCCCCCATATTGACCTGAATTACCTTATCTTCAGTGGGCGGTTCACGTTATTCGAAGCACATATCCCATAAGATGTTTAGACGTTTAATCCAAGGGTCATTGGTTGATTCCATTAAATCTTCGTCACCCCCTGCGTCTTCGTCTGTATGACTGGCTGAAACCATGTTCACGGTCAAACTTTTAAAGAAGGGTCCAACACTGATGTCGGATTCCCATGAAGAAGTTCCGGACGAATGGTCCTGATACAGACAGTTACCAGTTTCATTTTCTGAAAGGGAGGGGGTCGTGATATAGCCTACGCCTCTTCCGGTTTTTTGATAATAATCCGGAGGTTTTTCTTCAGGGGATAGAGACATTCGAATTGGTGTTCGTCTTCCTTTTCTAAAGTTTAACCCTTGTTTTTCGTTAAAGTTGTATCCCATCCGTTTCATCAGATGTATAGAATTAGGTTCATGGTAATGGAATTGCGGAATTCCATTATCTTCTTCCGAACTTCCTTGTTTGAGTAGTTCAGGTTTAACTTTACCGAAATGGATCGGCTTCTGCCCTTTCTTTTTAGATGGGACTTTAAAGAAAACCTTCTGAGTATCTTCTACTTCTTCATCTGAAGCGAAGGATGACCTAATTGGCAATGTTAGTGATGCATCGACGCATAATGTGTGCCATGAGCCGGTACCTGTCTTAGTTTCATTCTGTATTTGTTCAGCTTTAGAGGATCCATCAGACAAGTACGCCAAAATAAAATCTTCATTAATGCACCACTCACCCTCACTCGGTACATTATTATTGTTCTCAACTGGACCCATTACATTAAAGTTTAACTCCCATGGACAATCTCCTTCAGGGTCTGGCTCGACGTCTGCTTCATTACCGCTGTCAACCTCTTTTTTCTCCTGTGATTCTGAGTAGACGACCGAATCTGTGTGGAAGTTTTCCACTCCTCTGAAAGGGTATTTTTCTGCAATCAAGGTTCGAACTTCTCCTTCCTTATTGGCATACATCATAACCTGATGGAGGGTAGACAGGACAATGTGATTTGCATGAATCCATGGTCGTCCCAACAATAGATTGTAGGATGTGTCTACATCATAATGTAACAAGTCACTTCGGACTTGAGATCTCCGATCTGGCATCTGAGTTTGATCTTTCCCAGGGGCCGGGTGTTGTTAGCGTTGAATTCGAAGATGGTAGTCTGAGTGGCATTCAGCCGATGCATGGGAATCCCTAAGACTTGCATGACTCTGTAAGGCATGATGCTAAGTGCTGAGCCTGGGTCAACCTGAACACGGCTGATTTCTGATGACCCGATATATCCTGTATAGTACAAGGGTCTGTCATGTTTATGCTTCACTTGCATGTCCTTTTGAGTGAATGATATGCACGGTAGACTTCTTACTGCTTGTAAGCATTGTAGGCAAGACTGATCTTCAGAAGCTTTAGGGATCGGAGCAACTTGTGTAATAAAACTCTCCGTATTCTTTAATGCCTCAATTAGAGCTTCCTTGGTGGTTTTGGACAACCTTAGGAGCTCATATAGAGTAATCCTAGCCGGTATGTTGGCCAATTGCACCATGACATTGAATCGGAAAGGAGTGCTCGATTCTTCGGCTTCCTACAGAAGGTTCCTATTATACCGAATTTCTTTCTGTTTTCCTTTTTCAATTGACTTTTGTGGAATAGAACTCACATCGTCTTGGCGTAGTTCCTCAACTTCTTGGGCAGGCTGGTTATAATCTTTTAAATAAACATTTCCTGACCGAGTGCCAGGATTGTCTCCTGGATATGCTGCGAGGACGACTCTCTCTTCTTCCGAGTCGGTGAGAGGTTTGAGATGGTCATCATTTTCATTCCTAGAGGGGCTAATCATGTTGGATGACTTAGCCTTGCTTCCCTTCTTTTTAGACGTGGTTTTTGTCCATTGTTGATCTTCAATTAGGTCAGGATGGATCCACATGATCTCCCCTTTTGGGGTAGTGAGGGGTACCAACCCTCTGTCCTTTTGACTGTGTAAATCAGTGTTTTTTAAGTGCATTTCCCCTTTACGGATGGGAATGACGCCATCTGTAGCAGCTACAAGGAGGAAGTTACAGAACTGGACCGTAATCAAGTTAGTGGATACAGTCTTTTGCTCCGGCTTCAGGGTAAGTACGTTAGCGTTCACCAAGTTTTGTAAGATGTCTTTGAACACATAACATTTTCTGATAGGATATCCCAAGAACTTATGATAGCGACAGTAATGGGGGTCATCCACCTTTCCTGCTTCATCTGGTTTTCTGATCTCGGGGAGCTGCAATTTGTTGTTCTTCCGAAGTAGTTAGAACAGAGTGTCCACGTGCTCTTCTTTGAACGAGTATTGCTTAGGCGCTCTTTGTTGGTTTGGTGCTTTGCCTTGCTTCGCAGGTGGCGTGCGTGCGTCGGTATCGGCAGCTAATGTCTCCTTTCCCTTGGAGCGCGGCGCATTGTTCTGGTTGCGTTGCTGTTGTGGCTTGGGTTGAGTAACTTCTTCAGCCTTGACCCGAGCAACAATCTCTTCGTCTTGTTCTCCTTGCAAAACTAATTGTCTCTAGGAGCGACATTCTGCCACTCCCATCTGAGCGAGGAGCTAGGTCTGGAAGTTGTGCCTGCAAGTTTCAACTAAGGTTGATTGGGTCATACCTGCCGGGCATCGC
This sequence comes from Asparagus kiusianus, assembly GCA_022839385.1. Lineage (NCBI taxonomy): Eukaryota > Viridiplantae > Streptophyta > Magnoliopsida > Asparagales > Asparagaceae > Asparagus > Asparagus kiusianus. Next base: position 1,724,297 of record BQKN01000044.1, read on the forward strand.
AATGCCATGCTGTAGAATCTTTCCACATAAGTCTTGATGGACTCTCCTTTCCTTTGCTTGGTAGCGAGAAGAGTCGGGACCGAAACTTCCGTGTCGTCCTCGAAGAACCTGGCCAAGAAAAGCCTTTCCAAATCTACCCATTTCTGAATAGATCCAGCAGGCAGTTTCATAAACCACTCAAAAGCAACTCCTTTAAGAGTACCGATGAACAAACAGGTTAGGATGGCGTCATTTGCTACTACATCACCAGTTTGTGACTTGAAGTAGTAGATGTATTGGTTCGGCGACCCTGTACCATCAAAATGTTGTAAAGTCGGAGACTTAAACTTCGGCGGATAGGGAGCTATATCTCATTCAGCAGGATAAGACCGTATCACCCCTTCCTCGCGAAGCTCACTTCTGTTGGCTATTACGTTGAGGCGGGCTTCTAGCTCATCCACTTTAGTTGACTGAGGATTCGATTCTCTTTCTTTCGCCCTCTCGTTTTTGGAAGAAGACTCTAAATTGTGAGTTTCATGTTCCGAGTTCTCAGGCACTTTCTGCTTTCCTTTCGAAATTGTCCTTCGGGAGGATTTTGGTTTTTGACCTTTTTCAGCAAGGAGCTAGGCCAACATATCTTTCATTTGGAGAAGTGTCTCCTGTTGTGCTTGGAGCATAACGTGGTGTTCGTCAACTCTTTTAGCTAAATCCTCGGGACCTCCGGTCATGTAAACAGAAACCTCCCGTGCCACGACGGAGCTTGAAGATCGAGATTCGACGATTGCCAAATGTTCATCATCGAAAATGATCCCTTTGGCCAAATTTTGATAGTTAACCGAGCGTATAGCTCCTGTCCGCATCAGAGTGTGTCGATATACTCCTTTGAACTAATCACAAATTTCCCGAACGGTCAGGGAATGGCTTCTTTCTGATTCATCAGAATTAGGAGCCGAGGCTTTCCCTCTGCCAATCACATTACTAGTGACATGAGGATATTCAGCTTCTGCTATCTTCTTCTTATGATAACGTCGTCGCTTGACAGGTCTAGCAATGTTTGCCAATCTATCGAACACAGATTAGCAGGGTTCGGGTGTACAACAGTGGCATTCGGAAAGGACTGCTGAAATAAGCCGCTCACAGTGGCACGAATGAGTTGCCTGTCTTGTTGGTTTCCCTCTAGAGAGTAATTCTCGCAAATCAGAGACTTGAGAGTAATTCCTCATCGAGCATGAGGTCAGAAATAAAACCCCCTGTCCTTGAGTGGGTGAGAATGGTTCTTGTTGGACATGAATCTTAAGCCCATGTCGACTCCCTTGAGCTTGGCGGACTACATCGCGTTCTGGAGACGAAACACGAGAGTCGCGTTGTGATTTGTAAACACCAGGCTTTGGCCTGCATTTAATTGATGAAACAGACCCCTTAGGGTCCTGTTTTATTTGGACGCACTCATGAGGTGCGTGTTTATCTTTAGCAACATCGTGTTTTGGATGGACAACGCTCCACTGAGGATCGCGTTTAAGTTGTATCACCCGAGGCTCATAGTTGGGCTCATTTCCACGAAGCACGCGTTCTGGGGTAGGAACGCAATGTTTGGACAGAGCCTCAAAAACGCAATCCTTGTGTTGAATTAGGGATCGGTTTTCTCGAAGATGCGCGCGTTGGATGGACCTTCTCCGTCTTCGAACGGTGTTCTTCTTGGCTTGTTTCAGAGCCTTTGCGGCAACGTCATTGGCGTTTATAGAGTTTGCATCTTCTGTAGGTCGCTTGTGACCCGTAACACGTTGTGTTGATGTAGACGTAGATCGTTCATCTCGTTGGACGAGTTCAACAGAGGCTAAGCCCGCTCTTTTGGAGGAGAGGCTGTTTGATGAATTCCGACCAAAGGATAGGGCTTTCTTCGGCATTTCACCAACAGGTTTGACCTATTTAGAGATCTTTCGGATGTTGCGCCTAGCCTTGGGGCTAAGCGATCCAGAGGAAAGAGCTTCCTCGTACTTGGCTTGATCAAACTCTACAACGAGAGTTTCCACAGTCATTCCAGTGAGATGGACATCGGATTGCGCCACCACTTCTTCGTTAGAGAAGCTCGTCCCCAGCGGAGTCGCCATCCTTTGTTTGGTGGAAAATTTGAAGTAAAAAGAATGAATGAAAAATTGATTTATATTCTCTCGATCTTAATTACAATTTGAATTCCGATTACAAAAGAGAGGAGAATGATCTGGATTCTCCCCTTTGTTTAATTCTGGGTCCCTCATAGTTGTTCGTGGGAAAAATTGCTTTCATTGATGTCATTGTTTTCTTGAGCAACAGTTTA
>BQKN01000044.1:1763105-1787922 GCA_022839385.1 Asparagus kiusianus
CTCCAAAGCAACGCCCCCATCTCCCCTCGTCCGCCTCTGACCATCAACGCCGTCCTCGACCCTCTTCTTCTCCCCAGCAGACGCACCCAACCCTTCCCTCCTTGTGCCGTCATCTCCTGCACCCCATCCTCAGGCGCCCACCTCCTCAGCGCCGCCCTGCCCTCTTACTCCTCCTGCAGCCGCACCCAACGCCGCCCCAACCCCACTTCTCCGTCGCCCTCGCGAACCCCCTGCTTTCCGTCAAAACCCCCATCACCACCGCCTTTCCCTCCCTGCCTCTGTTCACTTCCCTCCCTCAGATCGGAAGTCACAGGAGTTTTTTCTTTCCCTCTGAAAGAAGAACACAGGAGAAATCAGAAAATATTGATGAAATATGTGGGCTCGTTGATATGATGGATCTTGGCTTCACTGAAAGAAATTCTTCTAATGGGCTTTTGGGTTTCTCTCGGCATTTTGGATAGTAAACTCTCAACTCAGCTATTTTTTGTTAATCTAATAATTGTCAGTTAATTGCATGCGTATTAAATCTCTAAGCTATTATCATATATTCACTGCTTAATCTATTTTTGTGAGTTGAGAGAACTGAATATGTGACTGCTGAAAAATTGATATTGATCTTAGAACTTGCGAAAATGATAATTGATATTGCGAATAAATTATTCGAGATTGGAATTGTTTATGGTTATCATCGCAAATCTTGTTAAAATCCATCGGTCACCTTAACTGTTTTAAATTAATTTCCTACCGAATATCATGAATTTTGGCGAAACGATACGTTGTTCAAATTAAATCGCTGGTTCTGTAGACCCCCCCTTTTCGTTTCGCATCATAGTCCTACGTCGGGTGTTGATTGAGTGATTGAATGGTTTAAATGGTGGTTCTTGAGAGCAAAGTGTAACATTGACTAGTTAATTTGATAGTAGATTGAGCCAAATCATGTATTGCACTTCATGGGTTCTAGGACTTACATGGTGCCAACAGGCTCGCTAGCCCGAGACGTGACAAATGGTATCAATGTAGTTAGCCAGTCAGAAATATAGTACTAAGTGCTATACATGATTAAGAGTTACATCACATGAGTGTAGTCGGAGTTACTTCTAGAAGCCTTTAGGAACTACCTTTAGAGTCCACATTGCCTGCCTAGTTGTGATACTTGACGGACCAATTGTCATGCTGCGATGAGGACGTTGCGTAAGTAAGATGAGGTGATTGTGATACTCTAAAATTTAGTCCCACATCAGATATTGATTGAGTGATTGAATGGTTTAAATAATGGGTCTTAAGGGCTGAGTGTATCATTGACTTGCTAATTTGGCGGTGGATTGAGCCAAATCATGTGTTGTACTTTGTGCATCTCAGGACTTGCATTGCGCCAACGGGCTCACGGGTGTGGAGCGTGACAAGCCATCTACTAATTAACCCTAACCTCTAGTCAAGAGAAACACTGAACTCTATTCTCACGAAAACAGAAATGGAAAGGAGGTCTAGTCTAAGGTAAAAAAAAGCTCTACAAAATCATAGCATAGAAAAGAATACTTAAATGAAATATTAGGAGTAAGGTAGGAATAATTCATAGAAATGTATTACTTACATTATTTTTCACTCAAGATTGGGTTTTTATACCAGGTGTTATTCCCAAGGCTTCAGGGGGTATTCATGTTTGGCATATGCCTGCCCTAACCGAAATCTCTGGAGATGATTCCATGCTATAGTTCGGTGGAGGGACTTTAGGACACCCTTGGGGAAATACACCTGGTGCGGTAGCTAATCGGGTAGCTTTAGAAACATGCGTACAAGCTTGTAATAAGGGGCGTGATCTTGCTCGTGAGTAAGGTTATCGATAGCGGATAGCGATGTGTAGCGGTGAGGCATCACTAAGGCTATTTGAGGCTATTGCGGTAAAATAACGGTAAAAAATACAAAATTAAATAGCGGTCTAATTTAGATGTGTAAATACCAAAAAAGATTAAAAAAATTTAGAAAATCTAAAAGTGTATATTTGATGATTTAAAGAGATCCTAAATATGAAATAGACATGTCATCATCACATAATACCAAAGACGATCGGAGGAAAAGTCAAAGAGTCGTCGTCTTCGAGAAGATGAGCTGAGCGGTGAGAGGACTGCTTTTGGAGGAGCTTACAGTGAAGGATGTGAGAGGAAGTGCTGAATTAGGTGCCAGAGGCTATGAGAGGCGACGGGAGCATGCTGAAAATCGCGGGAGACGGTGGAATGCAATGGTTAAAGGTCGGGTTTAATTAAAAAAAAACCCCAAACCGCTTTTAAATAGCAGTCAAAAAGCGGATTTTGCACGCAATCGCCCGCTATTTACCGTTAAGGCGCGCTATTGGTAGTTTTTGCGAACGAAAAGCGCATATTCCGTAATATGTCACCGCTATTGGGCAATAGCATAGCGGGAAGGGACCACAAACGTTATTAGCGCTGTTATTTCAGGGTTATTTACCGTTATTTATAACAGTGCTCATGAGGGTAATGAGGTCCAATATTGAAATCATTTCAAAGGTTTTTCCCTTTGTACATGTCAACAAACAATTAGAAATACCTCAACTTTTTTCAGAACAGGTCCGAGTCAAATAGCAATGATTCAAGCACTTCTTTTTACATTATACTATTTCGGAAACCCAAGGACTCGCTCGTGTTGTAGTCAGAGAGGGAGAGGGAGAGGTTGAGATGGAGTAGTTAGAGAGGGATAGGAGGAGGGTTGCTTGCGGCGAAGTTAGTGGAGGCAGAGGAGAAGAGGCGGCGGAGTTGGTGGGAATAATGGATTAGGTTTCTTTTTTGTTCGTCTTTTGAGAGTGAATCGGAGAGAGGAGAGAAAAACGAAGCTAAGGTGTTTTAGTTAATTACGAGTCGGGTGCCGGTCAGGTTTGAGTCGGATATTATACTGAGAATCCATAATGAAAAGCGCTATTAAGCGCTAAACGTCACTATGGCGAGCAAATAGCACACAGAGCGCCATCTTCCGCCGCTTTCGTGGGTATTGTTACGGTAGTGGGCGCTAACGCAATTTGCGGCTCTATAGTGGTGATATTGGGTGCTATTTTCAACAATGTTCTAGTACTGGCATCTTTTTAATTAGACCAAGTGTCGTAACAACCAATTGTTTTCAAATGAGAAATATCACAATTTTCATTGAAGTATTGGAAATCAGCAGTATCTACATCAGTTAGATTGGCTCCCCCATTTTTGCCTCACTTGAAATCATAGCATTGAAATCTCCATATAAAGCCAAGGAGAATTGTTAAAAGAGGCTTTAAAAACTAGCAGATCCCTCTGCATCTCCTTCCTTCCCTCAGCATGATTATAGCCATGGATGGATGAAATAAAACAGGAGATTCTACCATCTAAGGATTTGACTGAGAACCAATATAGCGCACATGAAGTTGAATAGGATCCCACAGGATCCAAGCTCTCCCACTATCAGTCATGTTTGCATTAGATAACCAATTCCAGCCAGTTTCCTCACAATGATAGGAAGTTTTGCATCATTTATTTTTGTTTACAAGAGAGCCAAAAAGGAAATGTTATATTACTGAATAAAAAGCTTTACTGAATGGTGCTTTTCGGGTTTATTTAACCCCCTTACATTCCAACGGGCTAGATTCATAAATGCATACTGCCTCCTATATTAATACTAGAGGAATCAAAGGTATTGACATGATTATCAAGAGGCGAGAATCTGCTACCTTGATTTTGATGACTACTAGAAGTAGAAGCCCACACATGTTTTCCCCCCTAAGAAGCTGACTCCAAATATCAGAAGTCATTCCTTTAGTAGCCCCAACAAACTCCAAGTGAACATGTACACAGGTTCAGAATTATCTGATATATGCATAGAATCAGCATCATGCATAGCAGTACAGTGTGCATGCATATGTTCAGAAACGTGCACATGATCTGATACAAACATTCTCTGGTGTATTCAACGTAGTAGCAGGTTTGACTTGACATGCACTGAATTAGATGGCACTTGCACATTAGATTATGGTATCTGCCTTCGCATATCAGCATCGGAAGCAGATTCCATATTAGGACTTTGCACATCTACTCCATTAGGAGGATTAACATGATGTTTAGCTACAGGGACCCATTTCTGAACCATGGGGTGTTTTCTCCAGAAAGAGGTACCATGACCTACCACTTTACAAGAGTCACACGTTCTTGGCTTCATCTCATAATTTGTCTTCCTGATATAACTCCTTCCATCAGCTCCTTATATGGTAATTTGATTAGGGAGGGCAGAGGGTAGCTTAACCTCAATTAAGACTCTAGCATAAGCTTGTCTTTGTGTGCTGTAGCCATGAGCTTATCAGAGGCAATTGGCTTCCCAATCACACTTGCTATTTTACTCAGGCCTCCACAAGTTGAGTTTAAGATTGGCAATTGCACCCACATATGCTAAATACAATCTTGAATTTACTCAATATCTTCCTCTAGAGGCCATGGCTTCAATAGGAGTGGGGATAAACACCAAGGTCCTGAATCAAGAATACCGCCCCTTTCCTCTTTGCTTTTAAACTTGAAAAGAAAGCAACCAGCCTTCAGTAAACATACTTCACGGGAAGCAATTCCAGCCCAAAACTTATTCACAAAGGTTTCCATAGCCTTGAACTTAGCGTTTAGTCCTATTACATGCCCAATTAATGAATGTTCCCATAAGGAGATTCCTTCCCTCCATTCATCATTAGTAAAACTCACAGTATCAGAAGCAGCTGAAGGAACAAAATTAGAGATCAAGGCCACTCCCAGATTTCATGTTGTCAGCAAAAAGACTAGCCTAACTCTTATTCTGATTAGTGTGAGCATTAGAAATATCCATAGCATTAATATCTGGATTACCTTTAGCAGAATCATCCAGAAAAGCAGTAAATCCCCCATTGTTATTCTGGAATGTAAAATTTGATCTATTATTCACATTAGAATCAGGATATTTGGCCAATGGAACAGTATAATCAGCTGAGTTAACATTTTCAATTAGGCATGAAACAGCAGCGGTGTAGTAGGTGAAGGATTCTTCAAAATCTCTGACGGGATTCCCTCATCACTATCAACACAATCAGCCATGAAACCCTAGATGAAGATACATGAGAGGGTGACTTACTGAGATTTCGATCTTGAAATCCAGACGCCACTGTCTGGAGCAGAAGTGGCTTGAGAAGCAAAAATTGGGGTAGAATTATGAAGAAATTAAGCAATTAGCTTTTTTATTCTGTATCCCCTTAGGACCTATGCTCTCCATAATCCATGAGCTGAAGCATTCATCGTTCTGGACAAAATCTGGATCAAATTGGTCAGAAGGAGATTGCGAACTAGGATTCAAAGTCCAATTTGGAAGAGTTTCTTGCTACTATCCCCCCCCCCCCAACACACACACACACACACGATTTTCACGATGGAGGTGTACATTAGCAAGGAGGAAGTAGGTGGTTCCTGTTAATGATTAAGTGAATGATCTTGTAATTTAATCATTTTCTGCAAATTGAATCTTTCAAATAAACAACATTATTCTGAGTGGTGGTGGTATTTAGTGCTGAAAATAACTTTTTTTGCTACTACTATATAATAATAAATATTTAAGTTAGTAAGTAATGTGAACAATTTTTTTTCTATTTTTCAAGCAAGTTGTAAGTAGCGGTTATTAGATAAAATTTTTATTATTTCTTTTGCAGGAAGCAATTTTATTTCTCTTTAAAGTTCATATTTAGCCTTTTAATTACTGATAGTTTTCTGATGTTTTTGTTAAAAAGATATTTTGGATAAATAGTAATAAAATAATTAATGTATCTGTGATAACTGATAACAAAGCACATTAGAGCCTGGAGATAGTTTTATGCTATTCTAGTTGGAGGTTATGGTTAGTTTCTGAAATATTGTATGAGTATGGGCAAAAAACGAACATCAAATGCTTGACTAGCATTGTAGCGTAGGTTGTTCTAAGAGGCGAAGATGGTGTTATGAATGCTCGTCTACTGCAAAAACAATCCATAATCATTTTTAAGAATCATTTAGCCAAAAACAAAAATGGGGCACAAGCCAAGAAATGCAAATGTAAGAAAGCAGTGATAACTAGACTACAAGAGTTATACTACTTTCGTACTATAAGACCCAAAAATGTGGCATCATTTCTTGAGATTACAATAAGAAATGATGAGTTTTTATGGACCTCACATTTTTGTGTCTTGTAGTATAAGATTAGTACGATTCTTGTAGTCTAGTTAGTAATTTCCAGGATTAGATTAAAGCAAAAGGGCCAAAAGTGATTGGAATATTTACAATCTCCTTCAGATGTATGAATAGTGTAACTGAGGCTTTAGTCAAATGATCGACAATGTGTGGTTGTATAATCTTGGGTATGCTATATACTAAATGTCATCCGCACAGTAGTTGTCAATTGTACGATCAATTGCACAAAATAATGAAGAAAGTTGAAAACAATTGTAAATAGTAGATATGTAAAACAAGGCAAATAGTGCAATGCATGTTTCATTATTTAGAGATTATAAGCTAGTGGATATGATATCATTGAATGATAAGCAGATTTTTGAAGTAAGTTTGTTTTTTAGCATGCTGGGCACTGGATGGAACAAATTTGGCTGAAATGCGTGTGCTAATGAGTAAAACATTATGGATGAAACGTGAGCACTAATGAGTAAAACTAATGGATGGAATTTGGACATTAATGTCGATTTATACTACTGTTTGATGAATGAAATGCGTAGATTAGTAGGCATTTATATAAGAACTGAGTGAAAAAGTTGATAAATTTCTTATTGAGGTCTGGGAATTGCATTGTTTAATGTAGAGATAGTGGGTATTGTCTCCCCACAATCCAAGCTTATGAAGGAAATGTGCTGTGAACAACTAAGTCGGTCATGTAAAGGATAAGTGACATCAAAATAGCAGGAAAGCAACATCATATAATGCAGCTGTGTCAAATTAGTTGAAGTTTATTGCATCTTTCGAGAGATTGTTCTTCCTAATTTGCATATTTGTGCAGAAAGATAAATGCTAACCCAAGTAGTCTGGTTTGGGCTGCTTGGCATGTGGACTTTACTAGAAAGTTTAGAAAAGTTCGAGGGATCTTCAACAAAATTCTTATAATCTATATTTGGCACATCGATTTTAGGAAAAAGAAAAAAAAGCTGGCAATTAAAGTTTATAGTTTCTATGGACCCATATACCACAAAGAAAACTTCCCAAAAAACTTTCCTCCTGCAAAGGAGGAAAATCCTGGAAAGAAAGCTCCTCCATGTTATCTAACTTTTTCTCTTGAATATTTCACTCTTTACCACTGTTATAAATAGCGGTAAATAGCGCCGTAATAGCAGCGTTAATAGCGTTAGCGGTCCCTTCCCGCTACGCTATCACTTAATGGCGGTGACCTACTATGGAATGTGTTTTCCGCTCACAAAAGCGGCCAATAGTGCGCTATAGCGGTAAATAGCAGGCGATTGCGGGCAAAATTTGCTTTTTGATCAATATTTAAAAGCGGTTTGAGGTTTATTTTTTAAAATTAAACGCGACCCGCAACCACTACATCCCACCGCCTCCCGCGATTTCTGGCGTATTCCTGTTGTCTCCCATAGTCTCCGGCACCTCCCTCAGCACTTCCTTTCACCTCTTCTCGCCGTGAGCTCCTCCTATTGCAGTCCTCTCACCGTTCAGCTCATATTCTCGAAGACGACGACTCTTTTGACTCCTCTAGTCATCTTCGTATTATATGACAGTTACATGTCTATTTCATGTTTAGAATCTCTTTAAATCATAACATATGCACTATTAGATTTTCTAGAATTTTCTATAATTTTTTTGAATATTTATATATATATCTAAATTAGACCGTTGTTTGACTTTGCTCTTTTTACCGTTATTTTGCCTCAATAGGCCTAAATAGTCTTAGCAATGCCTCACCGCTACGCGACGCTATCCGCTATCGATAACCTTGCTCTTTACTAAATTAGAGAGAAATATGCAACAATTGATATCATGTCATCTAAGACATCTAAGACCTCAATTCAACTTCCTTATGCTAAATAAAGCAAATAACATAGGATTCACACTTTCTCTAGTTTCCAATTTCCATAGAAACTAAGAATCTCCCTTTCTTCTCTTCAAATTCATATGTGAAACACTCTTTTTTCATTGTTCGGAAGGTCTTGTGATTCAAAAAATTGTGGAGGCTTCTTTGTTTCCTCCGCTGACTGTTTTGTGGGCTGAACTACTCTTGAAACCACTAACAAATGGTTAGAAGACACCCAGCCTTGGCGCCTTGATGACCCTCCAATGCTTTAGTTTCATGAAGATGAAGGTGGAAATCTAATAAAAATAAATATGAAATTAGACTTAGGGTTTTCTTACCAAGATTACCTCTTCTTCTACTAAGTTGGAGCAGTGTTTTTATAGGCGCATCCAAGTGCGCACCTCAGGCGCTGGACGCTTCGGTGCAGTGGCATAACGCCCCGCAGCAGGTGCGGGGAGATACGCTTGCGTCGAGCGTGCGCCTGGAGAGCACCCCTCAACGCCTTGCGTGCTCGTAGAGGTGATCGCCTTAGTTAACTGCTTGCGTTTTGATTTTTTTTTTAAAGTTAGTCCAGCGGGTTATCAAGTAAAAACCCGATTCCCACTTAAACTCAAATACTTATAACTCCACTCAAAGAAAAATCTGGATGTTAGGGCTCGCCCTTTTTCTCTTCGGTCTCCCTGCAGCGCCTCTCGTTTTCACAAGTCAGCAGCGACAATCGACGGAATCAGGGACGACGAGTAGCAATCAACATTGAGGTACGTTCTTCCCTCTCTTTGTTTTCCCTTTTTTCCCCAACTATGTTTTTTCTTTCCTTTTTTCTCTCTTTTTCCTTCTCAGTTCTCTTGAAAGATTCCACACTCAAGTCACGAGATGAAATTGTGAAAATTAGTGAATAGTGAACAGTAAAGTATTGTGAACACTAACTATTGGATAGTTTAAGTATTTTCTGAAGCAGTCTGCATCTAGAGTTGTTAAAAAATGTTGTGCTCAAAAGTATCCGGCTTCATTTTATTTTAATGAAAATGTATGTGTTATTAATGTGGAGAAGCAACTTAATACTTGGTGTAGATAATCGCACTTGCTAACTAACATATAAAGAGAGAGTAAGTGGAAACTAACATATAAAGAGAGATTAAGTGGACTTTTGTCTCGACTGTTAATTGTTGTTGTTTTATTTTATTTTATTTTATTTTTGCTTGCTCTTGATTGCTAACTGTTTTTTTTCTTTGGCAGTATAATTGTTAGTGATGCAATACAGTAAATACACTAGTATGAAAAGTTTGAATAATTTTGTATATCTTCAAATTTCTTGTGGTCCGGAGTGCGCCTCGCTTCGCTCGGGCGCGCGCATCGCATTGCGCCTTGCACATGTGCGTGTAAACTGACTTTGCGCTCCGCATTGCGCCTCACGCATTGAAAACACTGAGTTGGAGAAGTAGATGGGGGGGGGGGGCGCGAGTCCTCATGGCATCAACTGGTCTGTCCAGTGAGCTGTAAGGAGCTTCCTCTAATTGAATTGTCTACATAGGATGCTGAGCAGGGCTCAGGTCATGATGGTTAATTTGGGTTTAGGTAGAGCTGGTGATAACCGACCTCGAGCAAGGGACGAGCAGCCATGCTGCCCGAGGTGGTTTCTGGCCGTTCTACTCATGCCTGGTCGTTTATCTGATACGCAGTGCTCCGTCACTGGTCGTTACTATGGAGCGTTTTTATGGTATAACACAGTTGTAATCAGATTATTATCTGTATTCAGTTATGACAAATATGAATATTAGTTCTGGTATATTGATTGATATTTGTCTGTCAAGCGAAAGTGGTACCTATATGTCCCTACTATTGATCCATGTCTTATGCTTTAAGCTGTTGTTAGTTGTCATATGCCAATAGTTTCTGACCCTTCTGAATCCTTGACCTTCAGAGACTTGCAATACTTCACATGTAAAATTCTGTGCATACACATGATGTTTAGTTTCAAAACTTTTTTTTTAATATGAAACTTTGGCAAACCATTTATCTTCAGCTGTAGTGACTTCATGGATGTTTAAGTGTCAGATGTTTGCATGTTATTCCTATAATATTGTTTTTCTGAACTACCAATCTTACTGGTTGGTTTCACATCAGGGATATACGGTGAGGAGCTATGTAGTTTTCTGTTTAGGTAGTTTAATGCAATGTATTGCAGCATAAGCTCATTGCTTGTCTTGGTCGTTTCAATATATAACAAACGAGTGATGCTAATTGTACTAGTTTTTGGTACTAATCTTATACTAAAGTGAATGAAAAAAAATGTTAAGACATCAATTTTGTATTAGAACTCATTATAAAATGGATCCACCTTATCATTCTCATATTGTATCAAAGGAGTACACAAAATATTGTACAATTGCCGCTACCTCAAATAAAGCAAGGGGGGTAATTCATCCTTAAATAAAGAAGTATGTAATCTATAGAGCCATTTTCAGTTTCCTTCTGAATTATTATTTTATTCTTTTTGTTCTCTGTTGCAGAACAATATTGTTTAGCCACTCACAGACGGTTGTGCTGTGTGGCAATTGCCAGAATGTGCTGTGCTAGCACAACAGGAGATCGTGCGAGGCTCACCAAGGAATGCTCCTTTTGAAAGAATAAAGATTGAAGCTGGGAGAGTGGTGTTTTTTCCCCCTCAACTAAAATAATCAAGTGTTTTTGCCTGTATATATAGAGTTATATCCTAGTTTAATCCGTGATCATCCATATGAGTTATATCATAGTTTAATTCGTGGTCATCCATACGTGTTACTTAAATCGTATTTCTTGGTTTTGAAGAGAAATACGTTATGAGACTACATGGAAAGTCTGGATGAAGCTTCCCATGTCAATGAGATTTTGCAGAGAAAATATTGAACTTCTAACATGTGAATGAGAGAATGTGTTGTATCATGATTAAATTTGTTTTTCAAGGGCGATTATTATAATATACTTGTTTTGCTATAAAGTGTGTTATACATCTGGGTGTTATACATCTGGTGATATAAGGGTGGATTTGATTCAAGTCTAAGAATACCATATTTTAACCTTTCGATGTCTTGCTGGGTGGAATTGTATTTGTTGGTTTGATATTATTAGTTTCTGATAGGATGCTAATTTTATGATTTCGTGTATGTTTTGCAATCTTAGTTCATGTCATATAATACGAGATTATGAAGAATTCAGGCTGCAATGTTGTTTCTATTCCATGATGATTATATAATTCCTTTTATTAGATGAATTCATTTATTCCCCAATTCTTATTTGATCAATGAATGCAAGAGCTTTCTTTTATTAAGATGGCGGCATTAGGGCCAGAATTTTAATATTGGCTTTTGATCTTATTTTAATATTCATCTTTTATTAAGATTGGCTTTGGATTGGGTGGACTCAAGAGATGTACTTAAGGAGGGATAACATCTTGTACCTTGCATGCTAAGTCTTCTCATTCTTGGATGTGGCAATTATTGAAAATTATAGATGATGTGATTTGGAAGTGGATCTATTGATGCATTAAAGATGAAGATTTTGGGTTGGTCCTCTCGTTGGAAGTTTTGTTGCTGTTGTCCCATGGTATCATGCGGTATGAAATTATTTCTGATTGCTTAAGGGTCTGTTTGTTTCACCAATTTTACGGAATAAGAATGATATTTGGACCTGACAGTGGCATTTTCGTAATTAATGGATTCCAAATGAATCCTAATCCTGAGTTTGGTTCAAAATTTTTTTTATGGAAAATGTAATCTATAAAGTGGCTCAAACAGTGTATATTTTAGGATTCCCAATTCCAGTCCATTTGAGAGGAACTGGGTCAAATTTCTGACACCTCTCCTCTTTCTTATTCCGATTCCTAATCTACGAAACCCTAGATCTGTTGATCCGTGGTTTCCTCGTTGTTCTTCTTCCGCCTCAGCGCTCTCTTCTTCGTGCCTCTTCTTCGCTTCTCTTCTCCCGTCGCTAGTCATGGCTTGTGCGTGGTCGTGGTTGGAACTCGAAACCCTAGATCTGGTTGAGCCATGATTTTTTGCAGATTTATATGTCGAATCGGCTTCTCCCTCTAATCTGATCCCGCCTCTTGTTGAGCCGTGATTTCTCTGACTTGTTTTCTAGTTTCTTGTTGGTGGGTTCCTTGGCTTTGGTTGTTGGTGATCCATTCTTGAACTTGTTCTGGTTCGGGTGGGTTTGTTGGCTACGGTGTTGATCCCGGCTTTGATGAGTTTGTTGCTTGGACATCGACATTTTTTCCCCTCTGCAGCTCAAGGTATACGATTTTCCCCCTCTTTTTTGTTCGTGATAATTCATTATTTGGGAATTTTAACAAAGAATAGGGTTATGTTTACTAAATTTCAGTTAGTTGTGTGAAAGAGAATGCATGATATTTGTGTGAATGTGTTGTTCTTGATAATTGTGTTTATTACAAAAGAATGTGAATGCATGAAAAAGAATAGGGTTATGTTTACCAAAGAATAGGGTTAAATTCATTACATGAAAGGAACCGCGTAGTAGAATGTGTTGTTATTGATAATTGTGTGAAATCGAATGCAACACTAGTTAAAATAAAATTCAGTATAATTAGATTTCTTGCCTTACAAGAAATAAATATTTGTATCAATTATCTAATTAATTTTAAACTGAAATAAGTAGACAAGATAAGTTGTAAATGTATGCTAATTTTAAAACGGATGTAGATGGATATGGAAGATGAAGAAGAATTGAAGAGGATGTGTGCTAATACAGTTGTTTCCACCGTGGTCACTTTGGTAACATGTATTTTGAGAATGCGTGCTAAGCGTAAGACAATTTTAACTTGTACGAAGCAAGAAAAGATCAGAAAAATATATTGTAGAGATGCTCACTTTAGACGTGTATTGGAGGGCTATAGTGATAGCTGCTGATCTTATATTAGAATGAGACCGAGGGACATTTTTAAACTTGTTGAAGTAATGAAAGCAAATGATTAATTAAAGGATACAAGACACGTTCAAGTTGAAGAACAACTTGCTATGTTCCTAAGTATTGTGGGTCATAAAACTAAAAATAGAATAATAAGAACTGAGTTCATAAGATCAGAGGAAACAGTTAGCAGATATTTCAATAAAGTCCTGCAAGCAATGAATGAGTTACGTGATCAGTACATGAAGCAAGCCCCAAAAGAAGTTCCCGTGGAGATTGCAAACAACTCAAATTATTTTCCTTACTTTAAGGTAAATTAAATACATACATCTTAACAATTTTTTTAAATAAATAACTTTTTATTGAACTATGTATAATTTATAATTTTTTATAGGACTACATTAGTTTGATAGATGGCACACACGTCGACGCGGTGTTACCTAGTGATCTAGTTGCACGGTTTAAAGGGCGAAAATGGGTGACCCAAAACATCTTAGCAGCCTGCACCCCCAATAAACTATTTACTTATGTTTTGGCTGGTTGGGAGGGAGCAGCAAATAATTATAGGATATTACAAGTTCTGTCGAGACCACAGCCTTACGGGCTCTGAGTTTATGATGGTATTCATTCTTACTTATGCACATTTTGAATAATATATTAAATACTTGGCAATAATTGAGATTTTAAAAATACTGTTCAATTAATGTAGGTAAATATTACCTATGTGACGCTGGATACACCACAAATGCCATGCTTCATATCCCCATATCACGGTGTACGATATCATTTAAAAGAGCACACCGGTAGAACACCAAAGAATAGGAAAGAGTTGTTCAATTTAAGGCATTCATCTTTAAGATCAAAAATTGAATGCACATTTAGTATATTGAAGAATCGGTTTAAAATTCTAACGACGAAGCCGAATTATCCATTTCCCACTCAAGTGGACATTATACTAGCGTGTACTGTGTTGCACAATTTTATTACCTTGGAGGATCTGGATGATGATATTTTAAATGAAAATGTTGAAATTGATGAAGATACTGGGGAAGAGACAAATGAAGACGATTCAAGTGTGGTGGATTATACTCAAAGTAGGACACAAAGAGAGGATCGAGATGCAATAAATGAATGGAAGGAGATGCGAGATCAAATTGCTTGGGTGATGTGGGTGGATTATTGTGCAAAGTATAATGGTGGTAACACAATGGAGAGCAGTTTAACTTAGTGTGTTATTTGTTCTATGGCTATGTAATAACTTGGTAAATTTTAAGATACTGTTCGCATCGATATTGTTTAATGTTTCTTTGGGTGACCCAAAACATTACTACTTTTATCGGTTCCTCTTTTTTTATGTTGTTTGAGAAATATCGTCGTTTCATATATTCCTTGATAAATGCATGCATATCCCATATTGTTTTATATTTCTTTAATATTAATATGGCTATGCTTACAATATATATTAGGTATGGCTGACAATCCGACAGATAAACAAAGCGTGCCTTCTCATTCGAATGCAATACCAAATCCTACATCAGGGATTAACATGAACTTCATGCCTGTTCGACCACAACCATTCACTTCACCACCTCATACATTCTCACCATTCCCACCATACGATGGTAATTATGGTGGGATGGCACAGCCGCTAATGTCATACATGAGCTTGTTAAGCAGTCCACAATATTTGCTATTTCCCACAGCCAGTTCTTAAAGTAGTGGACCTAATCAATTTTCACCAAACACTGGTGATTCAATTGGAAAGGATATTCATGACGTTGATGGTGCGGAGCACACTTCGCAAATGAAAAGAGGGAAAAAAATTAGCTCATAAGAAAAAAAGTTCCGGGTGCCAGGTTGAACTCAAGAGGCGTGGCTAATAAGTTTTGGCTTCCAGAACACGATGACCTGAAGCCAGACAAGAACTTCAAGGCTGAAGCTTATAAAATGGCTGCCATGAAAATTAACATGCAATTCAGGACTGATTTCACTCACCTACATGTCATTAACCACTTGAAATGCTTGAGGAACAAATTCAACGACATGAATGCTTGTCTTGATGTAAGTGGTGCTGGGTGGGATGAACAAGTAAAATGATTACATTGGATGATAAAACCTTGAAATCTTGGGCTCAGGTATAACAAATTCAGCATCTATATTGTCAAACAAAATTTAATACATTTGATTCGCCACTTATAAGTATTTGTTATTGCAGGACAAATCCAATTCTAAGTACAAAGCGTACATAAACAAACACCTTCCTCACTTCAAAAATTTATAAGTTATCATGGGTGATGATCAAGCCAAGGGTGAATTTGTTAGGCCCGTGTACGCTAACATGGGTGATGATCAAGCCAAGGTTGGTCGGATAGCTAGTTTGCTGGGTTTCGATTATATTTGATGGATATTGTTGTGTTAATTACAAAATATTAATGTTGGAATATATATTATTATTATGAAGAACATCTATGCCATGATGTAATTGATGAATTGGTACATTTTAACTTTTGATGTAGGTAAGTATGATCGTGGAATGATCAATGAGTTCTTTGAATTTTGTCTTTGCTTTTGATATCAGGTAAATGAGTTTGTTGCTTGGGTTTACTAATGTCGGCTTTTACATTCTGTTGCTCAGTTCCTTTGGCTATGTTGCCCTGTTGTCTGGGTTTAATGTTGTCAGTTTTCAGCATGTGTTGCTCAGTTCCAATGGCTATGATGCTCTGTTGCTTGGGTTAACTGCTGTCGGTTTTGAAGCTCAAAACAGTGGATCTCCAGCTGGCTATGACTTTGGGTTTATTGCTCCAAAGTCACACGTGGTTGCTGTGGGTTATTGTCTGTTATTTGGAGCTTGTGTAGCTCCTTGCTCTTTGGGTTTGTGGCTGTTATTTGGAGCTTGTGTAGCTCCAAGATCTTGGGTTTGTTGCTGTTTTGTTTTGAGCTTGTGTAGCTCCTTGCTCTTGGGTTTGTTGCTGTTTTGTTTGGAGCTTGTGTAGCTCATTGCCTTTGGGTTGTGGCTGTTATTTGGAGCTTGTGTAACTCCTCAATCTCTTTGGGTTTGTTGCTGTTTTGTTTTGAGCTTGTGTAGCTCATTGCCTTTGGGTTATATGAGGTTTTGTTTTGAGCTTGTGTAGCTCCTAGCCTTTGGGAATGTGTTGTATTGTTTTGAGCTTGTGTAGCTCATGACGTTGAGGGGTTTGTTTCTATTATTTGGAGCTTGTGTAGCTTCTTGCCTTTAGGTTTGTTACTGTTTTGTTTTTGAGCTTGTGTAGCTAGCTGTTGCTATGTGGGAGCTTGTGTTTTTCCTTGTCTTTGGGCTTGTTGCTGTTTTGTTTTGAGCTTGTGTAGCTCCTTGCAGTTGATATTTGGTAATGATGATGATTAGCGTTTACTGAGAATGCAATCTAACTTACATTGTTTATTATATTTAGATGAGGCAAAAAGTGATGAGATTGCAACCTACATTGAATTGACAATGTCTAGGCGAGGCAGTCCATCCTTAGAGTGCAATATGTAATAAACATATAAGTTATAGGTGGGGCAATCAATTTTGACAAGTTGATCTATTACCGAGCCATACAATATCAATTAGAATTTATACCCAATTCCAAAAACAGTTTTCATTACAACATCAATAGTTTTTGCAAGTATAAGTACGTGATATGCAGTTTATAATAATTAAAATAATACAAAAAACTGATAATAAAATTACTGAAATTTTCCAAGCTAGTAGTTGATTTTCGACAAGTCTCAATTCTTTCATCAGCCTCTTTGATTACAAAATATATTTATCTCTGTACCTATTTTCTTTGACATATTGGCTTCCTTGGTTGCTTATGTCTCCTCTTTCATCAAGCCATTTGAAAGAATTACATTCTTTATTTAGGAATTTTGCACACCCCCAATAACACCTTCCCTTATTTTTACCATTCTTGCACACTTTCATCGGTGTTCGGAGATTGCAGTCGCAATAAACTTCATAATTTTGGGAGCACTCTTCTGATATCATATTGATGTCTGGGATGCAAATTGCAGACAATGGGAATTTATAAATTGCTGAGAAATGAGAATGCATGGATTAATTTGAGGCCTCAAGTTGAATTTATAGCCACAATGACCTTGAAACAAGCCGTTGCTACAATGTATGTCTTTGAATTTTGAGGTTGGTTGAAATAGCCGCTGCTACAATGTTTTGTCTTTGAATTTTGAGGTTGGTGGAACTAGCCGTTGCTACAATAATTTTGTGATGATCAGTGAGCTAGCCGTTGCTATAGTGTTGATCCCTAAAAAAAATTTATTCTGAACCAAACATGGTATATATTAGGAATTGGAGGGTTTTTATAAAAGTGAGATTCTTTTTTCCTTTGGTTGAAACAAACATAGAATACAAGAAAAATGAGATTCCATAAAACTAAAACTTGTCTATAAATTTTAAACGGATTAGGTTGGAATCCATAAATAAAATAAGATTCCTAATCCTATTCCTAGCCTCTATTGAACCAAAAAGGCCCTAAATGTAATATTATTTTCTGGCTTTCTATTAAAAAAACGGCTCCTTACGTTGGTTGGACTTCGTATGATGAGGCTTGTGGATGGTAAATAATCAATGTGTGCTATGATCACAATGTCCTGAAAGATCATCTTTTCTTTGCTTTTAACTGTACCTCTGAGATGTGGAAGCTGCCTTAAAAAACATCTTTTCTTTGCTTACGCTGTTATTTTGATATGATGTCAGTTTCCCCAGGGGGTTGGCCAGGGCTGCGATAATATGATGGCGTCACTCCGTCCTTCTGTCTGGAAAACTTATTGGGTGAACGTGAACCTCAACCGTCTCATGAATTATGGAGAGCGGTCTGGCTAGGCCTCCAAAAGGATTTTGCAGGACTTCCTCTGGAGTTGCGCATGATAGACTGTGGTTCACCAAGGTTTTGCTCCTCGTTTTCATCGTGGGCTTGCTCCTCGTCCCTGCAAACGGAGACGCTTGTAACATGCAAATATAATAACGATATTATTAATTATATAATAACACGATATTATTAACAAATTGGCTAAAATTCGAAAGTCTACAGATTTGAAAGGGTCGGGAGGCAAAGTGTAAGATTTGTTTTCGGGAAAAGATTTTATTCATTCACCCAGTTGAAAAATGAGAGCACATCATGATAACTCAGTGTAACTGGGGGAAACAACACCACCACATGGGTGAAATATCAAAAGAAAACATTACAACCTCAGCACCCAATTAATCTCTACATTAATTCATGTAGGAGGGTTAAACACAACCATCATCAATGAGATTTTGATATCCTTGACAACCTGCTCCAGCTTTTGTTCCTTTCAATCCATGTCGCATAAACAGAGGCTACTGTAGGCAATAAAAATTGCCTTTAACCCTATCAGAGAAGTTCAGAACAAACCTCATCCGAAAGAGTAAAAAGGGGGAAAACGCTGATATCTCTCAAACCGTAAGGAATTTGGCGAAACGGGGGCGGCAAACCCTTTTGGGGTTTGGTTGGCTCCGTCTCGTCGAGATAGTCGATTTATATATATAATTCGTCAAATTCCGACTTACGGTTTGAAAGTTATGGCATGTTCTTCGTGGCATGTTCTGGAGCTCGCCTGCATAAGTCAAGCTCGCCTGCAGAGCTTGCCTGCATGATCCAGGCTCGCCTGAATGCTGAAGCTCGCCTGAAAAGGGTGAAGTTTGCCTGTAAGGAAGGCCGTCTGTAAGGCTAGAGCTCGCCTGAACATTGGAACTCGTCCGAACTAAGCGAAGCTCGCCTGTACAGCTTCGCCTACGAGGCTCGCCCGCACAGCTCGCCTGAAGGCTGAGCTCGCCTGTAGCACCCAGGCTCGCCTACATGCCAAAGCCCGCCAGGCTCGCCTTCAGACCCAAGCTCTCCTGTAAAGGCTGAAGCTCGCCTGCAAGGAAGTCCGTCTGTAAGGATAGAGCTCGCTTAGCAGCATTGAAGCTCGCCTGAGTGAGATTCGCCTGCACAACTCGCCTCCACAGCTTCGCCTGCACAGCCTCACCTGCACATTGAACCAAGCTCGCTTGAAGGCCTAGCTCGCCTGACAGCTCGAAGCTCGCCTGTTTGGCTGACTCGCCAGCACGAAGGTTCGAGCTCGCCTGCAGACCAAGCTCGCCTGACAGCCTGCACCTTGCCTGCGCGGACTAAGCTCGCCCAACAACTAGAAACCAGCCAGCATTGTCAGCCGCCCACTTGGAGTATGAGAACAGTCACATCAGTGGTCAAATCCCATGAATCAAGAGAGAAAGCATAGCGCTCCTCACCTAGCAAGGATAGGGTGGCTGATAGGACCCCCTAAGTGGTCACATCCCACAACTAGGATGGCTGGCTCCCTCACCCCTACTAGTGGTCAAATCCCACAAATCAAGGGATGACCCATGACATCCCTTACCTATTTAAAGCTACTTTCAGCCAACGTGAAAGGGGTTGATTGGCTGTTGCTTTCTTAAGCTAGCTAATCTTCCAAAGGTTGAACCTTGGCTCATTTGCTAAAGGCTCCCTCATTTGAAGAGACTCATTTGAACTCTCAGACTTGAGGCTCTCAAGCTCATTGCAGACTCTTGCATAGTAGCTCTTTACAGACTCGTCTGAACTCCCAGACTTGAGGCTCTTAGGCTCTTTGCAAGCTAGTGCATGGTAGCTCTCTCTCTAAGTAGTCAGCCGACAAGCACGAGCCCCCGTTTGGCCTCGGGTATAGTCGAACTCATCCAACATGAGCTTCTACTGTGTACTGTAGCTTGCCAGCATTCTCGATCGAATCGTCCAAGGGAAGCAGACTCAGTGCGAGAACCGAGCGAGGCGTCCTATCGCTACCAAAGTCACCACGTTAAACAAGAAGGGCCTTCCCTCCGCTTCTATTGTAATTTTGATTCATTTAGTTTATAATAAGCTGTTCTTATTAATACAAAGAAATCCCTGTTTCGGGAGATCAGAAATTCACACCTACAGAAAATGGCAACCACAATGGGAGAAACCGTTTCCTTAATCGAGATGGTGGTGGCGCAATTCGTCGAAATTGCGACGGGGTCAACTATTGAGTCCCTTGTGATCGAGTTCGAAGAGTACTTATCTTCATCCTCCTCTGGCGACAATGTGTCTCGCAAGTGCTACAGAGTTGCGTGTGTGGCCCAGTCCCAAGTGACCGAGGCAACCACACCGGAGAACTCCGCCCGAGTAAGCACAGGGGGTGCTATCTCCCCCAAGCCCATCACGGCCGAGCCGGAGGCAAAGGATGCAGGTTCAAGCGCTGCTCGATGGGTTGTTGAACGATCCTCACAGACCCCCATGCAAGAGGAGACGCCAATTCATGTCGGCGCGGACCACGCCTTCGCCGTTAACATGAACGCTCCCCTCTCCAAAAGAGCCAAGCAACGGCGACGACAAGCTCTCGCCTGCCAAAAGACGCAAGCCCTCGTCTCCGATGACGTCCTGAATTACTATTCAGGCTTGAAGAGATCCAAGCCAAAATGCAAAGTTTCCAAAATTGGTGAATTTAGTGTTTTCGACGAGCCTAGCAGTTCAGGCGAGCCCCACGAGCTTTGCTCCATGAGCAAGGTTCCCAATTTTGGCGAACCACTCAAATCAGTCGAGCCCACCTACGCAGATGGGCTTCGCTCTTCAGGCGAACTTCCCAAATCTAGCGAGCTTTCCAAGTCTGGTGAACTCTGTAGTTTGAACGAACTTCATCAAGTTAGCTTAACAGCCAAACTTCACCCGCAAGTCGACCTTTGCCAGAAAGGCAAAGCTACAGCTCGCCCAACATGCGAGCCTCAACAGGCCGAACCTCGTCAACACATGCGAGCTCGCCAACAGGTGCAAGCTCGCCCAACAGGCGAACCTCGCCAGGCTGAGCCTCGCCGACGAGCTCAAGTATGCCAAACAGGCGGGCCTCGACAAGCTCGCCTAACAGTTCGATACCGCCTACAAGAAGCGGTAGTTCTCCAAACAGGCGAACCTTGTCTGAAAGAACTAGAGGTTGAACCTCGCCAACGGGCTCTAGGTCGCTAGCCACGCGAACCTCGCCTGAATGAACAGACGGCTGAACTTCATCAACAGGCCTAAGCTCGCCTGTCTAGACATGGTCGCCTGAGTTCAACGCTTGGGAAATTTCCCGAGCGTTCCCATTTGGACTCCCTTGAGTCTCCTCCATTTGAGCTCCAACAGTTGGCTGAGGTTCAAAATCGCCTTAAACCTCACCCGAACGACCAGTCAGATCGACCTCGCTAGCAGTTGGCTGAAGGTCGCCCAAATACTCGAGCTCGCCTACAGTCGGCTAGAGCTCGCCCACATTCTAGGCCTCGCCTGTCTCAGCGTGGTCGGTTGGATCCGACACTTATGGAATTTCCCAAGTGTCCTCATGTCGGCTCCATTGAGCTTCCTTCATGCGACTTCACATCTTGTCCTTCCGACACTGGGGGTTGTCACTATCAACCTACAGGGGATCTCAATGGATGCTTGACTTACAAACGTACGTCCTACGAGACTTCCAATGAGGTGGAGCTCCCCGCCACAACTATCAATGTGACGGAAAAGTCCAAGGCCATTGAGCGTGAAGGTATCCACCAACGCACTCCCATCTCTAACGACGGCGATGATGATTACTCGGCAGTGGCAACATCGCAGGCTTCAAGCTCTATTCAGGATGAAGGTGTGGAAGTGCACATGACCAACACCCCTGATGAGATATTCAGGAGACTCGACGAGCAATAAGCAACCATTGATTCCTTGAAGGAGATGCTGAAACAGCTTCTGAGCGAGAAGAAGAAGAAGAGAGAGAGGACTCCGCGGGCTTCATATAAATCCTCGAAGCACAAAGAGCGGATGCCTACTCCTTCTCACTCCTCATCCGAGTCATCTGGAAGAGTGTCATCTTTGGGTCATAATCCAAGGGACAAAAGGCTCGACGAATCCCAAAGTCAACTCGACGCCTTGAAGCTCCAGAAGCATATGGACAAGCTGAGGGTTGTCAGACCGTATCCTATCGAATGAGATACAGTCTCATACCCGGTGAAGTTTCAGTCACTGGACCTCCTGCACGATGGCAAGGGTTCTCCTACCCAGCACATTTACTATTTCCAGGCGCAAACTAGACACATAGTAGGGAATGATCCCATTATGACCCGACTATTCATCGGCACCCTCAAGGGGATCGCTTTTGAATGGTTCTGTAGATTGGAACCTGAATCCATCACCTGCTGGAAGGACATGGAACAGCTCTTCATGGCCAGATTCTTCGACGATGACGAAGAAATATTTGTGGCCACCCTGCTAACTGCAAAGTAGGGGAAGACAGAGTCTGTAAACGACTTTGTTAAGAGGTTCAGGAATCGATCACTGCATACACGTGATCAAGTTTCTGAGGCCACTCTCATTGAGATGTGCTGAAATAATATCTCCATTGAAATCCTGTCCAATATAGGTGCTCTCATAGCTCGCTCATGGAAAGACTTAATCCGCCAGGGAGAACAAGTCGAGAGCATGCTCAAGCGTATGGATGCTGAAGAGCCATGTGGATCCGAAGGAGGTGATGACCAAAGCAACTTCACTTTGGTAGTGGAAACCACTTCCCCATCCAAACCCTCTTCAAAACAGAGGGGCAATGTTTCGAAGCACCAGAAGCCTACAATGGCATCTGTCGAGTTCACCGTCTCGGACCCAAACTATGGGGCCGACTACGAAGGCTTGGCTACTACTGGCCGAAGATGATCGGTGATGCTTAAATGCGTCAATTGCCAGAAGACTTGCATCCGACGGCAACTTCATACCCATTCGTGGTGGAGATGTTCTACTCAGAGGATTTCATCCTTACATCTCCCACCTGGTCAAACCTTCCTACTTTTAGGACCAAACCTAACTATCAAGTTAACTGTTACCTCTGATAGTCATTTCTCCATCAGTTTCGTTCAACTAGACGATAGATCTGGTAAGACTATCAAGTTAACTGTTACCTCTAATAGTCATTTCTCCATCAGCCTCATTCAACTGGACGATGGATCTATTAAAACTATCAAGTTAACTGTTACCTCTGATAGTCTCCTCCAAATTTCCCCCGTCGATCCTCTTCAATAGGATGATGAGACCACTCCCACTGTCATGTTAACAGTCACCTCTGACAAATCAACTTACCAGTCCTCTTCAATAGGATGGTAAGTCCATAGACTTGCTCAAATCGCAACAAATTCCCACTGTCATGTTAACATCACACCTCTGACCAGAATCTACTTACCGATTCTCTTCAATAGAGCGGTACGTCCAAAAAGTCGCTCTCGTGGCAATTCCTATCAGGTTAACGATCACCTCTGATAGCCGATACCGTCATTCCTGCAAATGGCGTTGTCCGATCAGTCATTACACTCACACGTCCCTGAACGACCTGATCCATTCCGAGCGTTCTAATATCCTTAGAACAATCAATGGGTAGCAGCCTACCATGCGATGACTCCTATAGCAATAAATCGTCACACTCATACGTCCCTGAACAATTTGATTCCCCCAGCATCGTCTTTCCTGTAAAAGGCGTTGTTGTATGATAGTGACCTACCATGCGATGTGCTGCTATTTCAGGGTTCGTCTTTGCCCCAAGAGAAGACAAATCAGGGTTCGTCTTTGCCCCAAGAGAAGACAAAGCATGGTTCATCTTTACCCTAAGAGAAGACAAGCTTCTACCCTTAACTCCGATGAGTACACGAGTATAAACTGCTTCTCTTTAACTCCAATGAGTACAAGAGTATAAACTGCTTCTCTTTAACTCCAATGAGTACAAGAGTATAAACTGCTTCTCCTTAACTCCAATGAGTACACGAGTATAAACTGCTTCTCCTTGACTCCAACGGGTATACGAGTATAAACTGTTTCTCAAACCTCCAACTGGTATATGAGGCTAAACTGTTCCCTTTCCTCCAACCGGTGCACGAGGCTAAACTGCTCCTTACCTCCAACCGGTGCACGAGGCTAAACTGCTCCCTTTACTCTGATAAGTATACGAGTATAAACTACTGCTCCTAACCTCCAACTGGTATACGAGGCTAAACTGTTCCCTTTCCTCTAACCGGTGCACGAGGTGAAACTGCTCCTTTCCTCTAACCGGTGCACGAGGCAAACTGCTCTATTACCTCCAACTGGTATACGAGGCTAAACTATTCCCTAACCTCCAACTGGTATACGAGGCTAAACTGCTCCTTACCTCCAACCGGTGCACGAGGCTAAACTGCTCCCTTACCTCTAACTGGTATACGAGGCTAAACTGTTCCCTTTCCTCCAACCGGTGCACGAGGCAAAACTGCTCCTTTCCTCCAACCGGTGCACGAGGCTAAACTTCTCCTTACCTCCAACCGGTGCACGAGGCTAAACTGCTCCCTTTACTCCGACAAGTATACGAGTGTAAACTGTTGCTCCTTACCTCCAACTGGTATACGAGACTAAACTGTTCCCTTTCCTCCAACCGGTGCACGAGGCTAAACCGCTCCTTACCTCCAACCGGTGCATGAGGATAAACTGTTCCCTTTACTCCGATAAGTATACGAGTATAAACTACTGCTCCTAACCTCTAACTGGTATACGAGGCTAAAATGTTCCCTTTCCTCCAACCGGTGTACGAGGCTAAACTGCTCCTTACCTCTAACCGGTGCATGAGGCTAAACTGTTCCTTTTACTCCGATAAGTATACGGGTATAAACTACTGCTCCTAACCTCCAATTGGTATACGAGGCTAAACTGTTCCTTTTCCTCCAACCGGTGCAAGAGGCGAAACTGTTCCTTTCCTCCAACCGGTGCACGAGGCTAAACTGCTCCATTATCTCTAACCGGTGCATGAGGCTAAACTACTTCCTTACCTCCAACTGGTATACGAG
>BQKN01000044.1:1797922-1820808 GCA_022839385.1 Asparagus kiusianus
AGGTTTTTTGTGACTGTGTTGTGTTCATGCGTGTTTTCATGATCCAAACTGATTTTATTTGTCCTAGAACTTGTGTTGAACATTGTAAATAGTAGATTTACATCTCTGGGAAATATCAAACATGTAAAACATAATTATTTGCATAATAAATGATAATTAAACTCTTAAACTTGCATGAGACATCAGAATGAAGAACAAATCATCAAAACTCAATTAAAAAATGTTATTAATTACTTTTAGATCTTCAAACACTTCTGTAATTTTGTTCTTAATCTTTTAAACATAAAAAGACCGAGTCATTATACATATAATACAAAAGATTTAATTTTTATACACAAATTAGTCAATTTGGCTCTATTAAAATCATTGGAAACTCATTTAAAATTCTTTAAAACAGGGAAGATGGATTATCAGATATGAAACTTGCCTGAGACTTGATTTAAAATGTGGATGATGAAGTTCAAAAGCAGATCTCCAAATCGCAAACTTAAGATAAACCAAAATCCCATTCCAAAAACCTTTAATCTTTCTCAAAAATCAAAATAGGGTTTACAAGGGAGTTTGGTGGCTGTTAGGGTTTTTAGAATACTAAAAAGTAGTGAATATTGAAAGACCCTAATGCCGCTAGGAAAGAACCCTAGAGGGGGGTGAATAGGGTTTTTGCTAATCTAATCCGATTTAATGCCAATTAAAACTTATTAACAAGTTATCCTAGCAAGTATGAAATACAACAAGATATGTAAGCTAGGATAAGCAATATGATCAACAAGATATATCCTAACAAATAGATATAGGCAATGTGATATATGTAAGGATATGAAACTAACACAAGGGTAAACAATATGAACTAGATAGTGGATCATATAAATAATGAGCTAATGACAATGGCGATAAGAAATATAAACACAAGTATAAATAAACGTCAAAGCACACTCAAACACAAGATATGATCACGGAGTTCGGACCTTCCGTCCTACGTCTCCGCTCCCCACTCTCGGGGAGAACTCCACTATCGACACACCCGGTTTGGAAGCCGGAACTTCTCTACACACTCGGTTTTCTAGCTTACCGAAAACTCTCATAACAACTCACAATGTACATACACAAGCTACAACCTCAAGTGTTGGTCCTCACGAATCAATTCCCTCAAGTACTCGGAATTATCACCTCTCACTAGGCTACCGACGCCACTCCTCTCGGTATCGACTCCGTCCTCACCACACACTCCTCTCGGTGTACAAGTGTATTACAAGTGAATCCTCACAATTAGGCTCAATACAAAGTGTTTGTTCTCTACAATGAATGAGAACGAATTATAAGCTCACTCTCTAAGATACACAATCCCACAACCCAATTATACTATGAATGTAAATACTATAAGCTCAATGGTTGTGTGTGTACAAAGAGATAAATAAAATCAACTAAACTTAATATAAACACTAGCTTAATAAAATGTAAAGCTAGATTGATTTTAGAAAACTTCTCCAATGAATGACAAGAGAGAGGGAGAAGAATGAATGCTCAAACACCAATGATGATCTTCACTAGCTCTTGTGAAATTTGCTTCACAAACCAAACTCTTGTAAATGCTTAAAAGCTTTTTAAACAAACACTAAACCCTTAAACAAAAACTTGTAAACCTCTTAAAAACTTTTCTCTTGTTAGGTAGGAGTGGTAAATGCAATGGGGTATTTATAACAACCTAAGACATCAGCCAAAACCCCAAGGAAATGACCAAAAACCCACACAAAAACAGAATCTGGAAATAGCCGTTACTGTTCAACGGTCATATTTATAAGTCGACTTGCATTCGACTTAGTATAAGTCAACTTGCATTCGACTTGGTATAAGTCGACTTGAAAGATCACATAAGTCAACTTGCCAGATGAAAATAACACATAAAATCCAGCACATAAGTCGACTTGGAAAATGACATAAGTCGATTTGGTCTAAGTCGACTTAACAGTTCGAGTAAGTCGACTTGGCAGAGAGTTTTTGCACATTCCAGAGCATTTCATAAGTCGACTTGTCAACTCTGATAAGTCGACTTATAAACGTGCACAGGCACTGTACAAGCTGAAAATCTGATTTTTAAAGTGCCTTTAAAAATAACAAATAAATTCCAAAAATTATGAAACTTTGGGAAATATTTATAAACATGATAATAAACATGTTACAAAAAAATTTTATAATCGCATTCCCCAATAGTAAAAACTCATCATTTTTTAAATATGTCCAAAAACATGAAAATGTAAACATGTGAATTTTGACATTTTGGCTAAACCATGTTTTGAAACTTTGCACAAAGATTATATAGACTTAATAAAGTGTGTATCTGATTATTGTTAAGTCCAAAAACTAAGAATACAATATTTTCATAAAATTGCATATTCTATGCAATAAATACCAAAACACAATAGTAAATATGAAACATGTGATTTCATATTTATAAACATGAAAACTCAAAAATGTATGTATATATATAAAACTATATATATGCATAGAAACCAAAACTTATGTATATATATATAACTATATATATATACGAAGAAACCAATAAAATGTGTGTGTATATTATATTGAGCTTAGAGTATCTAACACACATAATATAAATCTAAACTAGATTACCCAAGCTAGATCTTGATCTTCATTGTAGCTCAACTTAGTACACGTTGCGGATGAAGCTAGAACTTGATCTTTAACTAGAATTGCATAAGCTTCAACCCGACATTCCGCCAACCTCCTTTGGATATGATCGTTGAAGCGCAATTCCATCCATCCTCCAATACATTGTTTATCTAGAATACCTAATAAGAAACATAAACACTAGACAAACAATATTAGGAATTGTTTGTAATCATCAAAACAATATTAGAAGAAGTAGGCTCATAACATGAGACCTAACAAATATATGATATATATATCAGAAAGAATGAATATGGGCTGTAAATACCCAAAACCAAATCAAAACATGATAAGCATTGTTCAAGTTTCGTAGTCGACCGTGACGGTCGACCGGAAGGCGATCGATCGCGGCGGTTGACCGGGCTAGAAATTTTTTAGTTTTCTCAGATTTTTAGTCTTTTGGCCATTGTGCATGTTTCGACTCGTTCTTCCTCATTCACTGACTTGCTTATACTCAAAATACTTATTAGTATACTCGTATACTATTTAATAATATTTATCTCAATAAATATCCATTTATTATAATTATCACATACTATTTTAATTTATTAATCATTAACTATTTTTTTTGGGTTTTACATTCACTCCCCCTTAAAAGAATTTCGTCCTTAAAATTTTGTGATCGTATCTTAAAGATTAATAACACGAGAAAATCACTAAGAGGGGATAATCCAGACAAGGAAACCCTCCCGTACACATCTCATGTTATTAATCCCCAGATGTGAAACATAAGAAAATATTTAAACTTAAAAATCTAGAACACGTGCACTTCCACTTAACCCCTAATTTGGTGAAACTAGTACATCGAGCAAAAAATCCAAACAAGGAACCCCTCATATATATACCATATGTTCCGAGTGTTTAGGAGCTAAGTATTAGTGCCTCATTCCAGCGTTAAATATAAATGTGACATAAAAACATAATGTAATTACTAATGCATAAAAGCATACTTAATATCAACATTTTATCTACTCAAACAGATGTGCGTAGTTTCAACTTATATCCTTTTTGTGCTTTTAATAAGCTTCTTCGGCTCCTTTCCGATTCCATTGAACTTTAACTAAAGAAATCACTTTGTTTCTAAGCCTTTTGTTTTCTCTAACAGTAATGCAAACCGGTATCTCTACAGTAATCAAATCATCCAGAATCTCAATACTTAGTGCATCAATCATACTCTGCTACTCCTCATCGCGCAAGTACCTTTTGAGCATTAAAACATAAAATATATCGTGTATACTCGACTTTAATATTGGAAAATCAAATCTAAATGATGTAACTCCAACATGCTCAAAATTTCTGAACAGATTAACATATCATGGGGTATGTTTTCCCACGTCTACTGAATCGCTGAACGCCATTTATCAGTGATACTTTTATTGTTATAAAATCTTCAACATGAAACTTTAGAGGTTGTCACCTCTGATCTATATTACTCTTTTGTCGACTATGAGTGGAAAGAATACGTTCTCAAATCAATACTACATTCCTCCTTAATGTGCTCTCACAACTTTTGGTCTAAGTAATAACTATTCTCCGGCTCTGCCCACTAATAAACAGTCTACAAGGTCTCTCGTACAACACCTTATATGGTGCAATATACATTCAATAACTGTTGTTATAAATAAATTCCATCAATAGGGTTGTGGTCATCTTGTTTGTCCTAATAATCCATATTGCATGCTCGCAATATATTCTCCAATAGTGTAAAGTAAACACCAATCCTTGGTTTAAACACCAATCCTTGGTTTGATACAATTATCTTTGGAACTTTATGAAATCTCACTATTTCCTAAATAATTATCTTTGCGTACATTTCCGCTATATAAGTCGTTTTCAAGGGTAAGAAATGCACTGGTTTCGTCAACCAATCAACTATCATCCAAATAGATTCTGTTTGTTTCTTTGATCTTGGCATCCCTTCAATGAAATCCATAGAAATATCTACCCACTTCCACTCCAGAATGGGTAAAGCCTGTAGGGTTCCAGCTGGTCTCTGATGTACCGCCTTCACTTATTGGTAGATAGAACATTTAGCTACATACTTCAAAATCTCCTTACGCACGTCGCTTCGTTAACACGTCATTTCAAGTCTTTGTACATTTTCGATGTGTCTAGATGTACTGTATACTTAGTACGATATGTCTCATTTGATAAATCCTTCTTATCTTGTGAATAACTCGACATCACCAGCTGACCTTCCATTTAGTAACCTCGTCTGTTTCAGTAGTTCATTTTGCTTAATTCTTTATAGAAGTGCCCTTCTTTCGGATTTTTAATCTAAAATCTCTTAACTGGGTACTGATCTTTCCATAACTCTAAGATGATTTTACTGATAAAGCTCCTAAGAATTTTTGCTAATCTCCTGTTTAAAGCTAATCTGGTTGAGAGTGTAAAGTTCTTGATAGAATAAATTCTAGTGTCTCAGCAAGAGACCTTGCAGAGTTAAATCTTAAAGGAGATCTAAACTCTCTTAGAACTCTTCAGTTTGCTGACGACACTCTTATTTTCTGTAGAGCTAACAATCATAATGCAGCTGTCCTAAATAACATCCTTAGAATTTTTGCCAACTTCTTTGGTCTCAATATTAACTATTCAAAGCCTAACATTTTCTACCTTGGCAAATTTCCCCACAAAGGTTCTTAGCTTGCTAAAGTATTTAACTGCCTAGTTGGAGCTCTCCCCTTCATCTATCTTGGTCTTCTACTTAGAGAGGCTCTCTATCAAGAAGAGAATGATAACATTTACTTGACTCCTCTAAACTTGCTCTATGGAAAAATAGATCCTTATTCATTGGAGGTAGGCTCACTCTTATAAATTCTTTTCTTTTATCCATCCTATTATAGTATATGTCATTCTTCAAACTTCCTTGTTGGGTCATCAAAGCCATCAATCAAATCAGGAGAAATTTTCTTTGGGGAGGTAACCCCCAGTACTGTAGAGGTAAAAACTGGTCAAGTGGGAAAATGTTTGTAAGTACAAACGTGCAGGTGATTTAGGGATTATTGACATAAACAATTTCAATCAAGCTCTCATCTCTAAGTGGATTTGGAAAACTTTAGATAGGGAGAGCCTTATCAGTAAAGTGATCTTCTCTATCTACTCTTCAAATGATTCTAATCTTATATCCAACACCCCTAAGAGGTATGCTTCTAGGTTCATCCATGATTTACATTCTATTCATCAACCCAACTTTATTAGATGGGTTATCGGTTCAGGCAAGACCTGCAAATTTTGGACTGATAAATGGTCTGGAGATAACTCTCTATGCAGTATTTTTCCTAAGGATTTTAGTCTGGCTTTCTCTCCCACTAGTTCTGTTTCCTCCCAGGGTGTTCTGCATCATAATCTTTGGAGATGGAATCCTATTCTCAAAAGAGGTATAACAGAAGTAGACAGAAGAGACAAAGCTAACCTCCTTCAGCATATTGTTCAATTCACGACTTCTCCAAACATTCACAACTCTTTTCATGCTCATTCTCAACTGAGGTATAGTCCATCCTCTTCCCATCCTTTAGTCTCACCAATTGGCCTAATGAGGTATCTGGAATGATAACAAATAAGGATTTATTCCTGGATAACCCTAATCAAAGGAAGTTATGGAGGGTCTTATTACCATGTCTTTGTTGGTGTATTTGGAGTAGTCGAAACAACCTTATATTCAACAATTATCGTGGTACTCCTTTGTCTATTGCCTCTAATGCTGCTCGTTTCATATTATTTTGGACATGTGCTTCAAGCAGCAAAAAATCTCAGCGTCTTCATAGGCTACTGTCGAATTGGGTATGCAGGACACAACTAAAGCTAATGGAAGAAAAGCTCTTGGGGAAAATTTTGCTCAAGGTGATTAGCTTCTAGCTGTTTCCTCCTCCTTTAGCTTCAGTCTCTTTGTTCCAAGTCTTTGTGGGCAAATAATCAGTAGTTTTATAATTTTCTATAAACTTCGCAAGATACACTGCTTTTTTTTTATAGTGTAGCGGTAGGTTAGCTGGGTGATGGCTGATTTATGTTGGTTTCTATTGGCAGCCTCTCTTTGTAGCTTTTATCGTTTTTGTGATCTATGGTAGGTTAGGAAGCTCTACAGCTGTTATCTGGAGGGTGACGACTAGGGTCCGCTCCCCTCTGATAACATTCTTCAGTTCCTATCCTCAACTTTTTGTTGCCTAGTCAGTTATTTGTTTTATAAATTCTAGACTCCTTTTCTATATCAATATGTATTTAAACATGGTATCTGACCTTGTTTTTCCGCTTCAAAAAAAAAGGTAATTTATAATTTGGGTGTATTTTTTATACTTTCTAATTTTTCAAGATATTATTTGTAGTTTTTGATATTTTTGCAGTTGTTTGTAAACTTTTATAGAAAATCCAAAAAAAAAAAAAATGATGTGCACATCATCATCCGTTAAATATTTGATGGTGGCTTTGCAAAAAGACTGCACTGGGCAAACAAACATAGTATAAAAGGAAAATACGCAGAGGGATATTTTAGGGGACAAGTTAGAAGTTTAACAATACTTTAAGAAAGAGCCTTAATAATGGTTACCGTCTTAATCCCTGGGTGTGCTGGTAAGAGGTCATATACATAATGACTCAATTAACGTTATCATTGTAGGAGTTTTTCAATGCAAGTTTGTAATTTGTGTTAGGTAACAATAAAATGAGCATGTTATATCTTTTCCTTTGTATTTGATTTGAATAATACAACATAAAACGAACATATGGTACATTGGCTAACTATAATAGCAATTAATTAAAGTCACTTCGGTTAGGAATTACATAAAGGAAGACTTGTGATAAACTTTGTAATATGTAATCTGCAAGCAATAAAGTGGGTACTATAAATTTATCGGCTGACATGCATTCCATTATCGTTGTTATGTACTTTGATATGAGTAATATGCAAGCAATTAGCAATTGAATTATGCAAAGGAGAAGGACGGGAAGGCAGTTTATATCGGGGTGCCCACGAACCTGCAGTCGGTATCGCCGCATATACACGTAAAGGCAGTCCTATTTCCCATTTGCCCCCTCATTCACATTCCCCTAATTGCGAAAAGGCACCTGTAATAATAGACCCCTTGTTTAGTTCATTTTGCTACTCATGAACGCACCAAACTCAATTTCCAGCCTCTCATGTGTGTTTTTCTACTCATATAGTGCTAAACACAAAATTATCAGGGTTATGATCTAACATTAAACGACTGCATATTGCTTATCACATTACTAGGGTTATAAAAGAGAATAGATTAAGATGGTTTGGTCATGTACAACGGAGACCTCTTAGTGCACCCGATCAAGAAAAACTATAATATTATAGTTAATGGGGTTAGAAGATCTAGAGGTAGACCTAGAATGACTTGGTTAGAAGCAATTAATAAGGATATGATTAAGACTAACTTAATGGAGGAGATAACCCATAACAGAATGGAATAAAAAAATAGGATTCATGTAGCCGACCCCAAACATTTGGGATAAAGACTTGGTTGTTGTTGTTGTTGTGTATATTGCTTATCACATTACCTTCTATGAGCATCTTCTGTACACTGCCGTACCGAAATCATTATTTCTCCTCCCACAATTCGCACCAAATAAAGTCTCTTGTTTTTATTGATCCTAACCCATATGATCCTCCTACATATATCTCACAAGAAACACCAGATCTCCTCTAAATCAGCAAGCTAATGTTCCTACTAGAAAGACTACCACACCTGATCTTCTTGTGCAAACCTATTCTAGAAGATCTTCTTCTGCGACGCTCCAAGAGGGATCATCATCAGAAAGATTGATCCTCTTCACTTATATAGATGGAGAGCCCTTATCTGTTATCTAGGGTACAAAATCCATTCGTATTTCAAAGGATTATGCTATGTTCACTCATACCTCTAGTATCATCCTCCTATATGTCAGATGTCATGACTCTCACTTGCCCTTCAAGATCTAATATACAACAGCACTAAACATCATTTGAATTAGTTGCGATGAATGAACTTGAACATCTTCAATACTTCTTGGGCCTTGAGATTGATAGCTCACCTTGGGATATACTCTCTAATAGAGATTCCTTACAGACATTATGGA
Source organism: Asparagus kiusianus (assembly GCA_022839385.1). Classification (NCBI taxonomy): domain Eukaryota; kingdom Viridiplantae; phylum Streptophyta; class Magnoliopsida; order Asparagales; family Asparagaceae; genus Asparagus; species Asparagus kiusianus. The sequence goes on from BQKN01000044.1 coordinate 1,806,683, forward strand.
TAGCTCCCTCTTGAGGTTAATGTTAAGCTTCATTCTACAAATGGAGCCCTCACCTGATCCTTCATTCAATCACTAATTCGTAGAGTCTTGTTTACTTCACCATTAACCGAGCTAATATTGCATATGCAACACATATCGTTAGTCAGATTGAGTTAGCTCATCATGTATGCATCTCTTCTCAGCATTCTTTGCTACCAAGGGACTCTCAGTCGATCTCTATTTTTCCCTACCTCCTCCCATCTTCAACTACGAGCTTATATTGATACGTTGATCGGGTCACCGCTTTGCAACTGGATACTTTATATTTTTTGGAGATTCTTTAATTTCCTACAAAGGAAAAAAGTAATATTTGTTTCTCATTCTAGTACTGAGGTAGAATATGTTGTTTCTCTTTCCAGTGCTGAGACAAAATATCACACAATGATACGATATCATTTAGTTAGTTTGCGTTATAAGGGGTTGAGGCTGTTGAAATAAATGAATCTTAGAGGGCTTTTATGAAAAGATATCATTTAATGATTGGATTCCATAGATAAAAATTAAAATGTGTTTAATTAGTAGTATGTATGTTTTAGTCCCACATTGGCTAATTAAATACATTTTAGTTGGTTTAAATTAACACATATGTTTATCTATGGTATAACAAAGATGTTAGTATTATACACTTGTGTTGTTATATAAGCAAGCGGGCTGTGTGCGAGGGCGTGCTGTGCTTTAAATCAGCTTAAACGTTTTTCTTGTGCTCGCTTAAAACCAGCTGAATATTTTGTATGTTACAAACGTTACAAGGATTGAATAGGTTTTATTACAAACATTACAAACGTTGCAATAACTGGAATTTAAATCTTTGTCTCCTGAACCTTATAAAAGGGCTTCTTCTGATCATTTGAACGACAGAAAATGAAATCTCATGTCTTCTTTTTCTTCCAATAATTCTATAAGATGTTTAGTATTGAAGATTTAGGCAAATTGAAGAAGTAGTCGCAGTGTTCACAAGAAGAAAGTGCTTCTTTTGGACTGCAACCATCTCATCCTCGAAATTATTGTACAGACATAACGCTACCGTAGATGGGGCATAGTTTTTTTAAGTCCAGTCCTCCGTTAAGAGGGTGATTCGACACTTCTGTAAAGTATTTTGAACTTGAATAGTTTTAATATAACATCTCTAACTTTCTGCTCTTTTCTTTCATTCCTGTAATGTTTGTTCTGTAATACTTTGAATCTATTTTAATGCTTGTTTTTCCCAACAAAGGCCTCTCAAACTGCTTCTTCTCCTCTTTAGTGTAACAATAGCAATGTCATCAAGATCATCAGCAATCCTATATTTCATGAGCATGCCAACCATATGGAGATTGATTATCATTTCACATGTCATCACTTCATCAATGTCACTATTTACTTACCTTTGTTGGGGATTCGAAACAATCAAATCGAATCATTGCCCTTCCAGACCTTGTGTTTGAGAGTAGAAAACTAGGAAAAATCATAACAAATAAAAGATAAAAACTTACAGAAAAGTAAACAAGAAAGTATACACCAGATTTAACAAGGTTTGGCAATCGTGCCTACGTCCTCGGGAGCCACACCACATAATTCTTTGATTAATATTGAAGAAGATTACAATGCCCACAAATAGGATTTAATCTCTCTGAGATCTCTTTGAAGAATTCTTTCAAACCCCTCTTTTTCTGATATCTAATCTCCTCTAAGGTGTTTCATATATATAGAAAACATAAAACCAAAACAGACTAGGAATTCTAAAACTAAAAAATAAAATAGATTAGGAATCCTAATAATGTGTTACCAAAACAGATTAAGAATCTTGTTAACAAAACAGATTAAGAATCTTGTTAACAAAACAGATTAATAATCCTGTTACCAAAATAGATTAGGAAACCTGCTATCTAATAATTTGTTTGATTTTAGCTTTGAGTCTACATCCCTTAGACTAACAATCTCCCACTTAGAGACCAAAGCACAATCCACGAGCTCACCCGAACTCTCCCTTCTTCGCAAGCATCCTCCTATACGGAAAAAATTCATTCTTCAAACATCATCAAACCAGCGATCCCGCCAATCCTCCTGGTGTGGCTCTGTCTTTATCTCCTACATGTGAATGCTAACTGAAGTTGCGCACAACTCTACTTTGTCAATGCTCAATGTTTTCGTCAACATATTTGTAGAATTTTAACTCCTCAAAATCTTCTCTAGATGTAACTTCCTGTCCTCAATCAACGAGCGTATAAAATGGTATCGTACATCAATGTGTTTCGTTCTAGCATGATATACTAGATTCTTGGCAAGGTGTATAGTGTTCTGGTTATCATAATAAAGAACTCTGTTCCCCCGCTTCAGATCCAACTCTTCCAAACACCCTGTCAACTAAACCATCTCCTCACTTGCTTCAATCACCGCGACATACTCAGTCTAAGTTGTAGACAATATTACAATCTTCTGCAGACGTGAGACCCAGCTCAGTGTTGTCGACGCTAAGGTAACCCCGTGGTACTTCGCCTCGTATCATGATCATGGCAAAATCCGCATCCATGTATCCCTGCAGTACCAAGTCCTTCTTCTTAAAACATTGTAGCTCGTCCGTAGTCCCTCTCAAGTAGCACAATATCCACTTCACGGCCTCCCAATACTACTTCCCTGGATCCCTTGCAAACCTGCTCACAACTCCCACTATATGGACGATATCCGGCCTCGTACAAACCATCACGTACATGAGACTCCCAATGATTGAAGAATATTGCACTCTACTCATATGCTCCTTCTCTGTATCTGTCTTGAGTAGTTGCTCCTCAGATAACTTGAATTGACTTTCAAGGGTCGTGCTGACGGGCTTTGCATTCTGCATGCTGAATCTCTGAAGTACCTTCTTGATGTATTCAGCTTGACTCAATCTTAACGTCCCTTCAGCTTCATCTCTACTGGTTCGCATCTCAAGAATCTGCTTCGGTGCACCAGATCCTTCATAGCAAACTTTTTTATCAACTGCTTCTTCAATCTGTTTAACTCTTCTAAACATGGTCCTGCAACTAACATGTCATCAATATACAATAATAACATGATAAATATGGAATCGAACCTCTTGAAGTAGCAACAATGATCTGAATTGCATCTCCTATAGTCATTGCTATGCATGAAGTTAACGAACTTCTTATACCAATGTCTCAGAGCCTGTTTTAATCCGTACAATCTCTTCTTGAGCTTACACACCATCTCTTCCTTTCCTTCTTCAATGAAGCCAACAGGTTACTTCATGTAGATTTCTTCATCCAAGTCACCATGAAGAAATGCAGTCTTGACATATAATTGCTCAAGGTAGAGATCTTCTATAGCTACTAAGATCAACACCATTCTGATGGTTGTGAGCTTCACAACGGGGAAAAAAATATCTCCGTATAGTCCACTCCTTCCCACTGTTGGAACCCCTTCACAACTAATCTGGCCTTATATCTCTTGCTTACATTACTCTCCTGCTCAACCCGATCGACCCATTTGTTATGCAAGGCTTGTAGGCCTCTTTGTTTTGATAATGTTTAACAAACAATTTATAACTAATGTTGTTTGTCTAGTGTTTGTGTTTATCTATTTATTGTAGACAAACAACATATTAGAGGTTGAATGGATTGTGTCATAACGATCATATCAAATAGAGGTTGGCGGATATAGTGGTTGAAGCAACGTAATTCAAGTTCAAGCTTCATCCGCAAGTGTACCAAGTCAAGCTTATTGAAGATCAAGATTGTTTGGGTAACATTTAGTTTAGGTGTTATATTATATGTGTTGGTACTTTAAGCTTAATATAATATGCACACACATTTTATTGGTTTCTTTGTGTATATATATATATATATATATATACATAAGTTAAGTTTTGGTTTCTATGTATATTTAGTTATTTATATACATACATGGTTTTGAGTTTTCAAGTTTTAATATGAAACAATTGAATATAATTAGAAAACATATTTTTGGATCATACTTACATGCATATATATGATTTCATCAATATCAATTTTATTTAGTTCGATGAAATCATGTCTTAGTGTATTATATGTGTATTTTGATAAAATACTATATTCATTGTTTATAGACTTTATAACAATAGCTTACATCTTTCTTGAAGTCTATAAAATCATTTTGTATTGTTTCAAAACACGGTTAAGCTAAAATATCAAAACTCATATGTTCACATTTTCATATTTTGGACTATTTTGCAAAATAATGATATTTATCATTTAGGAGGTCCTTTTTGAAAACCAGTTTTTGTAGCTAGTGTATTATCATGTCTACAATCATTTTCCAAAGTTTCATAATTTTTAGAATTTATTTGATATTTTTAAATAGGGTTTTAAAATCAGAAAACAGTTTTCAAATCTAGAATTTCATATGTCAGTTTGCGGTCGACCGCCAGGGTCGAACGCCCCTGAGTCCAGAGACTCAGGAAGTTTTTCAGAGGCTCGCAGTCGACTGTGACGGTCGACCGGATGCTCTCGCGGTCGACTGCCACGGTCGACCAAATGTTTTTCTGTGGCCAGAATTTGTCTCTGGAGTTGCTCGCCCGTACGATTCTCACGGTCGACCATCGAACTGTCTTTCAGACTCCAACGGCTAGTTCTAGCTGAGTTTTTCTAGAGGCTTTTGTGTCATTTGAGTGAGGTTTTTGCTGATGTTTTGAGTGGGTATAAATACCCCATTGCCCTCATCTTTCATGATAATCTAAGAAATGTTTTAAGAAGTTTAACAAGAGTTTTTTAAAGTTTGTTTAGTGTGTTTTAAAAGAGTTTGTTTGTGATGAAGTTTTTCACAATTGGAGGAGATCATCTACATTGTTTGAGCTTCAATTCATCTCTCTCTCTCTCTCTCTCTCTCTCTCTCTCTCTCTCTCTCTTGTCATCCAGAGAAGTTTTCCTAAACTCAATTCTAGCTTTCATTTATAGTTATTATTGATTATCGTTTCTACTAGCTAATTTTTCATAATTGAGTTTAGTTTTGATTTACTCATTGTTCACACACAACCATTGAGTTTATTATATTTACATTCATAGTATAATTTGGCGTTATGGGTTTGTGACTAAGAGTTGTGCTTAATTGAGTTCTCACCTTGTTTAGAGAACAATCATTTGTTTTGTGAGCTTTAAATTGTGAGATTCACTTTGTATTACACTAGTATATCGAGAGGAGTGTGTGGTGAGAGACGGGGTTGCTTCCAAGAGGAGTGGCGTCGGTTGACGAACCTAGAAAGAGGTTGTATCCGAGCATTTGAGAAAGGACACGGAGAAACCAACACTTAGAGGGTGTGGAGTGTAGTTACATTGTGAGATTGTGATCGTTGATCGGTGAGCGTTGAAAGCCGATATTGCTTGGTGTAAACATTATTCGGGTTAGCTTAGAACCCGGTTGTGATAGTGGATTTCTCCCCGGGAGTGGGGAGCGGAGATTTAGGAAGGAAGGTCCGAACTCCGTGATCATATTGTGTGTTTGTGTTGTTTATATTACCCTATCATAATTATATCTTTAGTTTAGATTGTTTACCATTGTGTTAATTTATATATCCTTGTATATATTTCATCATATACCTCTTTGCTAGGATATATCTCTTTGTTCATATTGTATATTATTGCTCATAACATATTGTATATCTATCTTGTAAGAATAATTTATTAATAAGTTTTAATTGGCATAAAATCAGATTAGATTAGCATAAGACCCTAATCACCCCTCTCTAGGGTCTAACAATTGGTATCAGAACTTGGTGCTCTTTGATTTAAGGTCTAATCGCCTTGAGTTAAAGATCCAAGTTATCTTTTTGTGCTAATCTTGTTTTGATTGCATTTGTATCTTACTTGCATATTTTTACAAATTATGGATATGAATGATGCATCTTATTTAGGCTATGATTCTAGTATTGCTCCTAAATTCAATGTTTTCCCCTATGGTCAATGGTGTTTTAGATTCAAAATATTTGTTCAATCTAAAAATATCGATTTATGGGAAGTCATTGATTGTGCTTATATTGTGCCAATGTTGGAGAAATCCAAGTGGAGCAAACATGATAAAAGGATGTTTATAATGAACAAGATTTTGTTAGAATAGTTACTAAATGCTCTTAATTCATCTATGTCTAACAAGTTTGTTCATTTTGATAGTGCTTACAACTTATGGAAACTTATTGAAGCACATCAAAGGGACTTAGAGGCGATCCGACAAGCTTTGGAGGATCCCGCTTCAAGTTCATATGGAGCATCATGCACATGGCCACTAGGCAATAGCCCTAGTGAGGTTTGCGAGTTCGAATCGATTAATGATTTATCTAGTGATGAACCTGCTTGTGCTAGTAAAAAATTATTGCATGTCTTTAACAAATTGCATAAAGATTTTATTGATTTACAAGGTAAGCATGATAATTTAAAATCCGATCATGAGAAGCTAGCTTCCAAATTTGATGTTATTACAAAAAAAAATTATGCTTAAAGAAAACAATGACTTATTAAATTTGGAAAATGAAAATTTGATCTCATCAATTTCTAACCTATCTCATGCTAAGATTGATGCCATGTTAGAAGTAGAGAACATAAAAAATGATATAACTTCTTTTATAAATGAATATTTATGTTCTACTTCTAATGTTAATGCACATATGTCTAATGATGAGTTGAATATTGTTAAAAATCGCATTTCATCTTTAGATTCAACTCTTAAAACATGCATTGTTAATAATAAGAAACTTATGGACTTATGTGCAAAGTCTCGTGTTAATTCTTTCAAATCCAACGCTCACTATGCACATATTTATAGCAAAATTTACAAATGTTAAATTTGTGATCGTAAAGGCCACATTGCTAAATTTTGCTATGATGCACACAAATCTTCTAAGACTAATGCTTCTTGTGCATCTCATAAGGATTCTTCATCACATGCACATGTACATGCACAAACTCATCATGCTCATCATAAACATGCAAATGTGTTTAAATGTGATCTATGTGGTCGATTTGGCCATTTGGCAAAGTTTTGTTTTGATTTGAAAAAGATATCATTTTTGCCAAATAATTGTAAAAGACCACAGAAGTTTAAGTGTGATCATTGTGGTCGTTTTGATCATTTGACCAAATTTTGTTTTGATTTGAGGAGAGTTTCTCGTTTGCAAAATAATTTTCAAGATAAACCTATTTTTGCAAATGAGTCCCGTGCACAATCGTTTGGTCAACATAAGCAAATGCCTCCTTTCCATTGCACTTATTGTAATCGGAAGGGTCATTTGAGTAATTTTTGTTATGACCGTGTCCGTGCACCACATGCGCCCAAGAGGGTTCATAACCCTAGGGATTTGAGTTTGAATGATAGGGGTCATGTCCCTAACCAATCCGGCACCAAGAATGCTTGGGTGCCAAAATCTTTTTAAACCAAGTATTTTAGTGTTTTTCTTTTTCTTTTTCTTTGTTTTGAAAATTATACTTTAATTTTTTGAACATGAAAACAATTCTTTTTATTGGTCAAATTCTTTTGTTTTCATAATTATTGGTTTTTGTTTTGATGAGAGGTTTGTGTATATATAACCCCCCGGATTTATTGGGTGTTTATTCCCAAATATTATTTACCGGGTACTATAAGTCCTTATATGGGTTGGAACAAGGCTAAGAGTTTGATATATTGTTGCCTCTATTGCATTTTGTTAAAAATTTTGTTTTGAGTTATTGCTTTGAATACATTATATAAGCACAAATAGATGATTTAAATTTTAAATATGCTTTATAATGTATTCTTTATGTGGTTTGATCAAGTTTTACAAAGAAAATTTCCTTTATTGATCAAACGTCGTTTTTGGATTTAAACTTTGATTTATGATTTCTTTTGGTTGATTTGTTTTTATTTGAAAACTTTTTGCATGATTCTCATGTTCCTCTTCTTTTGATTTCATAAATCTATTCTTATACATGGTTTTTATGTTAGTATAATGAGACACTAACTTTATAATCACATATCATTATGTGTCCTCATTATATTTTTTTGTGAGTGGTGTTTGGCATATTTTTTATCTATGCTTGCTCATATATAATTGCCTTGATCTTTATTGCACATTTTCCATAAGGTATTTTGATAGGGGGAGCATTCCCTATACTTGTTTTATACTCACCCATGCTTATTTGTAGGGGGAGCTTTCACTCTCTTTCATCTTTATGGTTTTTCCCCTTTCTGACGTTGTCAAAGGGGGAGAAATATTGTGAGTATATCTATCTTGTTTGCTTACATGCATGATTACTGTAACTTATATATTCATTTACTTTCATGCATATATCCTTTTTGTAAATTATTTGTTATCATCAAAAAGGGGGAGATTGTTGGCCTCTTTGTTTTGATGATGTTTAACAAATAATTTATAACTAATGTTGTTTGTCTAGAATTTGTATTTATCTATTTATTGTAGACAAACAACATGTTGAAGGTTGGATGGATTGCGTCATAGCGATCATATCAAATGGAGGTTGGCGGATATAGTGGTTGAAGCAACGTAATTCAAGTTCAAGATCTAAGTTCAAGTTTCATCCGCAAGTGTACCAAGTCAAGCTTATTCAAGATCAAGATTCCTTGGGTAACATTTAGTTTAGGTGTTATATTATGTGTGTTGGTACTTTAAGCTTAATATAATATGCACACACATTTTATTGGTTTCTTTGTATATATATAGTTATATATATACATAAGTTAAGTTTTGGTTTCTATGTATATTTAGTTATATATATACATACATGGTTTTGAGTTTTCAAGTTTTAATATGAAACAATTGAATATAATTAGAAAACATATTTTTGGATCATACTTACATGCATATATATGACATCAATATCAATTTTATTTAGTTCAATAAAATCATGTCTTAGTGTATTATATGTGTATTTTAATAAAATACTATATTCATTGTTTATAGACTTTATAACAATAGCTTACATCTTTCTTCAAGTCTATAAAATCATTTTGTATTGTTTCAAAACACGGTTAAGCTAAAATGTCAAAACTCATATGTTCACATTTTTATGTTTTGGACTATTTTACAAAATGATGATATTTTTCATTTATGAGGTCCTTTCTAAAAACCAGTTTTTATAGCTTGTGTATTATCATGTCTACAATCATTTTTCAAAGTTTCATAATTTTTAGAATTTATTTAATACTTTTAAATAGGGTCTTAAAATCAGAAAATAGTTTTCAAATCTGGAATTTCATATGTCAGTTTGCGGTCGACCGCTAGGGTCGACCGCCCCTGACTCCAGAGACTCAGAAAGTTTTTCAGAAGCTCGTAGTCGACCGTGACGGTCGATCGGATGCTCTCGTGGTCGACCGCCACGGTCGACCGGATGTTTTCCTATGGCCAGAATTTGTCTCTGGAGTTGCTCGGGGTCGACTGCGCGTTTCTCACGATCGACCGCCGAACTGTCTTTCAGACTCCAACGACTAGTTCCAGCTAAGTTTTTCTGGAGGCTTTTGTGTCATTTGAGTGAGGTTTTTGCTGATGTTTTGAGTGGGTATAAATACCCCCTTGCTCTCATCTTTCATGATAATCTAATAAATGTTTTAAAGAAGTTTAACAAGGGTTTTAAAGTTTGTTTAGTGTGTTTTAAAAGAGTTTGTTTGTGAAGAAGTTTTTCACAAGTGGAGGAGATCATCTACATTGTTTGAGCTTCAATTTATCTCTCTCTCTCTTGTCATCTAGAGAAGTTTTCCTAGACTCAATTCTAGCTTTCATTTATAGTTATTATTGATTATCATTTCTACTAGCTAGTTTTTCATAATTGAGTTTAGTTTTGATTTACTCATTGTTCATACACAACCATTGAGCTTATTGTATTTACATTCATAGTATAATTTGGGGTTATGAGTTGAGTTGTGCTTAATTGAGTTCTCACCTTGTTTAGAGAACAATCATTTGTTTTGTGAGCTTTAAATTGTGAGATTCACTTTGTATTACACTAGTACACCGAGAGGAGTGTGTGGTGAGAGACGGGGTTGTTTCCAAGAGGAGTGGTGTCGGTTGATGAATCTAGGGAGAGGTTATATCCGAGCACTTGAGGAAGGACACAGAGAAACCAACACTTAGAGGGTGTGGAGTGTAGTTACATTGTGAGATTGTGATCGTTGATCGATAAGCATTGAAAACCGATATTGCTTGGTGTAAACGTTATTCGGATTAGCGTAGAAAATCCGATTGTGATTGTGGATTTCTCCTTGGGAGTGGGAAGCAGAGACGTAGGATGGAAGGTCCGAACTCCGTGATCATATTGTGTGTTTGTATTGTTTATATTGCCCTATCATAATTATATCTTTAGTTTAGATTGTTTACCCTTATGTTAATTTATATATCCTTGCATTTATTTCATTATATACCTCTTTGCTAAGATATATCTCTTTGTTCATATTGTATATTCTTGCTCATAATATATTGTATATCTATCTTACAAGAATAATTTATTAATAAGTTTTAATTAGCATCAAATCGGATTAGATTAGCATAAGACCCTAATCACCCCCTATAGGGTCTAACAAGGCTTTTTTCTATGTAGGTAGCTGGACTAACTCTCATGTCTCATTAGTGTGTAAAGAATCCATCTCCTCTTGCATTACATGCTCCCACTGTTGAGATTCACTCACTTATATAGCCTCCTCATAACATTCCAGTTCTCCATTATCTGTTAAAAATAAATAATCAAGTGATGAGAGATATCTGGGATTCGGTTTGGGTACCCCAGATGACCTCCTAAGCTCCACGCCCTAGGTAGTCGTCTCTGCACCTAGAGCCTTCTCCATTCTTCAGTCAGAATTAACTTTGTCACCCCATCTAGAAGTTCCTCCAAATACATGTACTCGGATCTACCTGTATCCGTAGTGCTACTCCCACTGTTTTGACTATCATTAGCATTGTCCCTGTTCTTGTACATCACCTCCTCATTGAATATCAAATCCCTGCTTCTGATGATCTTTCTGTTCTTCCCATCCCAAAGATGATACCCGAACTCATCAATGTCGTATCCAATAAATGTGTACTTCTGTGACTTAGCCTCTACCTTGTCCCTAATATGGTCACTGATATGAACATATGCCACACAACGAAATACTCGCAAATGTGAGAGATTGATCTTCTTGCCACCCAAACCTCCTCCGAAATCCCGTAATCCAATAGAACTGATGGCCCATGATTAATCAAGTAAGCTGCCGTATCCACCGCATCCGTCCAAAATATCTTATGCAGACCTGCATGTAATCGCATGCTACTGACCCGCTCCGTCAGTGTCGTGTTCATCCTCTCTACAACGTCGTTTTGCTGCGGCGTCCCTAGAATAGTCCTCTCCAAACGAATCCCTCTTAGAGAATAGAACCTCTTGAACTTCTTCAACTCGTATTCTCCACCATTGTCTGATCTCAAGCATTTTACTTTTAGATCTGTCTTGTTCTCCATCATGGCTTTTCACTTCTTGAAGATCCCGAAAACCTCTGACTTGTGCTTCATGAAGTATACACACACCTTCCCCGAGTGATCATTGATGAAGGTGACATAGTATGCTGAACCACCAAGAGAAGACACAATACCTGGACCCCATATATCGGTATGAACTAACTCTAGCTTCTGAGCTTTAGGTGGCCTTCCACCCTTCTCGAAACTAACTCTCTTATGCTTCCCAAAGATGCAATCCTCTCAAACACCGACTTTCACAGAATCGATACCGGTTAGCTTTCCTTATGAATGTAGAATCTTCATCTCCTTCTCGCTCATGTGTCTCAATCTATTGTGCCACAGATCCGTACTCTCCTTATTAGCTGCAATTACGAGGGTGTCACTCGCATGTGAGGTGATGTAGAGAGTTCTTGTTTTGCTACCTCGGGCAACAGTTATAGTACCATTGGAGATCCTCCACGAATCCCTAATGAATGTTTTAACATAGCCTTCTGCTCCAAGATGTCCTACAAAAATAAGATTCCTCTTCAGCTTCGGTATGTGTCACACGTTCTTCAGATTCCACTTGAAGCCCTTCAACTGTATTTGCACATCTCCTCTTCCAACAACACAACAGGGTTCATTATACTTTCTCGCTATCCATAGCGAGGATCAATGTATTCTGCACGAGATGAGCCTCCTGCTCATTTACATCCTTCTTTTGTGCTTTACACACGGAAGACATATGGTCCTCCTGGCTGCAGTTCTAATACTTTCCTTTGAAAGGCCTAACTTTCAAGTTCGACCTCTTCTAGGTTGACTTCGATCGAATCTTGTTCTGATTACCATTCTTCTTCCTTATGCCTCTCTGCTCGAGATTTAGGATTGAGCCTGAACCTTCTGATTTAGATGATTTCCTTCTAACCTTCTTGGATAGAATCATGCTAACAACCTCGCTCAGCTTCAACTTATTCTTCCTCACCGAATTACTGATTGCCGTCATACAACCTGCCCAACTATCTGGCAACTACGATAGAATCAATAGGACCTGCACTTCGTCATCAAACGTGATGTCTACGGAGATGAGTTGATCAACAATCGTGTTGAACTCGCTGAGGTGCATTGTGAAGGAGTGTCCTTCTGCCATCTTGAGATTGAAGAGTATCTTGATGAGATGCACATTGTTTGCGGCAGACAGTTGCTCGTACATCTTCGTGAGTGCTTCCATAAGCCCCACCGTCATCTTCTCCTTTAATATGTTGTGTGCGACTGTCTTGGTGAGCGACAACCGGATTTGCTCTAGAGCATTCCTATCCAGTATCTCATAATCCTTGTCTGACTCTTCTTTTTACTTTCCCTTAGCCTTGCCCATCAATAGGCAATACAAGTCCTTCTGGTACAGATATTCTTCCATCTGCAACTTCCAATTGGCAAAGTCCTAACCATCAAACTTCTTGATCTTAGATTTGCTTTCCTTTGCCATGACTCTCTCACAATCCGTCTGAACAAAGCTCTGATACCAGTTGTTGGGATTCAAAACAATCAAATCGAACCATTGCCCTTCCAAACCTTATGTTTGAGAGTAGGAAAGTAGGAAAAATTACAGCAAATAAAAGATAAAAACTTACAGGAAATTAAACAAGAAAGAACACATTAGATTTAACGAGGTTCGACAATCGTGCCTACGTCTTGGGAGCCACACCACATGATTATTTGATTAATATTTAAGAAGATTACAATACCCACAAATAGGATCTAATCTCTCTGAGATCTCTCTGAAGAATTCTCTCAAAACCCTCTTTTTCTAATGTCCAATCTCTTCTAAGGCGTTCCATATATATCGAAAACCTAAAACCAAAACAGACTTGGAATTCTAAAACCAAAAAGTAAAACAGATTAGGAATCCTAATAGCCAGTTACCAAAACAGATTAAGAATCTTGTTACCAAAGCAGATTAAGAATCCTGTTACCAAAACAGATTAGGAAACCTGCTATCCAACAATTTGTTTGATTCTAGCTTTGAGTCTACATCCCTTAGACTAACAACCTTATGACAACTTCCAGATGCAATTAGCTAATTTCTTCACCAAATCACACTCCAGGGTCATCTATTTTACATAAGCAAACTTTATTGTTTGATCTACCATACTCATATATTCTGGTTGTATTATATTCAAGTTTTGTATCACACGGACTATGTGTAGAGAGGTAGTCTCTTGTACAACTATATATTCGGCATTTAGCCTAGTGACAATAACACGAAGATATTTTGATTCTACCACCAATATGGATCCAATAGGACCCATGTTCTATCTGCGTGTGATTAAGCATATCGTATACACCGGGACATAAAATCTGGTAGCGTCTGGATATCATTTACATGGACATAAAAAAAAAAAAAAAAACTGGCTAGACTCGTCTTGGATGAAGGACTAATAGTTTATAGCTTACTAGATCAATGATAAAAAAATCCAATAATTAGTAAGACATATCTGAGGTCATGTGATGATCCCATTCTAAATCACACAACTAATGTGACCAGTTTTAGGATGTAATCATTGTAGGAGTTCTCCAATGCAAGTTTTTTGATCTTAGTTAGGTAACAATAACATGATGATGCTCTCTCTCTCTCTCTCTCTCTCTCTCTCTCTATATATATATATATATATATATATATATATATATATAT
>BQKN01000044.1:1826093-1887525 GCA_022839385.1 Asparagus kiusianus
TATAGATTACACTATGGTACAAATTAGGACAGAATATTAATAATATTTCAGCTCTGTCGGGGGACCAGTGATTGAAGTTCGGATTAAAAGAATATAGGACAGAATAATCATATTGTAACTGGTATCTAGTTTAGCTTTGAGGCCAAAAATAATTCAAATATGCCCTCCCACCTTAGCTATGTTAGGTCTCGTGTTTTGACAATGATTTATGAACCTCATTATTGGTGCTAATTGCTTGTTGAGTGATGTTACATAGGATGTATTTTATCAAGCAATATAGTGTCACAATAGGAGGATGAATGGATTTGTGCCATAACAATGATATCCGTGGAGGTGGAGGTAAGTTGATGAAGAAACCTTAAAATGCTCAAAGATCGACTCAAGCGAATATCAAATAAAGAAGAGCGTTCAATTATCGATTCAAGAAGGGCTTCATCAACAAAATTGAGCAAATATCGACACTTAAGTCTAATACTCTATTTGTAATCGACATTTGCATTTTTACTTTCTCTGTAGATCATAATGTAGGCAAGAAATAAAGTAGATGACTTTTGAATCATTTGGGGATCACACACACATTTCAAATCTTGTATTTTCCATCGTTTTTGCAAAACAATAAGTTTTCAAAAATGAGAAATGATATTTTGAAAATTTTTCTTTTAACGTATTCATTTTCATACATAAAATCATTTTCCCAAGTTTTAATATTTTTGGAGTTAATTTAATATTTTAAATCTACTTTAGAAAATTAGGTGTTCTGAAAAATTCATGTATCTAGAATATATGAGTTGTCAGTCGACTAGTTCGTCCCTCCTAGTCGATCGATGAGAAGCTCTTTTTTTCATAACCCGCAGTCAGCCGCTCATCAGTTGACCGATATATATTCATCGGTCGACTGATGACATATGACCAGTCGACCGATGAACACATATCGGTCGACCGATGGAGTCACCAGCTTTCTGTTTTAGCCAACTGTCATCTCATCGGTCGACCGATCATGGTCCACCATTCGACTGATAACACTGTAATAGTTAGTTTTCCAGACTCCGGAATTTTAGGGATTTTGTTGGATTTTATGATTTTCTTTGGTTTTGGGCTATTGTTTTAAATGTCTATATATATCCTTCAGCCCTTATTTGTTCAGTAACTAAGCAAACTAAGCAAGAAAAGAAAAACACATGAGTTTTGTTTTCAAGAACTTCTAAGCTTACATTTTCACTCATTCTCAAGTTCTTGACTGTTTTCGGTTTTCATTTTCAAAACCCACAAATCCCTAAGCTTCATTTGTTTATCTCTTTATCCTTGCTATAGGAAATTTGTAAGAGAGATCTTTTTCTTTAATCTTATATTGTGTGGAGAGCTTGATCTCGAGGAGATCATTGTGTAGAGATTTTGATCTCAAGGAGATCATTGTGTGGAGAGTTTGATCTCAGGAAGATAATTGTGAAGAAGCTCCGGATTCCAAACTGGGTTGTGTTAGTAGATTACCATCGGGAGAGGTGGTTGGGGAGATCATTGTGTGGAGATTTCGATCTCGAGGAGATCATTGTGTGGAGAGTTTGATCTCGGGAAGATCATTGTGAAGAAGTTCCGGATTCCAAACTGGGTTGTGTTAGTAGATTACCATCGGGAGAGGTGGTCGGGGACGGGGACGTAGGTCGAGAGGACCGAACCTTGTGAACAGATCGGCGTATCAATTGGCTAACTATCTCTAGCTCTCTCTCTCATTTAATTATTGCCATATTGTTATATTTATTTGTTGTAAAATGTAATCTCAAATTTGTATTAATAAAAAATATTTATTACAAATCAGAATAACTTTTACACAAAAGCGAAGAGAGTTGATTTGATCTCTTCTTGTTTAACGTGGGTTCTTTGGTAGCGATAGGATGTCTCTCTCGAATGCTTGCATCGAGATTGCTTTCCTTGGACGATTTGATCGAGATTACGAATGAACTTCAACGCGTGGTAGAAGTTCTGTTGATTGAGTTCGAATACCTGAGCATGAAATCATGATTGAATGCTCAAAATAGGAAAAGATCGGTTCTTTTATCACGCAAAAGACCGATTGCCAAAGAGATTCAGATCTAAAAAAGGCCAAAATGCAAAAATTTGCAAAGAGCCGTGAGTTAGATCTCCAAATCAGTGCTAAGAGCTAAAAATCCAAGATTTTTAATATCAAAATCTCCGATCCCCTTCTCTATAGACGTAAAAGGCTATTTATAGCTAAGAGGGATCATAACCAACCCCTTGAATTATGGGAAGTGGGCATAACCACTCCCACAATTCAAATAAGTGATTTTAACCGCTCAAGCGAGCTAGCAAATGAGCTAGGCGAGCTTGCGTGTGAGTTAAATGCTCAGGCGAGCTTGCGAGCTAGTTAAATGCTTAGGCGATCTAGGCGAACATGCGAGGTTATCAGGTGAACCCCTTAAGCATTCAGACGAGCTTAAACCCTGTTGACGAGATTGGTTCATGCAGACGAACCTCCTGCAGGTGAGCTTGACTCCTGCGGGCGATCAAAGCATTCAGGCGAGCTCACTTCTTTTTAGGCGAAGTCCACTGCTTAGGAAAACTTCACTTCGCTTGTGAAGTCAAGCATTTACGCAAGCTTGACTTAGCCTATTTGGTGTTGGCAAACAAGCCAAATGGGTTTTGTTCTTACGAGCTTTAAACGCTCAGGCGGAGTCACGCAAGCGAACACCTAACTTTTGGATTAAAGACAATTTTATTTGCCTACAAAACCCCTTTCAAAGTTTTCAGACCTGAATCAAGTTGCGTGAGGTCTGAAATACTTTGAATAAAAATGATCACTGTTCATTAGTTTAGGCGAAGTCAGGCACCTTACTGGCAAACTCGATCAATTTGGTTAAAATGAGCTCTTTAGGCGAGCTCAATGACCTTAGGCAAGCTAAGTGTTCAGACGAACTTAGCCTCACAGGCGAGCTTGTGTATGTAGGCAAGCCAAATAATTGCAGGTGGCTAGACAGCTATGGGCGAAGTCTGAATAGTTGTAGGCAAACTGTAGAACTGTAGGTGAAATGCAGGTGTGCCGATTATTCGCCAGCTAAGACGGTGATGGCATGTTAGAGCACATTAAATGCGATCTGACTGGCGTTCTCATTTTCATGTGTTCAATTTGGACCGTTACATCGTTTGGATCTTGAAACTCCGTCATTGTTTTGACGAGAACTCACGACCGTTGATCTCAAATAATTAAAATTCAAAACATTTTGTCGCTTGAGCGACAGATCTAAATCGTTAAATTTGAGAGCTAATCACAACCGTTCATTTCGAACAGTCGAATCTGAACCGTCGCTTCGCTTAAGATATTAAATCTCAATCGTAGATGCGTCACCTATAAATAGGCTTCGTCCTCTTCGTTAAGAGCTTTTGCACACTTAGAAAAAGTTTTGTCTAAGTTCTTTGAGAACAAAAGAACTCAGTTTTCTTCACTTTCTCTTCAACTTTGAGATGACACCAAAAACTAAAGCACTTGCTTCAAAGGGAAAGAGAAAAGACACCACTTCTGCCGCCTCTGGCATTGCCCTGCCACCTCGATGTGGCGTCGCCCTGCTACCTCCGACATCTTGTCGTCATCTTCAAGTAGGTTTGATGACTCGTGGACCAATCTGAGAAGATGAACATGAGTTGTTCATTCTTCTGGCGAGCTTCGTCAATTCTGGTGAAGTTCAGTTGTTCAGGCGAGCTTCACTCAGTCAAGCGAGCTCTGCTTGTCAGGCAAGGCGAGCTTCGCTCTATCAGGCGAGCTGTGCTTATCAGGTGAGCTTTGCTTGTTAGGCTAAGTTTGCCTGTCAAGCGACCTCCGCTTGGTAGGCGAGCTTTGCTTGTCAGGCGAAGTCCATTATGTAAGGCGAGCTTTATTAGCTCGCCAGCGTAATGGAGCTCGCCTGCACAGCATAGCTCGCCTGTCTTAAGGACTTAGTGATATTTTTGATTTTGTATCAAAAATTTCTAACTTTGTTTTGTCTTATTTTGCAGTTGCTTATTCTGACGAAGCTCTTTTGAGAGTCAGTGGTGTGGTCCTATCTACTCCTGTCAGCTTTCCCATCCTTGAACATGTACTTGTCTTCTCTGCCGACAGCCCTGCGGAGTAAGAACAAAGAGTGTCCAACGGACACTACCTGACGCTAGGGGAACTTACTACTAACGCGACGATGAGTGATTCCCAACGTCAGGAGATGAAAAAGCCCCACTTCCTCTTTGGTGATGTCGTAGCTAATCTAACAAATTCGCTGCTTGGCGAGAGCAAATGGTTTCATATAGTGGACAACATTCGCTATTTCAACCACAACATGACGAGGGGATTCTTAGTCGTCTTGCTGCAATCACTCTCTGTACCGAGAGTGATGAATTGGGACCTGACTCTGACTCAAGACTGAGTCACCTGTAGGATATTCACAGGTTCAATAGGTGGGTTCGGAATCGACAACTCCAAAAAGTGCATCACCGCCTTACATCCCGGTTTGCTGCAAAGTTACCTACTGATGGGAGATGCGGCAGTGGTGGCAGAGACTTTCCATCATCACTTTTTCAATGCTGAGGGGTGATTTTGTCCCAAAGATTTTAGATCCCTTGGGTGGATCCACTCCGTGCCCGGCAATAGCTTTTGGTGGTCCAGGATCACAAGGTTTATATTAGAGGAGAACTCCAATATGTAGGGTACAAAACTATACTCTGCCATCAGGGCCAAACAATTTGGCCTCAAGATCAATGCACCGCAATTCTAGAGCTTATTAGAACTCTACTGCCCCGAGACCGGCACATTCTTCACACCAAATGGAGAATTGGGCTTTGCACTTCATAAAATGTACGATGTGTCGGGATTGCCGATAGGGTAGTTTCCATACGAAGAGTACGTCCCTGGACAGTGAGAGATCGAATATCTCTCCGATAAGCTACCTCAAGTGGTTGAGATTCTCTGGGAGCTACTCTGCCACTACCACATCTGCCTACATGCCATCAGAGTGGTGGGTCACAAGGGCAAGAAGAAGAGGATCCCGGGTATCAGCCATAAAAATTGGACTGACTACCTGTTCAAAATGCAAATGACAAGATGATGCTCGTCCTACCGTTGGACGTCTGTGATCAGGTAGCTGTTGAGAAGAGAATTTTTGAGGGTAAGGTCTTGGAAACCCTTGAGCATGATGAGGGGGATTTCAAGGTAGGGACGACTTTTCAGTCGTTCCACCACCAGGCCAAGAATCCAATATCAACTAAGGCCATGCTTGCCGGGTACTTAATGTTATGGCTAAAAAGATTTGTGGTTCTCACACATTCTTTCAAGGCGATCTCAGTAGAGGTCATCTATCCCGCAATCCGTTTGGCTTATGGGCGATCTTATGCATTGGTGTCAGCCATGGTAGCATGCATTCAAAGTGGGCTCTGTACATTGACGACATAATTCTACAAAGTGTCGTACATCAAAGAGGAGGGAGGAGAAGAAGTTGCCAAAAATCCTAATCCCTGTGTTAGCCTACCAAACACATATCTAATGGCATGGTTTGTGCAGCACTGTGAGTGCTTAATGAGTGTGCCGATTGCACGTCAAGGAGGAAAGCTGATTCCTTTTGTTCAAAGGCTAGAGAAGTCATCGTGGAAGTATAAACAAATCGTGGAGATGAGTCAAGCTTTATCTTTCTTTAATAATTATAACTTCTACCGATGCTTCCCATACTTCTTCGACGGATGATATGGCGAATCTCTCCAGGACGTGCCAACGGGGGACTACCATATTGCCTTATCCTTTGGTGGCTTCCGCTAGTTGGTCAACATTAGGCTAGGATATCACGTCTTCCGGATGGGCTCAGTCTGCCACATGGAGTCCTATCTCCCCTGTTGAGTTTGATCGATGGAGCGTTCAGCTAGTTTTGGATCCAAATAGGGTGTACCAGCGCACATTTCACATTATCGCTCAAGGACCACCCACTCCGTCATACACTGACATATTGCAAGTGGTATCAGAGTGTGAGCGTAACTCCAGAAGGGTTCAATCTGTTGGCCTCTTTGTTTTGATGATGTTTAATAAATAATTTACCACTAATGTTGTTTGTCTAGTATTCGTATTTTCTTATTTATTATAGATAAACAATATATTGGAGGTTGGATGGATTACACCAAAACGAGCATATCAAATGGAGGTTGGCAGATATAGTGGTTGAAGCTATGCAATTCAAGTTCAAACTTCATCCGCGAGATTACCAAGTCAAGCTATTGAAGATCAAAATCAAACTTGGGTAATTTAGTTTTAGGAGTTTATATTATATGTGTTAGTACCTTAAGCTCAATATAATATACACACACTTTTTATTGGTTTCTTTGTATATATATATAGTTATATATATACATAAGTTAAGTTTTGGTCTCTAAATATATTTAGTTATATATATACATACATGGTTTTTGAGTTTTTGAGTTTTTAAGTTTTACTATAAAACAATTGAATACAATTGAAAATACATTTCTTGTTTCATACTTATATGCATATATATGATTTCATCAATATCAATTTTATTTAGTTCAATGAAATTATGTTTTAGTGCATTATATGTATATTTTGATAAAATATTATATTCATTGTTTATAGACTTCATAATAATAGTTTACATCTTTCTTCAAGTCTATAAAATCATTTTGTATTGTTTCAAAACATGGTTAAGCTAAAATATCAAAACTCATATGTTCACATTTTCATGTTTTGGACTATTTTGTAAAATGATGATATTTTTCATTTGGAAGGTCCTTTCTAAAAACCAGTTTTTGTAGTATGTGTATTATTATGTCTACAATTATTTTCCAAAGTTTTATATTTTTTAGAATTTATTTGATATTTTTAAACAGGATTTTAAAATCAAAAAATAACTTTCAAAACCTGTATATTTTCTGTATCAGTTTGCGGTCAACCGCCATGATCGACCGCCTGTAGTCCAGAAACCCAGCTTGCCTTTTTATGGCTCACGATCGACCATGACGGTTGACCGTAGCACATCCAGAGACTTTCGCGGTCGACCGCCATGGTCGACCGCTTGCTTTCAAAAGTCATATTACTGTTTTTTACTGCTCGCGGTCGACCACCGTGGTCGATCGCCGAGTTGACCGTTGGGTTCCAACGGCTAGTTTCTGAGCTGTTTTCTCTTGGGCTTTTTGGTCTTTTATTTTGGGTTTTTGCTGAAGTTTTGAGTGGGTATAAATACCCCATTGCCTTCAGCTCTTCTATAACAAGAGAGTGTTTTAAAAACAAGTTTAAAGAGTTTTAAACAAGGGTTTAAGTTTGGTTTAAGTTTGTTTAAGAAGCTTTTAAGCATTTGGAAGTTTGAGTTTGTAAAATCAAATTCACAAGAACTTGAGGAGATCATCTATTGGTGTTTGGGTATCCAACTATTCTCCCTCTACCTCTTGATCTATTGAGAAGTTTTCTAAACTCTATTTCTAGCTTTACATCTATTTATTTGATTATCATTTTATTAAAGCTAGTTTTATATTGAGTTTAGTTGATTTGATTTCACTCATTGTTTACACACACCCATTTGAGCTTATTGTATTTGCATACATTGTATATTTGGGTTGGTGAGAGTTGTAACAATTGAGTGTAAGCTTTCATTGTGTTCTCATCCATATTAGAGAACAATCATTTATTGTAGTTGTGCTTATTATGAGGATCACTTTGTAATACACTTGTATATCGAGAGAAGTGTGTGGCGAGAGTCGGGGATCGTCCCAAGAGGAGTAGCATCGGTTGATGAACCTAGGGAGAGGTTGTATCCGAGCACTTGAGGGAGATACGTCTAGTTCAACACTTGAGAGGGTGTAGAGTGGGATTACAAGAGTGTGTTAGTTGTAGAGTTTTCGGTAAACTTGAAAACCGTATTGTGTGGTGTAAATGTTATTCGGGTAAACGTAAAAAACCCGGTTGTGATAGTGGAGATCTCCTCGAGGTGAGGAGCGGAGACGTAGGTCAAGTGGTTAGACCGAACTCCGTAATCATATCGTTTTGTTTGTAATTGCATTGGCATTCTTATTCTTGTATTCACATCTTATATTGCCTTTGTGTAGTGCACTTCATATTGCCCTATCACTTTTGTAGATTGTTTATTTTACCCTTGTATTAGTTTGTATATCCTTGCATATATTTCATAATATATCTTATTGCTAGGATATACCCCTTAGTTTATATTGCTCATTCTAGCTCATATATATTTTTGTATTTCATACTTGCTAGGATAACTTATTAATTAGTTTAAATTGGTATAAAATCAGATTAGATTAGCATAAGACCTTAATCACCCCCCTCTATGGTCTAACAATTGGTATCAGAGCTTGATGCTCTTTGATTTAAGGTCTAATCACCTTGAGTTAAAGATCCAAGTTATCTTCTTTGTGCTAATCTAGTTATGATTGCTTTTGTCTTGCTTGCATATATTAACATATATTTCATGAATATAAATGTATTTCGTTTAAGCTATGATCGAAATATTACTCCAAAATTTAGAAATTTCTCTTATGCTCAATGGTGCTCAAAATTTAAAATATTTATTGAATCTAGAAATATCAACTTATGGGAAGTTATTGATTGTGCTTATATTGTGCCCACATTGAAGAAATCTAAGTGGAGAAATCATGATAAGAAAATGTTTTCAATGAACAAGCTTTGGTTAGAATTTTTTCTTAATGCTTTCGACTCATCCTTTTCTAACAAATTTGTTCATTTTGATAGTGCTTACAAACTTTGGAAATTTATTGAAGCACATCAAGGGGACTTGGAGGCAATCCGACAAGCTTTGGAGGATTCTTCTTTAAGTTCATGTGAAGCATCATGCACACGACTGTAAGAGGATAATTCTTGTGTAGTAAGCGATTCCGATTCCGATAATGATTTATCTATTGATGAACTCGCTTGTGCATATGAGAAATTATCGCATGCCTATACTAAATTGCAAAATAATTTTATTGATCTTAAAAGCAAGCATGTTAGTTTAAAATCCGATCATGAGAAGCTAGCCTCCAATTTTGATATCATTTCTCAAGAAAATGTTGCTCTTAAAGAAATTAATGATATGTTAAAATTGAAAAATGAAAAGTTGACTTCATCCATTTCTAGCTTAACTCATGCTAATAAAGATGCCATGCTAGAAGTAGAATGCATTAGAAATGAGTTTGATTCTTTTAACCATACATGCTCTACTTCTATTATCAATGATGTTGTGACCAATAATAAATTGAATCTTGTGAAAAACCACATATCATGCTTAGATTTAACTTTTAACACATGCATTGATAATAATAAGAAACTTATGAACAAGTGTGCTAAATCTAGTGCTATAACTTATAAATCACCTACATACTATGCACACTTGTATAGCAAAGTTTACAAGTGCTCCATTTGTGGTCGTAAAGACCATTTAGCTAAATTTTGCTATGATGCACACAAATATACAAATGTCAATGTTCCTTGTGCATCCCATCAAGCTTCATCTTCATGTACACATACACATCCACATGCTCATACTCATAAAGTTCATCATAAGCATGCTAGTGTGTATTCATGTAATTATTGTGGTCGTTTTGGCCATTTGGCAAAGTTTTGCTTTGATTTGAAAAAGAATTCAAGTTTGCCAAATATTTTTAGTAGACCACATGTTTTAAAATGTGATGTTTGTGGTAGATTTGGCCATTTGGTGAAGTTTTGTTATGATTTGAAAAAATATTCAAACTTGCTAAATTTCTCAAGTAAACCACCTTTGTTTAAAGATGTTTCTCATTTGCGATATAATTTAAAAGAAAAATATTTATTTGCAAATGATTCCCGTGCACGCCCACTTGGTCAATACAAATCATTTAAACCTCTTCATTGCACCTATTGCAATCGGAAAGGTCATGTGTATAATTTTTGTTTTGACCGTGCTAGTGTACCATATGTGCCTAAACGGGTTCATAACCCTAGGGTTTTGAGCTTAAATGATAGGGGTCATGTCCCTAACCAATCCGGCACTAAGAATGCTTGAGTGCCAAAATAATTTTTCTTAAACCAAGAATTTTAGTGTTTTTATTTTTATTTTTTTTGTTTTGAAAAATTAAACTTTAAACTTTTGAACATGAAAATAATTTTTTTTTCATTGATCAAATTCTTTTGTTTTCATGATTATTAGTTTCGATTTTGATAAGAGGTTTGTGTTTATATAACCCTCTAGGTTTATTGGGTGTTTATTCCCAAATCATGTTTACCGGATACTAGAATGATTATATGGGTTGGAACAAGCTTAAGAGCTTGATATATTGTTGCCTCTCTTGAAATTCTGTTATCAAAGATTTTGTTTTGAATTGTTGCTTTGAATTCATTATATTTTACTTATATGATGATATTTATATGTGTGCTCATGGATCATGTATTTGTATCTTATAATGTATTCTATGAGTGGTTTGATCAAGTTATTCAAAAAAAATTTCTTTTTTGATCAAATATTGTTTTTGGACTTAAATCTTGATTTATGATTTCATTAATTAATTTGTTTTTATTTGAAAACTTTTTGCATGATTCTCATGTTCTATCTTTTGATTTCATAAATCTATTTGTATACACTATGTTTTATAATTGTGCAATGAGACACTTCTTTCATATTAACATATTCATATGTGTTCTCATTATCTTTTTTGTATGTGAGTTATGTTTAACATGTTTTTAATCTATGCTTTCTCATATATGTATACCTTAGCATTCATTTCATACATTCATGAGGCATTTTGATAGGGGGGAGCAATCCTTATATCTTTCTATGTGTTATACTCACCCATGCTTATAGGTAAGGGGAGCTTTCGCTCTCTTTCATGTATATGGTTTTCCCCTTTTTGATGTTGTCAAAGGGGGAGAAATATTATGAGTATATTCTTTCCTTGTTATGCATGATAATTATAATATTGTATATTCATTTTTCGTCATGCATATATCCTTTATGTAGAGGACCCAGGCGAGCCTTCAATGAAAATCTGGATTTGGAGAAATCCACACTGTCGTAGGGCTTCACCGGAGGTGCGGGAGCAATAGGAGCAGGATCTGGAGTTAACGAAGACCGGAGAGCAGCCTCGGATGCTTTTGCCTTAGGTGCTAATTTAGCCTTTGGCATCCAGGTTTATTTGGATCTCGACGATCTCTTAACCGCCTCTTCCTTTTGCATTTCTTGTGCTTTTCGCACCAGGACCTGGGCATGCGCAAGAAGTGCACGACGCTTCTGAATGCGCTCCTCAAGAGTGGACCATTTCCGTTTGACATGAACCCATTCGTTAGTAGGTGGTTGGGAGGAGGTTCCCAAAGCTTGCTGCTGGAACACTTGGCGCCTTCTAAGTTTCAGATCTGTATCATAGCAGATCCCGTCAACAGGCTTCAAAGCCTTGGCAAATTGGCGCGCGAGATGTTGACGGCGCCTTTGACGAGCCCTCTTCGTCAGCACTGGTGCATTTTCAATGGGCAACTCTTTGACTTTTAAAGAGTTGTCACGAACGTTGGATCTGGTTTCTTTAGAGGCCGGAGAGGGGTCTTTCACTGTATTCGGGTTCAGATCATCAGCCCTGGTCTTCGGATCTGAAGGCACGTTCTTCACGGCAGTGGTTTTCCTGTGTTTGTAAGAAGAAGATCTGGAGGAGGAGGAGAAAATATATTCCTCAAATTTTTACTGGTCGAATTCGTATTCGACCTCTTCAAACATCGGGATCTTGATCGTCAACTGCGGCACGATAGCTTCGGCAGCGAAGCTGTTGGCTCCCACTGTGGTCGCCAGCTTGTTTGGGTAGAAAATTGGTTTCTTCATTGAGGTACTCATTACAACTTTAGTCGTTACAATAAAAATACAAAAAGATAGTCTTTTTATAACATTTTTGCATAATAAAAATACAATTCTCGTTAAACAGCACACAGATCGTTTATCGATTTTCTGCTTGCGTGGATCTTGGCATGTGACGGGATGTTGATATCCGTAGACCACCAAACGATCATATCAAATCTGGAGCTTCATCGATTTGTGAAGGAATTAAGAAGCCGAAGCGCTTATCTCGGCAACAGCGAGATAATTGCTCTTCTTAAAATCACCGCAACGGGGTAATCTTAAGGGACGAACCGGGCTGTAGATCTGACAAACTCCTCTTCTTTATGCCGAAGAATCCGCTGAAGTCTCCTCCTCCTCTCTGAAATTCATGGCTCTTCAGTTCTCAATTTGGCAGGGCTTTGCCAACGCTCGAGAATTCCAGATCTGAAAAAATGAAGGCCCTGGGGCTGTATTTATAGGCTTCAGGAGCCCTGTGTTCGGATGAGAACGATCGATTTACTATTATCTTTAGTTATAACCACTTAACCATATTCTTGGATGATATTCTATCAGTTAAAACAAATCCATGCAGTTAACAGTCGAAAAACGGCTTCAAAACAGTAAAATCAGCATTTTTGGGCTGCGGACACCCATGGGAATCTCGGTGTGGCCGAGACACTTGTGAGTATCTTGGCCTAGACAAGATACTTGTGAGTGTCTCGGCCTGGTCGAGACACTCATGGGTGTCTCGGCCCTAGTCAAGACACCTCCGGGTGTCTCGGCGAGGCCCGAAATGTAGTTTCATGTATTCCGTCCGTTTCCAGTATATTTTTGTTGTCCGAACTCAGAATTACATGATTCAAAGTACGTTGGAAAAATAATGAGGAGATCTATAAGCTCCCATGATTGAATAAAATGTGGAGTAAAAGGGATTCGAGGGGTGCTTCGTCTTTCGTAAGCAACGCGGGACTCCTGATCAGCTCGTGTTTCCGTTATTCCGAAGTTCTGTTGCTTCGCATGGTTCGTCGACTCACTTCATGCGTTTGTCATCGTCAAATGAGATTTTGTGACTCGAATAGCAACGTTCATCATCTTTTCTCTGTCTTGAGCCGCGTGCGAGAACCTATAGGCATTTTTAGATGTCTACAGATGGGACGAGAAATTTATCAATATTGTGATTGTTATATGACTATTGACGTATTCAGAGCAAGTTATGCACTGATCATCTTTCCCATCCTAGATTACGAGAAGAGCTTTGTACGGCCAGAAGAATGAGTGTTAAAGCCTCCTCTCACTAAAAAAGACATGGCAGATCATGCACTAGATGAATAAACAATACGTCGCTGAACACCCGTCCTGTTAAGTGCTATCGATGCAACGTAGAGGGTCACAATCGTCCATCCTGTAATGAGCCTATATAGTTTAGTGTTTTATTTTCATGTATAAGGATTTGTTGTCCTGTATAGCATTACAAGTGACAAGGTCATGGCTTGGCTGTTAAGGTTACTATTTGGTTGTTAAGTTTATAACTTGTTTGTTGAAGTTTTGACTTGGTTGTCAAGTTTATCGATTGAATGTTAAGTTTATTGTTATCCACTTGCACTTGGTTGTCAGTGTCACCGATTGTTAAAGCCTCCTCTCACCAAAAAAAAGACTGGGAAGACCATATACTAGATGAGTTTATTTTGTTAAAAATAGGTCGCTAGACACCCGTCCTGTTAAGTGCTCTCGACACAACATAGAGAGTCACAATTGTAAAAATTACGTACAAACCTATATAGTTTAGCATTTTTGTTGTTAAGTCTATGGAGTGGTTGATAAGAATACTGTTTGGCTATCATGTTTACAGAATTTTGTCAAGTATATCGTTAAAATTGTTAAGTTTATTGCTTGGTTATTAAGGTTATTACTTGTTGTCAAGTTTATTACTTTAATGTTATGGTTACTATTATTCACTTGCACTTGGCTATCAAGGTTACTGAGATATTTTTGATTTGACTGCATACAATGTATTTTATAGGTCCCAAGGTAGTAGAGTTATCTCACCATCCCTCGGCTTGTTCTAATACAGAACCAGCCTATAACCTTTCTCCTCACATTTACATCTTCTTTATCTTCCCATCACAGCCACTCTATTTATCCTCACTCTTTTCTCGATCATACTAAGCTCTCCCATCTCCAATTTCATAAACCATAAGATCACAGCTAGCCCTCATGCTGATGAAGACATCTTCAATATATTTCTGACCATATAATAGCATCAACTTTTTTTAATATTATTACCCTTATCTATTCCCCATTGTCATTTTCTCTAAGTTCCATCAGCTGGGCGTGAATGTAAATGGCTTTCTCCAAAGAGCTTCCCATGAACTTACCAGGCTGTTGGAAAGCTCTTTGGTGAAAGCCATTTGTGTTCAGGCACAGCTGATGGAACTTAGAGAAATAACAGTGGGGAATAGCTAACGTTATTAGCATTCAAATGGTTGATGCTATTATACAGTTAGAATCCAAGAAATCTCTGTTGTAATAGTGAAGTCACTTGGGCAGGTAAACTTAAAGGTTTAATGTTGATGTTAGGGCATTGTTGTTAAGCTTATGAGTTTATTGTTAACCTTAACGTTGTATAGTAAAGCTTGAGGATTGGTTGTCAAGGTTACAGATTGCATGTCAAGGTTAGTACTGGGTTGTTAGTTCACGTTTTGTTGACAAGGTTATGTCTTGGATTGGTTATTAAGGTTAGCACCGGGTTGTTAATTCACGCTAATTAACGTTAATATAGTTTAGTGTGCAACTTGTAACGAGCCTATATAGTTTAGCATTTTATTGTCATGTATATGGATTTATTGTCAAGTATATCATTACAAGTGTTAAGATCATGGCTTGGCTATTAAGGTTACTATTTGGTTGTTAGGTTTATCGATTGAATGTTATGTTTACTGTTATTCACTTATGCTTGGTTGTCATGATCACCGAGATATACTGCTATTGCATTCAATGTATTTCCTAGTTCCTAAGGTTGAGAGTTAAGATAACCTAGACTCCTACCTATCCCCTCATCCCACGTGGTAACATCACCACCCCTTCGCCTGTTCAACTATAGGATAGGTATGATAACCTTTCGGCACAAGTTTTCCTCGATCTCCCCATCGTCGACTCTCTATTGACCCTCCCTCCTTTATATATAAATCCCAAGCTTTTACCCTCTCCCTAAAACCTTCAAGTTCCCCTGTCGCCATTAACCAGAATATCAATGCTAGTACTCACGCCGATGAAGGACATGATGACAAGGACGCACGCTGATAAAGATCTTGGATATCCCTCATGCTAATGAAGATGTTATCCCCATTGTCTTTGCTCTTAGTTCCATGACCTGTGGGTGAATGTATGTTGCTTTCTCCAAAGAGTTTGTACATTAAAGCCCAGTTATGATTCAAAAGTGTAGTGAATACAATCAATTCAGATGAGTAATGCGTGAATCACATGGGAAGGCAGACATATGCTGGTGGAGATAGTCCTCTGGCTTACATTAACAGTGTCTATACAGTGTTAACGTAAGCCAGAGGACTATCTCCACAAGCATATGCCTGCCTTCCCATATGATTCATGCATTGATCCATCTGAATTGATTGTATTCCATGCACTTATGAATCTTAACTGTCTTGTTATTTTACAAGCTCATTGAAGGGAGCCAGTTATATTCACCCACGGTTATGGAACTTAGAGCAGAGACAATGGTTGTACATGCAGTTGTCATCATGTTGTTGAGCTTAGGGATTTGTTGTTTAGTTTACGGGGTTGTTGATAAGCTTATTTGTTTGTTGTTAAGGTTATAACATGATTGTAAAGAAAATCATTACTTGATATAAGGTTGTTTTATTAAGTTTATCATTTTATTGTTAAGATTATGGACCGGCTGTCAAGCTTATTGATTGGTTGTTAATCTTATGGATTTAATATTACGTTTGGCGTTTTATTGTTAAGCTTATGGATTGGTTGTCAGGTTTAGATCTTGGTTGTCAATGTTTAACGTTGTAATGTTAAGCTTATGGTTATGTTCGCCCTTGCTTGTCAAAGTTTTGGCCTGACATTACATGTATACGACAGTTTGATTTGCGGAAGTAAATGTATACCCGTAATTTTAGTCTGAGAGATTATCGCTTGTCTGTTACTATCAAGGTTATGTGCTGGTTGCCAAGCTTTTTGATTTATTATGAAGTTTGACGTTGTATTGTTAAGCTTATGGATTGTTGCTAAGTTTACCGCTTTGTTGTTAAGCTTATGGAATGGTTGTCAAGTTTAGCGCTTTGTTATTAAGCTTATGGATTGGTTGCTAAGTTTACCACTTTGTTGTTAAGCTTAGCCTTTTGGGTGAATGTTCGTGCACAGTTGTTAAAGTTTTGGCCTGACATTAAATGTATATGATAGTTTGATTTGAGGAAGTAAATGTATACCCGTAATTTTGGTCTGAGAGACTATCGCTTGTCTGTTACTATCAAGGTTATGTGCTAGTTGTCAAGCTTTTCGATTTATTATGAAGTTTGGCGTTGTCTTGTTAAGCTTATGGATTGGTTGCTAAGTTTAGTGCTTTATTGTTAAGCTTAGCCTTTTAGGTGAATGTTCGCGCATGGTTGTCAAAGTTTTGCCCTAACATTAAATGTATACGACAGTTTGATTTGCTAAAATAAATGTATACTCGTAGTTTTGGTCTGAGAGACTATCGTTTGTCTGTTACTATCAAGGTTATGTGCTAGTTGTCAAGCTTTTCGATTTATTATGAAGTTTGGTGTTGTATTGTTAAGCTTATGGATTGGTTGCTAAGTTTAGCTCTTTATTATTAAGCTCATGGAATGGTTGTCAAGTTTAGCACTTTGTTGTTAAGCTTATGGATTGGTTGCTAAGTTTAGCGCTTTCTTGTTAAGCTTAGCCTTTTGGGTGAATGTTTGCACATGGTTGTAAATATTTTGGCCTGACATTAAATGTATATGACAGTTTGATTTTCGGAAGTAAATATATACCTGTTGTTTTGGTCTAAGAGACTATCGCTTGTCTATTAATATCAAGGTTATGTGCTGGTTGTCAAGCCTTTCGATTTATTGTGAAGTTTAGCGTTGTATTGTTAAGCTTATGGATTGGTTGCTAAGTTTAGCATTTTGTTGTTAAGCTTATGGAATGGTTGTCAAGTTTAGCACTTTGTTGTTAATCTTATGGATTGGTTGCTAAGTTTAGTGTTTTGTTGTTAAGCTTAGCCTCTTGGGTGAATGTTCACTCACGGTTGCTAAAGTTTTGGCTGATATTAAATGTATACGATAGTTTGATTTGTGAAAGTAAATGTATACCTGTAGTTTTGGTCTGAAAGACTATCGCTTGTCTGTTACTATCAAGGTTATGTGTTGGTTGTCAAGCTTTTCGATTTATGATGAAGTTTGGCATTGTATTGGTAAGCTTATGGATTGGTTGTTAAGCTTAGCACTTTGTTGTTAAGCTTATGGAATGGTTGTCAAGTTTAGCGCTTTAGTTGCCAAGGTAACCAACAGAAAAATTTTGATTTCTCTCTGCATTAATTGCATTCTATAGTAGCATATGTTCCCAAGATAGGTAATATTATCACCTGGCTCCTCGTTATTCCTAGCTACCATAAGGCAATTACCCTTGTTCCTTCGCATGTTCAATGACAAGACCATACGACGCAGCCATCAATCTTCCCATCACCGCTATTCTCTACGTCAGGTTTGCGAACAAGCTTAAAACCCTTCTCTCCTAATCCCAGCCTCATATCAACTACACTCCCTTCATTTCCTAAACCAGAAGATCATGTCTCAAGATGATAGCGTCTGTATCTATTGCCATGGCTCGGGGCATATCTCCTGGGATTGCCCTCATGGTCTGAGAGCAAGCGCCTCACCGCGATTGCTCCCCGTGCTAAAAAACATCGCCAGCAACATTCAGGAGCTTACTACCTTCGCCATCTTCACTCCTGAGCTAGGCCTTCCATCTTTGGAGGAGCTCAGAGAGATACTAGGGTATCGCTTTAACGTCTGGGATTGGACCTATGAGATCAAGCGGGTATCTAATGAACTACTAGATCAAGCCATCAAGCTCAGCCTGGTAAATTTTGGGTCCTTCGTAAGCAGATTCAGGCTTTGGAGGGAGGACCTCAGGCTAAGAACATTACCCAACCCCATGTATACGTGTGTCTGCCTCTTTAATCTTCTCTACCATCTCTGGAAGTGGGAGTTACTCTAATCACTATTCGAGGGTATCGGCCAATGCGTGCAATGCTCCGCTAACGTCACCACGAAAAAATACTTTAAAGGTTGCAAGGTGCTGCTAGAGATCAGGGAGCTCAGAGAGATGCTAGGGTATCACTTCAACGTCTGGGATTGGACCTATAAGATCAAGCGGGTATCTACAAATAGCTTCATGGTTAAATTCCCTTCTGATGAACTACTAGATCAATCCATCAAGCCTAGCCCGGTAAACTTTGGGTCCTTCGTAGGTAGATTCAGGCTTTGGAGGGAGGACCTGAGGCTAAGAAGATTACCCAACCCCATGTATACGTGGGTCCGCCTCTTCAATCTTCCCTACCATCTCTAGAAGTGGGAGTTACTCCAATCACTATTCGAGGGCATCAGCCAATGCGTGCACTACTCCGCTGACGTCATCACGAAAAAAAACTTCAAAGACTGCAAGGTGCTGCTAGAGATAGGGAATATTCGGATGTTCTAGGAGGATTAGGTTTCATTACACCTCTCCCGTGGACCGGAGCCTGATGTTAAGTTTCGTCATCACTCAGGTTGTAGGTCAGGACTGGGAGCATCAGGCGAACAATGAGGCTGGTCTCATCGACATAGCTATTTGACCAACCTCAAAACCAGCGTACAC
The DNA here is from genome assembly GCA_022839385.1 of Asparagus kiusianus. NCBI lineage: Eukaryota > Viridiplantae > Streptophyta > Magnoliopsida > Asparagales > Asparagaceae > Asparagus > Asparagus kiusianus. The sequence continues at coordinate 1,844,789 of BQKN01000044.1, forward strand.
AGCTCCCTCGTGTCGACCTGGAATTGATTGAAGTGACTTAGGACAGTAGGAAAATGATGGTGGAGAAAGAGCTCTGGCAGCAATTTCTCCTGGCCCAAGGTGTTGGGGGGTCTACCCTTCCTCGCGACAGGGGTTTCTCCCATGATTACGCTTCGAGCAAGGGGAGCGGGGGAGCAGCAGTCGGCCCCTAGGTTATCATTAATTGTAAATTTCCTTATGTTTTGCTTAACTTGATCATGATATGTGTTGTTAATAACATATTCATTTATGATACCCTTTTCGGAATGATTATACCTTTTTTAACTGTAAATAGCCATAGGTTTGATGTTAAGCTTAGGGGTTGGTTGTTAAGGTTACATGTTTGTTGTTAACCTCATGGGTTTGCTGTTAAGGTTACCCCTTAGGTGTGTGATGTTAACCTTTGGGCTTATTTTGCGTTGTGTTGTTGAGCTTATGGTTCCTTGGTTGTTAGGGTTACAGGGTTGCTGTTCTGTTTTAGCCTTTTAGCTTGACGTCTGTTGTTAAGGTTAGTATGTTGGAAAGCTTTAGCGTTTGTTGATAAGGTTACAATTTTATTGTTGAACTTATGGGTTTGCTGTTATTGTTACCCCTTGCGGGTGTGTTGTTAAGCTTGGGCTTATTTTGCGTTGTGTTATTGAACTTATAGTTCTTTGCTTTGTTGTTGTTGAATTCTTGGGTTTGTTGTTAAGGTTACGGATTGGATTTTAATTTTAATCTTTGACAACCACGAGCTAAACTTATAACAAACAATCTGCAAACTTAACAATACAATGCCAAACATAATAATAAATCAATAAGATTGACAACTAGACCATAAAATTGACAACAATTTCATAAGCTTGACAATAAATCATAAACTTTACAATAAATCAATAAACTTGGCAAACAGTACACAACTTTGATCACAAAGCCACACGATAATCTTTCTGAACAGAAATAAACGTAATCATTAACAACCTCATTTTAGGCAATCGTTTACTTTACTAAATCCACGACCTTTAACAACAAACAAATAAACTTAGCAACAACCCCGTAAACTTAACAACAAATATATTTTGATGACCATGACAACCAATTTTAAGTTAAAAATAGTAAACTTAAGATTCACGTTCGTGGCTTGCAGTTGAGTTTGTTGTTATGCTTAGGGGTTTGTTGTTAAGGTTACGAGTTTGTTGTTAAACACATGTGTTTGCTATTAAGGTTACCGATTGGGGGTGTCTTGTTAAGGTTGGGCTTATTTTCACGTTGTGTTGTTGAGCTTAGGGTTTTTTTTTAGGGTTGTGGGTTGCTGTCCTGAATTACCGGTTGGCCCCATGTAAGTGGCTTGCAGATGAGCTTGTTGTTATACTTAGTGGTTTGTTGTTAGGGTTACTCGTTTGCTGATGACCTCGTAGGTTTGTTGTAATGTTACGACTTTTCTGTCAATGTTATGGGTTTGCTGTCAAGTTTTATGGATTGGGGGTTAATGTTATGAGATTGCATAGAAAGTTTCTGGATTTGTTGATCAGCTTAAATCATTACGATGTTAACCTTTATATTTATTATAATTACATGTATATTGTTATTTACAAAGAATTTTAATATATCATTTACAAAAAATCTACATCTCAACATCATCATCGTCAAGTTTTCCCGCATCTTCTTTCCTCTTCCTGCCTTCAATCAGTAAATACGCTGCTAGCTTCGCACATACCACCCATGTGTTATGCTCTACGGGCGTGATGTGCAGGACATCTCTACCTTTGATAATAGCTTTTACGAACTGGTAGACGTAGATCCTACAGTCATACTTGCACACAAAAACAATTCTCTATTGAGACTACTGTTGCTTTCAAACAAAACATAACAACAAACTCCTAACCTTAACAACCAGTTTCCAGCATTGAATTTCAACAAGGGTTCCGGAAAACTTACGATCCCTTTTGCTCCTCGCATGGAACTTTGATTGGGTCAAATATGCTGCACAATTGGTTCTCATCGAAGCCAGCTTTAATGTAGTTGAAGGCTTTGACAATATTGAGCACATGTTCCCAATATCCATATCTCTCCTTCAAGGAGTCGTAATGCCTGACAATATCATTTTCGATATCAAACTCCTGTAGATGCCAATGATCCCCCTGGACAATGGGAACTAAGAGATTAGTACATCCTACATCGACCAAGTGTTTGATGTAGATCTGGTACAGTTCTTGGTATTCTGGTTTCGCCACATATATCTGGTGCTGCAATAAAGAATTAACCCAATCAGGTTCCTTTTAATATAGATTCTAACAGATAGGTAAGAGTACGCCACGCCAGACATAAACTTACACTAAACCAAACAGGGACCACCCAAAATTTTTTACTGGACGACTCTCTCTGACTTTCATGCACTAAATTCAGCAGCGTATCAACAAGCTATAATAAGTTGACAACAAGTAATTAATAATAGTATTGTTAAATACGCTAATCAATAATTACCAATCGAAAATCTTACTGCATCATCCAGTCGATCACCGCGTAATATATTGAGAATCTCAAGCTGGGTAATAGACCCCACTGGTCATATTTACGCTTTAATAATACTGCAAATAGGGACAAAACTATAGTTAGCAACTAATAATTAATAGCAAGAGCAAACTAGTAAACTTAACAACAGACCCGTAACTTTAACAACAAATCAATAACCATAACAAAAAACCCGTAACCTTAACAACAAACCCGTAACCTTAACATCAAACCCATAACCTTAACAACAAATCAATAACCATAACAAAAAACACGTAACCTTAACAACAAACCGTAGCATTAACATCAAACCCGTAACCTTAACAACAAACCCGTAACCTTAACAACAAATCAATAACCATAATAAAAAATCCGTAACCTAAACAACAAACCCATAACCTTAACATCAAACCCGTAACCTTATTAACATTGGAGGAACCCTAACAACTAATTGATAACCTTAAAAGCGAAGTTGTAAAAACTTGTGATATGAGGTAAATACTTACTTATTACATCTACAAATACAAAAATGGTTGAGAGTTTTTTCTCCTCTTCCGTTAGCAGCGCGGTAACATCTGCTGATACCTTTTAATTATATACAAATGTGTCCTTACCACACAAAAACTTGATGATGAAGCCTCTTGAAAAGGGAATCCCCTGGTTCAGCTTATTCCTGTACATTTCTTCTTCAAAAATCATAGAGTGGGGGTCACTTTATAGCCGAGCAGACGCTAACTCTACTACCTTTTCCTGCACCTGCTCTTCCTCCTCCCCAGCCACTTCTACTATAGCATTGTTTCCTATGTTATCTTTTTCTTTCTTCTTCTTCCCTTTAGTGTAAGGGGTGACTACCCACTTGGAAGGCTTCACCGCTCTTCTGCATCTCTTCCCTTTAAGGGGTACAGTAGCGGACACCTTCACGCGTTCCCCCTTTGCACCCCTCTTTCTCTTATTCAAAGCTCCTGAAAACCTAACAGGAGCATCTTCATCCTCAATTGATGTGTCAGGCGCTAGTAGAGCGGCATCCTCTGATTGCTTTAGTTCCCTCCCAGTGTCCTCTCTTAGAGTGTCTGTTTCCAAACAATTCATTCGAAGTATAAATATGGAGAAAACTTAGCCCCATCTATCTAAACTTAACAATCAATCTGTAACTATAATAACTGATACCTAAACATATGATGAAAAAGTTGCTAACCTATACAAATTTACGTCTCCGTATCATGTCTTATTGTACAGACTTCATCCACCAGCATTATTTCCCTTCCAGTGTCCTCACATAGAGTGACTGTTTCTAAAAATATTCAGAGTATAAATAATCAAAAACTTAACAACCAATACGTAGACATAACAACCAATCTCTAACGTATAGTGCAAAAGCGAGCTGGCCTATACAAGTTAGTAGCTCCATTGCTGGCAGGGACACCTTCTCTCCCTCATTTATTTCTGCTTCAAAAGCTGTATCAATACGATAATCCTCTGGTGGAGGTACTTCCCCTAGCAGAGCATCTTCACTGTCCTTATTGAAATCAGAAAAAAATAATGGTGGAGGGGCTCTCCCTGTTGGACGGTCCTCACTCTCCTTATTAGCTTCATCAGATAATGATTGATTAACAACCCCCTTGTACTGTATTCAAAAAATAAACAAATGAGTTTAGGTACATCATTGTCAAAAAAACATAGCATCAGTTATATAAACTTAATAACTAACTCAGATACTTAACAATCAATCTCTAACCTTGGTAATAAATCTGTAACCTTAACATTAGATCCGTAAAGTTAACAATAAATTCTTAACTATAACAAAAAATCCATATACTTAATAATCAATCTTTAAACATAACACACAAACGTAATTGCAAGCCACATCTAACCTGTACAAGTTTGTGGCTCCATCAATAAACTGAACACCAATTCTGTAGGCCTCTTATCCTTATATACAAAGAGGGCTCTGGATCGTGCTTCGCTTAGTTTCTCTCTCAGCCTTCTATTTTGAGTAGACAGCTTAGCCACTTTCAAAGAAAGAGCACTTATCTTTACACGATCGGCAGCAATCATATCCTTGAATTTATTCTCGTTATCACGACATAATGCTTGGTTCATTAACGCGATGCTCTTCCAGTAGATCATTTGCTGAGGCCATTCTATTTTCTCAACTGCCTCATTTGGCTGCTTGACGTCTTCATCAATATCATGTGGCATCACCTATGCAATGGACAGATAGAGTATTATTAAAAGTATTAATTAATTAAAAACAAATAAAATTCACAACTGCTAAATTCTTATAACTGCATCAATTGGGATGTCATCTTCTTCTCCCCTCTTCTTCTTATGAAGGTGTCTTCGGCCACGTGCCCTGCCGGCGTCTATGCAGTCGATCCCTTAATCCTCCTCTCTCTCTCTCTCTCTCTCTCTCTCTCTCTCTCTCTCTCTCTCTCTCTCTCTCTCTCTCTCTCTCTCTCTCATTTTCTCTTCTATTTCCCCTGCTCCTTCCCCCACAAACCTCCCTTGATTCTTTGAAATTGGCCATGTTGCTGTGGAAGCTTTATCTAGCCTTGCTTGCTTTAGCTACAACAATGACCAATATCAAAGAACCAGTAACCTCTCTAAGTCTCACCCAATTTATGAGGGATGCCTCATCGTACATCCAATTGCTGGCTTCTTGATGTCAGTAAGTTCATAGTACCACAACTGCACATTAGAGAAATAAAAACTTAACAAACACCTTTATCCTTAACAATTAATAAGTAACCCTAACAATAAAAACGTAACCTTAACAACCAAACCGTAACATTAACAACCAAAACGTAAGCTTGACAACTAAACTGTAACATTAACAACTAAACCCTAACCTTCACAATACATAATAAAAGATATGATTATTTACACAAACTAGCGGGGTACACCCTTGCAGATATAAAGTCGTCTTCCCTGGCTCAAGACCCTTCAATGCCCTCTCTGTCGCGTCAGATGTCTCACTGAATATATAGGTCCCCCAAGCAGTGTTATTAACATGTTCGATGCTGTCGAAGTACTTGAATAAATGCCTAGGAACGCCGAAACATTGCTTGGACACCAAATCATGGTCAGCTGATAGAGGATCTGTAGCAAGACAAAGTCATTCATATCTCGGTGATCAGCCGATAGTACCAGCTTCAAGAGCAGTTGCTCCACATTGCATCTGGTGTGGCCTCCTTTGGGCTGAGCTATACTACTGGCATCCTCGGCCTCGGGTTTGTTAAAAAACCTGGACCAAATTATATTTTCCTATCCTGGTTGTGGTCAACAAGAAGCCCTTCATTGGAGAACCATGTATGCTCTATTACCCACTCAAGGTTGAATGAGTGGGCGATCTCTTCTCCATCATTCCTATCGGTGAAGACGAATTTCTTCATTTTCTTATCCTACTAACTCAAAATGTGCTCAAAGGTGGGAAGATCGACACTAGATGGGCCAAAATGGACATAGTGTCTGAATACACTATCTTCATAGGCCGCAAAGTGCCTTGGCTTCATATGCTGCACCAAATTCCGCATGAAGTCATGATAGGCACTGAAGCTGGTAGTGGGCTGCAATGTAATAGTTGGCTTTGTCCTTTTTCTACATAACAAAAACACAAAACATAAGCATTTTTGGTAATAATAAGTAAACATAACAACTATATTGTAAACTTCACGGATAAACCAACAACTTTAACAACAATTCCATAACATTAATAACCAAAGCCTAACCTCAACAACCAAACAACAACCTCAATAATAAAAGCATGAACCTTGCATGTTAACAGTAACCTCAAAAGCTAACAAACACCCGTAATTTTGGACCTTCCCACCAAACTAGGAGCATTATCAATAAAACTATAACCTTAACAACATAAAACTTACGGTAAAAGTAACATTTTGGGTGCTGCCACGAGCTTATCTTTTACTCCTCTTTGTAAACCAAAGAGCGCTCTAGTGGCATCGTTGGATGCGGCGGTGGTGCCGGTGCTGCCCACTATATCTAGGCGGGAGCCTAGACTTAAATTTTAAGGTGGACTTCTGGGTTGAGAATGGCTGGTTACGATGTCCTCTTGAATATTAGCAATCACAACTTCAGCATCAGATTCAGTATGCACTGCTGTGGTCTGGGCTCTTTCTGAGATTTTGAACTGCTGAGCGTCATCGCTTTCGCTATGGTCGGCATGGAGGCTTGCTTTGGGGTTGAATCGTCGTCCATTTTAATCCCTTTGCTTTGATTCGGTTTGCGTTAGAGTCGGTTGATTTAGGGCTAGGGTTTTGAAATGGGTTTATGGAGTCAGTTTGCTTACAGAAGAGAGATGACAAGGTACGGACGTGGAGGTAACTCATAACGGGGAATTTTAAATCGAAGGGTATTTTAGGTATTTCGTGAGGGGTTTAAACGGAGTTACGCCTGGGGATTCAATTTGTGGGCTGGAAGAAAATCGCGGAGCATTTTGGGGGCAAAGCACCCGTTGAAAAAGTCTGGGGGAGAGCACGTTTTCTTGTGTTTTGGGGGCTGGAAGCATTTTTCCCTAAATTTAATATACTTTTAAGCATTTTCTAGTTATAACCACTAATTTATATTTTAATAATATGTTATAGGACACCTCACACTCTTCAACTTGTTATACGATAATATCAAATGAAAAAAAAAATCACAATGTCTTGCATGTAGATGTTAAACTCGGAGAGGTTAGTTCCATAATTGAAAAATCAATCGATTATTTTCTTTTTTATGTTATATATTAATGCATGTTTATTTTAATTCAGGTGACAAGATGTGGGACTTTATTAATAAAGAATGTGAAAGATAATTGATTCAAAGTAGAAGTTTCCTTGTTTAGTAGTTCTCACATTTTTGTTGATTATGTAGAAAACTTCTTAGTTGATCAGAGGTTGATTTTCAATGTTAATTCTTCTTTATTGGATTGTTCGTGTTTGTAGTCTATGCTAGAGTAATTTATATAATGCATTTTATTTTCAGTTTTGGGTTCAAAGTATTACCAAAACCTCGCATTTTTGTTAAATAAGACATGTCTCATCGATGTTCGTTTTTTCAAGTATTAAAGATCAAAGAGTTAACTATAATTTTATTTATAAAATGATAACGAAAATATTTTGAATCTATTGATCAAGTAAAATAAAAAAAACTTTTTCTCTAAAAATTAGAGTGCAAAAAAAATATACTTGAGAGTAGAAAAAATTAGAAGAAAATTGGTTTAGATGGGAAAATAAAAAATAAAAGGTGTTCTAAAAAAGGGGAAAAACAAGAGATAAAAAGGAGCTAAAAGAAGAAGAGAGAGAAGTACACAAAAGAAACCAAAAAACCTAAAAAGATAAAAGCTAGCTCGGAAATAAAAAATAGTTAAAAGAAAGAGAGAGAAGGCCAGAGATATGATTTAGGAAAGAAGATTAGATTTGAGTAAAAATAAGAGATTTATTATAATAATAGATTGTTATAAATCAATGAATAAGAGTGGAAGCAGTGATGTCTTTAGTATTTTTTTGTAGTGGAGAGGATCTGAATCCTCTAAAAAAGGATGTTCAAGTGCAACAAACTATTTTGAGACAAACAGCACGATAATTGGGTGACTGCTGCTCAACGAGAGTACTTAGTAATGAGCATGTGATACTTATTATGAGAATAGTTTAAACAAACTAAGTGTGATTTGCATAATACCGTTGTTATCATGTTTTTTTTGGTCCATGAAAATATTCATTCATTTACCAATTATGAAATGATTAGTACATCAATTTTACCAATAAACAACCTGGTAATCAAAACAGAATGAAAAATTTACATTCTCTCAATTCTATCTTTCATATGAACAGGTATAGATTCATTCAAAATTTTTGAGAAGATGGAAACTTTGATTGCTCAAAATAGGATACTTGGCTCTTTAGCTTTTCCTTGAAATATTCTTAAATTCCATTCTTGCCATATCAAATAGATTGTTATTGAGAGTGTCATCCTCTTCATCATCTTCAAGAATCCCCTCCCCTTCAAGTTTGAAGAAAACCAGTTAATGACTTGTATCCAATCACATGATTTCCATGAAAAATTCATCCAATCCATCACTTCATTCTAAATTTCAGCAGCAAACTGACACTCAAAGAATATGTGTCTAATTGTTTCAGGTTGGCTTCTAGAACAAAGTACACACTGGTTTTGTTCATTCTCCAAAATACCCAAACGGCACAACCTGTCCATTGTGAGAAGTCTGGAGTGGCAAGCTAACCATAGAACAAAAGAATGCTTACGATATTGATATCCTTTCCATACTGTGTCAAACCAGCCCATTGGAGGAGAAGATTGAATTAAAGCATAGTACACAGAAGATGAATGAACTCTACCTTTTGTGCAGCAGTCACACATGAATCTGTGCAAGTTTTCTTCATTTCCAAATTTTTCAAGCACCAAATTTCTAACTTTGATAAGTTGTTTCCACATCCATGAATCATTCACTTTACTTTGAACTTGCCAAATATTCAAAGTTTGTAAGTAGTTTCCATGTATCCATTTTATCCATAGCCAATTCTTTTTCAAGTGTATCATCCATAAGAGTTTAGTTGCGGCAGCAAAATTCCAAGCCTTAGCTGAAAATAGACCCAGTCCCCCATTCTTCTTGCTTTGACAGATGGTATTCCAGGATATCAAATGAATCTTATGTCCCCAAAGGAAATCAGAGCACAGCCTATCTATTTTTTCCAGGGCTTTGAATGGTAGAATATAGTTGCTGATCCAATAGGTTTGAATTCCCAGGATTGTTGATTTTATAAATTGAAGCCTTCCTGCATAAGATAGTTGTCTTTGATGTTGCCAGGATTGAAATTTACTTGATATCTGGTCAATAAGAGTAGAACAATCAAGGTAAGAGAGTCTCTTAGCATTGAGTGGAAGTCCCAAGTATTTCATTGGCAAGCTTCCCTCTGAGAAGCCCAAGTAGTTGCAAATATGGTTTTTCAAGCTTTCATCAATTCCACTCAAATGCACTGAGCATTTGCTAGCATTAGCTTCCATCCCAGAGACCCGACAGAACTCCTGAAAACATGAGTACAATCTAGTGATAGAATTCATATCAGCTTTACTAAAAAGAAGTAAATCATCTGCAAAGATCAAATGTGTGATTTTTAGCCTGGAACATTTAGAATGATACTTGTAGTTCTTGTCATACTGTAGAGAGCTCAATTTCCTTGAAAGATATTCCATACCCAAGACAAATAGGTAAGGGGATAAGGGGTCTCCTTGCCTTAATCCTCTAGCTCCATGAAAATAACCATGTAGTGAACCATTAAGAGATAGTGAGAACTTAGAGGATGTTATGCACTCCATTATCCAGCAAATCACAATGCTTGGAAAACCCAGACCAGTTAGCATATCTTTTAAGAAATTCCAGCTTATAGTGTCAAAGGCTTTTCTCAAGTCAACATTTAGCATGGCTCTAGGAGACTCTACCATAGCTTTTAATGAGCTCATGAGCTAATAAGAAATTACTAGAGATAAGCCTCCCCTTAATAAAAGCACACTGAGCTTCATTTACCAAGTAACCCATGTGTTTTTGAATCCTGGTAGCAATTATTTTAGTGATAATTTTATATATCACATTGCAGCAGGAGATTGGTCTGAAGTCTGATGGTATAGTGGGATTGAGGACTTTTGGTACCAATGTAATTAAAGTAGAGTTTAAAGAACCAAGAAGTTTGCCAGATGAGAAGAACTCTTCAACAGCAAGGAACAAGTCTTCTTTGATAATATCCAATGTAGACTTGAAGAAAGAGGCATTAAAGCCATCAGGACCAGGAGCTCTAGTATCTGACATTGACAATAGGGCTAACCTGATTTCCTCTCTTGTGATAGGAGCACTCAGTTTAGAGCACTGGCTAGAGGTTAGAACAGGACCATTTGAGATCACATTTGGATTAGGTGTAGCAGTGAATTTCCCAGTCCCAAGTAGCTTCTTGTAGTAGCCAATAAATTCTAAAATTATTTCAGGCATCTCAGTGATTCTAGCACCATTCTCTGAATAGATAGATAAGATTCTATTTTGATATCTCTTGGTTTCCATGGCAGAGTGGAAAAATTGAGTGCATTTATCTCCATGGAGCCCCCAACTGATATTGGCTTTTTGGCTATAAAAGGAATTTTCACATTCTAATAGTTTGGTATATTTCCTGACACACTCTTTTTCTTTTGATATCAGTGCTGGATTGAAAAGGTCTGAGTTCAGCTGCACTTGAACATCCATTAGTTCAGATTTGGCTCTTGAAACCTGCTCACTGATGTGCATAAAGTGCTTCTTATTCAAATTTTTGAGTGCAGGTTTAAGTTTTTTGAGCTTGGAAAACAACATGTACATGTTATAGCCACCAATATTCTGGTTCCAGACAGAATTAACCACTTGCAGATAGTCAGGATGTTTAGTCCACATATTAAAGAACTTGAAGGGCTTTTTACCATCAAAATTATCCTCACCAACAGTTACTAAGCCTGGGGAATGATCAGAGCACAAAGGCATTAGAAATTCAACCTGGCTAGTTGTATATTTGTTAATCCAATCCTTATTAACCAGCACCCTATCTATTTTGCTCCATACTCTTGCATCCGCTTCCTATTTGTTACACCATGTGAAATGACATCCAATTGTTTTGATGTGTAGCAACTGACAGGAAGATATGAAGCTTTGGAAATCCTCAGTTTCAGAGTCAGATACTTGTGCACCTCCTAATTTCTCATCATTATTGATTATGGCATTAAAATCTCCTCCTACCAGCCAGGGATAGTTAACTCTCCTTTTAAATAACAAAAGTCTCTCCCAAAGATCTTTCCTCCCCTCCATTTGATTGAGGGCATAAACTATAGTGACAAGACAAGATAATTTCCCATCTTTAGATTTCATATCACAAGTCATATATTGCTCATATTTTTTAATACACTGAACTGAAAGGATATCTTCATCCTATAAAATCCATATTCTAGCATTATTTATAGTCTCAACATTTGAAGTCCATTTCTAATTTCTTGCAATTTTATTGGCAATCTTCTGCAATTTAACTTCAGCCACTTTTGTTTCCAGGAGAGCTAATAAAGAAAGCTTATATTCATGAATGAATTGTTTAACAAGCACATGCTTAGAGGACTTATTGAATCCTCTAATATTTCATATAGCAAGATGCATTTCTATTGAGATGTTCCACCCCTATCTATGCAGCAGGGGTCTAAATCTATATGTTAATCCAGTATGGTATAGTGAGATGCTTGTATGTGAGATTCAAGAATATTTTTAGATTTACCTCTTCTGGCAGCATTGCCTCTTATGACATTAGAAAATCCAGTGGAGTTAAGAATAGGAGAGTTGCCAGATTCAAAATCCCCAGGCCTTTTATTGCATAAAACTTTGTTTTTCTCTTGTTGCTGTGCATGCACATCTGTCTGTGCATGTTTTCTAGAAACCACTTTAGGACTAGCCAATACCTCTAGAATCACAGGCCTTGTATTGCATAAAACTTTGTCATTCACTCTTTGCTGGACATGCACACCTGCTTGTGCATGTTTTACATAACTCATATCAGGGCCAGCTAGACTTGTATTAATTCCCTCATCAACCACCATATGAATCTGATCAGTTTGCTCTGAAATAATCTCTTTGTCAGCTATTATTCCAGGAATAGAAGTATGTGCTTCATTGATAGATTTTTTAGGAACCCACATCTTCTTTAAGGTATGCTTTCTGCAATTCTGTGTATCATGTCCCACAACTTTGCACCAAGAACACCATTTTGGCTTAAATTCATATAAAACTTTCTGGTTATAGCATCTGCCATCAGGGTCTTTGATAACCACATAATCAGGTAATGAATCATTCTAAGGCAGTTTTACCTCTAACAATACTCTGGCATAACTTAGTCGTTGCCTTGTAGCCGTGAGTTTATCAGTAGTGATTGGACATCCAATTAGACTTGCAACCTTGCTAATGCCAATGGGACTCCATAAATTCAGTCTCAGATTTGGAAATTGAACCCAAACAGGGTAAGTTTGGTCCTGGATCCTATCAATATCAGTGTCAATAGTCCATGGCTTGAGGATAAATGGCCTAGACCCAAAGAACCATGGACCAGCCTCAAGAACTTCCATCTTTTGCTTCTCTGCTTGAAATTCAAATAGAAAGACCCCCTGTTTAATTAATGAAACTTTCGGAATAGAAATTCTACCCCAAAGTTTAGAAACATAGGACTCCATTGATCTGAACTTAACATTCAATCCAATCACATGCCCCACTAAAGCAAATTTCCATAGATCTGCACCTTCACCCGCATTCTTCTTCATTAAACGTAGTAGTATTTGAATGAGAAGAAGGGATAAAATCCAGTGAAAGACCATTTCCATTTTTCCTATTATCAGCAAATAAGCTTACAAAAGATTTCCTTATACCTTGATCATTCTTTTCTGAATTAACATTTTCATCACTGATTTCCTCTTTTGATTTTCCATTTTCTAGATTAAGATCCCAGAAGGAGGATTCTCATCCAGATGAATTTTTTCTAGATTAAGGTCCCCAGCAGGAGAATTCTCATCCTGTTGAGTTACTTTCATAAGAGAACTATCATCATTCAGATTTCTATTCGCATCCAAATCAAATTCGACATCCTCATCTACATCATCAGCCCAAAGAAAAGAGCAGGGAGAACTACTTAACTGACGATCAACATGAAGACCAGAGATGGATTGAGGTTGAAGCTCAGCTAATGGCTCCGATCTTGCAAGAATCTCAGTCATCAGCATCTTTTTCCTAGCTCCCTTAGGTCTAGTGCTTTCCATTTGAGGATTCGAGATACTCACTGTTCCATCCAAAACATCTCCAGATCCAGATCTAGATCCAGATGAGGCTCCAGATCCAGATGAGGAGGAGAAGACGAACATTGAATCTCTCAGCTCTTCACTTAGGATCCTCTTACTTCTATTCTTCTTCTTCTTCCCCATTACAGAACCAGGCGGGTGCACGTTAGCAGGGAAATTTTCGCCCGCTAAAATGCACCATGCAGACAGCCCGCCAAATTTTTGAAGAAAAAAAAAATAATGGTTCCCTATTGTTAGTTTTAAGAAGAAGAACACAAAAGAAATGAAGATAAACAGAGCTGATATAACAGAGAAGACGCTAAAAAGAGAATTGATATGTATGAGTCAAGATAATTTTTGTTTATTCAACTATCAGCTCATATATATAGCTGATTTTTCAAACAGAAAGTTGTTACGAAAATAAAACAAATCAGCCTAGTCATGATCCTGAAAAGCAGCACATCTAACAAATTCCTTTAGAATAGGAATACAATTGACTAGGCAATTTTATTTAAATATCTGGAGGAAAAGCCACGTGCATTCCATAAAGCAAATATTTAACGCTCCTCCTTGCTTTAGGAACTGCACACTCCAATTCTTTGCCTTAGAAGTTCGAATTTGCTGACTGAAAGTGGCTTTGTAAACAGGTCTGCTAGCTGGTCTTCAGACTTGCAGTAGACTAAAGTTACATCTCCATTTTTCTGCACTTCCCTCAAAAAAATAGAGCTTGATGTTGAAATGCTTGGTCTTCCCATGAAACACTGGATTGTTTGAGATTGCAATAGCTGCCTGGTTGTCAACAAAAATCTCAGTTCTTTCTTTCTGCTTCATATGTAAGTCACACAAAATTTTTTTTAGCCATAAAACTTGATTTGTAGCTGCTGTTGCTGCTATAAATTCAGCTTCTGCAATAGTGCAAATTGCATATGGAGCCAAAGGAAAAATAATCAGAAAGCTACCTAATAGTTCGATTGGACCGTTGATTTGAAGCTAATGATCACCATTCAAAACCATCCAATATCTGTTCAGAGAGCTCATAATTTTTCTTATATCATCAAAGGATCTCTTATACTAACACAGCATCCTCATTAAACATACACATGCTCTGATCCTCTGGCATGGAATACTAACACGTCACCTTATTAAACTTACACATGCTTTGATCCTCAAGTATGGACCAGTCCACATGGGCTGCTCCTTGTACCCCATAAAATCCTCGAATCCAGCGGTTGAGATTCTACGATCAGTGGTCGGCCAAGATTGCCCCCATTGTTGACCAGCATTGCTCTCATGTGTGTACCATCAACAAACCGCCATAATATTCCCTGTCCCCTACCATCCAATACACAAATAGTAAAGCTTTATTGATAGTGACACAGTCTCCTCTCAAATCTAGCCTTTTCTATATATATATATATATATATATATATATATATATATATATATATAGACTCAACTCATCTACAACACAAACAACGCAAAGACATCTGTATACATTGCTAAGAGAATGGAAGTTTTAAAGAGCTACGACTGTGCTATCGACAAGTTAATGGCGACTGAGCTTAGGCTCGGATTGCCAGGGATTGAAGGCTCGTCTGAGGTACAGACAAGAGGCACCAAGAGATCCAACGAGCAAAGTGATGATCAAGAAATTGCAACCGCAACAAAGTATGTCTTCGCTGTTTTTGTGCTGCTAAATTTGTATTCTTTGATGCGTTTGGGTACTAATTGATGGTGGTTACGTGTTAATTTTGTGCAGGGCACAAGTTGTGGGATGGCCTCCACTTCGATTACCAAGAAAGAACTGTTCCTCTCGAGCAAAGGCGAAGATAGAGGGTGATAATATTGGAGGGTTATATGTCAAAGTGAGTATGGATGGAGCTCCATACTTGAGAAAAATTGACCTAAGCATGTATCAGGGATACAATGAGTTTAGAGAGGGCTTGATGAATTTGTTCAACTGCTTTTCCTTTGGTAAGTAGCCTGATTCTGCACAAGTACCAAATATAATATTCAGTACGAAAATTTATGTGCAAAGTTTTGAACCTTGTTTGTTTTGATTTCAGATTACGCAGCTACGTATGAGGATAAAGATGGAGATTGGATGCTAGTAGGAGATGTTCCGTGGGGGTAAGTTTGAATATACTAAACAACTTCATTAATTATGCAAACTTAAGTGAGGTTTAAAATACTAATATATATATATTATGTGGTGTTTGCAGGATGTTCGTCTCCTCTTGCAAGAGACTAAGAATAATGAGTGTATCTGAAGCAAGGGGATTGGATTCAACTCAATGACTAAACTTTTATTTGCGGAGCTTATGTACATGATCTTCCTGACAAACCCAAATCCAAGAACAAGGGACTAGAGAGCGAAAGAACCTCTTGTTTTACTTTCTTTTTTTTGTTTTAGTTAGCAATAGGAAACAGATCGATGCGGGGCTGCATATGGAAATTTGAAGAATTCTCTATTTGAATAATAGAGAAAAAAAAATATTTGCAAGTTTTGGACTTTGTATGTATAGTAGGAAACGTTTCCAGGATACTTTTACTTATGGGAAGGAGAGATTGACAAAATATTTTTCTTGGTTCATGTTGTCATGCACGTTTCCGGGGTTCTGAAATATCTTAAAACCATTTATCTAACTAATACGATATCCTGCCAACAATACTCTGCTTACACTTTAGTCCATATCAAGGCATATGCGATCTGTAATTAACAAAAATATGTCCAACTGAATATTACAATATCGGGCTTAATGTGCTAAAATATATATGCTACATTTAAGTAACTGTTCAACCATTGAAAGTCGTAATTGCTGAACTAAAATGTTAGATTATATAATCATGCGATTACTACAAGGGCATAATAGAGCTGGATTACTCCTAAAATCAGGAAGTATTTTTAAGGTCAAACGTTATTGTAGAAATAAATCAGAATATCTCCCGTTACATGACTGCTAATTAATAACATTCACTTGCAAAGATGGAAAATGATCTACTTCCCCCATTATGTAGTAAACTGAACTCAATTTTTAACTATCAGTTTGGAATTTAAACTAAAAATATGTGAATTTAGTTCCTCGATTTGGAGGAAAAAAAATGGAAACTTGGCCCAATTTACTGGAGCCTGACTGTATCAACAAATATATTGCCAAAGGAAAAACATATTCTTACGAGATAGTTGGCTTATTGGCTAAATCTGTGATATGCATCCTGTTGTTATTTTCTTGAAGTAGTGGAGTTGATCCGTATGGAGTTAGGTATCATTTATTTCTTGATAGGCATATACGAGTGAGACGTAATATTTCATGAGTATTTTATGGTGATTTAGCATGTAGTTAACTAAATAAAAAATATAAAAATAAAAAAATAATAATAAAAGAATGTAGTTAACCATAAAAACTCATACTCCAGTAGATGCATACACGTATCAGCATTCATGGTGATTTGTGCATGCAGTTGATATTGTCCGAAAGTTTATCATCAACGGAGAAGAAGTTGGAAATGATAAATGAGGGGAATTTTGTGCAGTTGTAGAATGCAGTTTTTGCTCCCCACATGTATAGCAATAAAGCTTGAACTAAGCAAGGTAGATATATACAAACTATGTTTTAATTTGGAGATCATGGAAAGTGCAAGTTCAGGAATCATCTCTTGAACATGCAAAGGATGAGGATATTTTAGCATGTACTAAAAAGTTCATGCTTGATTCTTAATTTTATGCCAGCGGAAACTCGAATTGAAGTGCATCTTCTCGCATGAAAGATATCATCTAGCTAATTAGGTACAAGTTAGAAATAGTATAGTGCCAATTTTGTTTTGTTCCATTTCTTTTCAATCTTTAGATAGCCAAAGAAAAAGTAGCTCATCTCAAGATTAGGACTTCGCTAAATCAATAATGCAATTTTTCATCTGCTTATCTTAACTTTTTCTCAATTATCTTCTCTTCCAATGAAGGTCCTCTCCCACATGCAGATTATCTTATTAAGGAAAATAATCCCAAAGCAGGCATTCCCAATACAGCATGTGAGGGTTCATGTCCGTGACCTTTTTGACTCAAATTAAATACACGTACCCTTAATTTGCATCAGAGTTAGTATACAAATTGCATAGGGAGACTAGCAAATAATAATAATAATAATAAATCATAAAACTACCTAATAGATGAAACAAATGATGTGACGCCAATGATCACAGTTCAAAATAGTCCAAGCTAATCATCAGACGTTTAGAGTGCTTACAATTTTGCTTATACACAAAGCAGCCCTAAGATCTTGAATAACCTACATCGCTATAATTAATCCTACACATGCTTTGATTCTCTAGACTAACCCCTGATCTGAAACAATGCGCATGAAGGTATGAAGAACAGCAACAACAATGCTTCACCAAATCAGATTTCGATCTAGGCAGGAATCTCGAGAAGAAAGTGGAGCTCTTGGTGGTTTTAAACAAAAGTTGCAATGTACTAAGTTTACGTCCTTGTAAATTATTCAGAAAATAAATATAATGATTCATTCTTATAATAAAAGTTCAACTTGTAATATTTCAATCAGTAGATATACGCAGCAATCAGAGTCACTCACTCACTAATCAAGCAGAATACAATACAATAGAAGTTTATATTAAAATTGATAATAACATGCACAACGATAGCAGTTCCTAAAGTACATGGTCAAAAGAAAATGAAACATTCATCGGTTTGAACAGGCTCGACATGAGGGACCTCTGGAGGTGGTACGACGGTGCCAAATATTAAGAGAGGGAGTTCTCCTCCGAGAGCTACATAGCTGGGGTGAAGTGGTGCGTCTGAGTAGAAGCGTCGGTACCACGAACTGATTCACAACCGACTTTCCATGCTATCGATAATCTGAGGAGTCACGCGATCAACATACTCTGCTAGAGTGACGAAGTGCTGGTAATCGAACCACTGAGAGAGCTGCAAGTCTACTACACCGGTCTCTGGATCGTACACGAATTAGGCGTTTTCAGTTGCAGGATCGGCCATGCACTAATGGGTCTCAGAATTAGGGTTCGAATTGGATTTGAATCGGATTCCAATTGGACACCAAACGGGTTTGAACAGATTTTGAATAAAGTATGAGGCATTAACGGGTCTGTTGCCAATAAAGGGATGATGTAAATTGAAAATCAGATCCAGTTGAACCAGGGTCGGGTCTGATCAAAATAGATCAGAACTGAATTACCCCTCTCTGCGTTGTCTTCGATCTGAGGGAAAGAGAGTTCGACGACTGCTTGAGGATGAAGAAAGGTGGTGGCCTTCAGTGCCTGAGGCATTGGTATCGGCTGGGCGATGACGCAAGTGACGACGTCGAGCAGGAAGTCAACCGGAGGGGCTGGGGGGCCACGGTCGACCGTCTAGATGAGGCAGGCGGGCGGGCGTCCTCCGCTGACCTTCGATTTTGGACATACAAGGCAGGCGAGTTGGAGTCGGGATGAGACAGACAGGCGGGATGAGCCGAACATGTGGTGACTTGTCTGGGGGCTCGGGATCGGGAGGAGGGCAGGCGGCGGTGGGTTGTTCGGAAGGAGAGAAGGAGGAGGAAGGGGAGGGGGCGGCTAGTGTTTCACACTACTAGGCTATGGGAGCTTTCAATCATTCAGGTAATCCCAATTTTTTTAATTCAAATCTTCATTAATTAAAATATGATTACAACAGTGCTTTTAAAGAGCAAATACAGTTTTAGAATTCCCTCAAAATCAATCAAATCCCTCAAAACCAATCAACTACTAAAACTTCATAACTACTAAATTTAAACCACAATTCAAATTTTAAATTTAAACTACTAAAACTTAAATAACTACTAAATCTAAAAATCACAACCAAATAGTCATGCTATCCACCAGAGGGCGTTTCCTACATCGGTAGGTACGTCCGAATCTGCCATTGATGTCCTTATCATTCCTCCGTGGTAGGACAGAACTCGATCCTGTCAAGTGTAAGTCAGAACGGCTATTATACTGCTCAAGAAGATTTGCGTCCAGCCTTTGTAAATTATCTCGATCGAGCCAAGTATCATTAGACTCAGGTCGACCTTTCCAATGCACCAAGTACATGTGGATACCACCATCGCTAGTAGAAACAATGTTATCATTAATAATATTATCAATGTTATGTGATATATATGGGGGTGATATCGTAGGAAGTGGAGGTAAAGGGGAGCTCTCAAAAATAGGCTCAGGGGTAGGCTCATCAACCACTGGGTTGTTAGGCTCAAAATATAGGCCTTTGTGCTCTACTAAATCCTCAATATTAAAAGTCAAACCAATATTAAAACCTTCAGGAAGGTCGAGAACATAAGCATTATCATCAATTTTCTTGAGAATTTTGAAAGGCCCTGCACTTTGTGCTTGCAACTTTTTAACAGTTCCCGGAGGAAACCGTTCCGAACGTATCTGGATCATCACATAATCACCAACACTAAATTCTTTGAACCTCCTTCTTAGATTTGCATGCATTTTATAGTTAGCATTATTGTCATTGATGTTTTCGTTGATTTCTTTATGCAAGTCATGAATACGAGATGCCAATGCAGATGCTGACTCAGATACTCTATAGTGTGCAGACATGGGGACAAGATCTATAGGTTGTCTAGGTTTGTAACCATACACGACTTCAGCTGGACTGACACATGTAGACCTATTCATAGAGTTATTATAGGAATATTCAGCATTAGACAAATGTTGATCCTAATCCCTAAGGTTCTCACGAACTAGCGATCTCAAAAAGTTACCTAAGCTCCTGTTAACTACCTCAGTTTGACCATCGGTCTGGGGATGAAAAGCCGTTGAGAATTAAAGCTTAGTTCCTATTTTGTGCCAAAGGGTTTTCCAAAAATAACTGATAAATTTAACATCCCTATTAGATACAATTATTTTAGTAAGCCATGCAGTTTAACAACTTCATTAAAGTACAACTTGGCCACATGAGAAGCGTCAGAAGTCTTGGAGCATGGTATGAAGTGGGCTATTTAGGAGAATCGGTCCACAACAACAAGGACAGAATCATGTTTTCTAATCATGTTGGAAGTCCTTACACGAAGTCCATAATGACATCTTGCCATAGATAATTTTGGACAGGGAGAGGAGTGTACTGACCAGTATTTTGCTTACGTTGTTTAGCCAGTTGGCAGGTGTGACATCAACCCACTAGTCTAACAACGTCACGTTTAATACTTGCCTAATAGAAGCAACATCCAACTACCTCGATAGTCTTGTTATTCTCAAAATATCCTTCAAGGCCTCCAGCATGTAGTTCCCAAATCAAGAATTCTCTCAGGGAGGTGTTGGGAATGCACAACTTGCAAAAATGGAAAAGATATTCATTCTTTAGGAGAAAACCATCTATTTCACAAGTCACTCCATCACTCAGCAAAGTGTAAACTTCACTAAAATCAGAGCACGACTCATACTGCTCTTTCACTTTTTCAAAGCTGACTACTTCGGCACTCATAATGGAAAGAAGGTGCATGCAGCAACTGAGTGCGTCAGCGGCCTTGTTCTCTACTCCCGTTTATGTTTAATCGTGTAAGTGTAGTCCTAGAGGAACTCAACCCAACGACCATGTCTGACATTCAGCTTCTTTTGGGAGTGATTATATCAAAGGGCCTCGTGGTCAGAATATATAACAAATTCTTTCGGTAGCAAGTAGCGATGCCGGTGGCGAAGAGATTGTATCACTGCATAGAATGCTTTATCATATATAGGTGGAATAGCATTGTCTAGTATCATTTAGCTTCGCACTAAAGTAAGCAACATGATGTCCTTCTTGAGATAGAACGCCACCTATACCAATACTAGAGGTATCGCACGCAACTTCAAAGACCTTAGAAAAATCGGGTAGGCGTATAATAGGCGCGTGCGACATTCTCTACATGATCTCCACAAACTCCTTGGTAGCAGCTTTTGACCACTCAAACTCACATTTCTTCAAGCAATCGGTAATAGTGGTCATGATGGTGCTGAAGCCCTTTATAAACCAACGATAAAAAGTAGCGAGTCCATAGAAGCTTCAGACATCTCTAATGTTCTTGGGTTTGGACCATTCTTCGATAGCTCTGACTTTCTCAGGGTTAGCGGATACTCCTTTAGAAGAGACCACAAATCCTAGAAAAATGACTTAGTGTGTAAAAAAAGTACATTTCTTAGGATTGGCATAGAATTGTTCTTTTCTTAACACAGCACAGACGTGACACAGATGGTGTGCGTGTTGTTCACGAGAGTTACTGTAAATTCCGTCTAGGTTGCTCCACTTCCTGTCTAGGTTACTCAACCTAGACAAATTTTTGTCTAGTTTGCTCCGTCTAGTCTAATTCCATCTAGGTTGGAGCAAAGTAGATGGAATTCTGTCTAAGTTGACTAATCTAGACGGAGGTCAACCTAGACAGAATTAAGAAATCCGTCTAGGTTGTGAACCTAGACGGATTTCTATCTAGGTTGCTATAAAACCAACCTAGACGGAATTCCGTCTTGGTTGAACCATCCTAGATGGAAATTCCATTTAGGTTGATGTTTTTTCAGCAAAAAAACTATTTACGGTTATCAATTCCCTGTACATTTATTTACCATTAAATTATACACATGAATACATCCAACCATCCACCCATCCAAATATAATCAAAATTCATAACAATTCCATCCATAACCAAATATAATCAAATCCAACACCATGCACAGATCTAACCATCCAATCCAAAATATTAATCAACCAATTCCGTCCAATATATACATCCAACAACATATACACTAGCAATACACATGAATAAGATAGAGTACACGATATTAATAAAAGTAGAGGGCTGTAATAAATAAAACTATTTATTGCATTATAAAATAAAAAACCTCAGAAATCGTCTTCGGCAGCATCTCTATCTCGGTTACGAGAGCGAGTGTTGCTTCCTCTAATATCTCCACTCTGAAGGTCCAATTGAATAATAATTATGTGGTGTTTGATAATATATTAAACAAAAATGAATTTATAAATATAAGGAAAAATAAAGTACCTGAGTGCTGCTCTCCCTAGCGCTGGAATTATCGCCAATCGAGCTTATGATCCGCATGATACCATCATACACGCTATGAGGAATTACACTGCCTAAATATTGTATAATGTACCCCATGAGAGCATCCATCGAGTTGGCCATCATCGCAACTCTGTTCATCTCATTAGTCACCTGAATATGCAGCTCTGGGTCAATCTTATTAAACAAATATGCAGAGATACGTGCGAAAAATGGCATAGCCTGGAAACTGCTTAGGGCTATGCTCATTGTTGTAGATGGCGTGGAGGATGCTGTGGTTGATCTCATGCTTATGCCGGGAGAAGCCCCAACACTATTCAGAGGATATCTTCCTTTCTTATTAGTAGGGAGAAATAAATATTAGATTTTGCTCTCTTCCTTTCTTATTAGTAGGGAGAAATAAATATTAGATTTTGCTCTCGAATTCAATAATGCTAAACTAATATTAAATAGGAACGTAGTGTTCCTTATTGATTTGATTTTTTACCATAAATACCTATTATGTCCCATCAAGTTCTGAGTGAGACTGATGTTATCCTCTACAGAAAGCATGTGAGGGTCTGGCTTGCCTTGTTCTTCCTCAGGTGACATGTACACTGCTGCAATCTCCTTTATTGTAGTCTCAAAACCCTCCTAAAGAACAAATATATTGTTAATTCAATGTAAAAACTATATTATTTGTGTTCTCATTTTCTCATAATATTAACAACGAAATAGAGTTAATAATACTAATCAAAATACATATAAGTCTCACCACCAACTCAAGATTTGCCTTGATCTTATCCTAATTCTTCTCCTCACTCCTATATCAATCACGGAAAGTACCATATGCTACTTTTTCCTTCAAGTGTATCGGTATTTTTGATTTTCCATGTCATATTATAAATTTATGAGATTTCATAATCATACTAAGCATTAAGATCATTTAAAGCTTTAAATGATATATACCGTATCCTAACAATAAACATCCTCCAGATTGGCATAGGAGTGTGTGCCCAAGTGGTGGTCATACAGCTTCTTCCTTCTATTCTCTGACCCCTTCGTTGATTTATTCTTTAGAAAAATATATTTCAGTAAATATGCAATGAAATAACATCTTAAAATTATAAAGTAGTTTTCATGAAACTAAACTTGGCAGCATCGTTGTCCCAATACATGAGGAGAGCTGTGAAATGAAGCTCGTCAACTCAATCATTGAGGTTTAAAAACATCTGTCAGTCCTCCTCATACATGTCATAAGTTTCGTGTTTGATCTTATGCCTCCATTGTTTGAGGACTGCTTCAACCTTGACATTAAACACATAATTCCAAGCCCCCTCAAAGTCCTCAAGGCAGAAGCATTCCTATAGATTTAAATACACATTTAATTAGTATAATTTAATACTAATTACTAATTATTAATAAATGAAAAGCTAAAATAATATGAAGTTACCATAAGCTCATTCCATATCACCTCGTATGCGGTCCATGGTAGTTCTTAGAAATGAAAATAAGGATTGATGATGTTTGCTCTACGCACGAGAACCCTAATATATGCATTCAATCTGGATGACCGAGGGCCAGCGGGCAAATTATAACTATTCCATAGAATAATGGCCCTCATTCCTATTGGC
The DNA here is from genome assembly GCA_022839385.1 of Asparagus kiusianus. Classification (NCBI taxonomy): domain Eukaryota; kingdom Viridiplantae; phylum Streptophyta; class Magnoliopsida; order Asparagales; family Asparagaceae; genus Asparagus; species Asparagus kiusianus. The sequence continues at coordinate 1,868,787 of BQKN01000044.1, forward strand.
GGTTGTTTAGACTCAGGCTTACCTCCGTCACGTTGCCCCTCTATACAATCTGGCTTAGCACCTATAATAATAACATAATAATATATCATATAATATATAAATGTGAAAATTAAAAGTATTTATACAATTTACCATTTGCTATCTCTCTTTCTTTTGTTGCGAGTGCAACAGCTTTCCTAGTATCCAATAGGAATCATTTCCTCTAAATTTCTCGCAGCACGTGGGTGGTACTTCTTTGAGTCAACCTTGGACTTTTGAGAGTTCAGAGAAAAGGGAAACTGAGATAGTCTTGTGTCTTCGGACGCAAGTTAGTATGAATTGTATACGAAAGAAATGTCAGGGTCCAAGTAGCACTTACGTAAGAAAAGAGAATCATTAATATAAATTTTAAGTTGACCAAATATTAAATAATGAATACCTGTGTCGGGAGATGGTTCTGGTGCTGCATCAGAGGGGTCGGGTGATGAATAACCCGCATCTACAACAAATTAACACTATGAGTTAGATAACTAATAATTTACAAAAAAATATTAAAATAATTTTTATACATGCATCTGCAGATGGTGGTGTATCATCAGCAGCAGTACCCGGGAGGATACTCCATGATCGATCACCCTCCGGGCTAAAGAGCCTCTTCGCCCCTCATCTGCAAATTCAATGTTTAACATAGTTAAAATATATATATACATAGATATATTATTATGAAATGTATTATTGATTTTATTATTATATTTTGACTATCGGTAATGCAGTGTAATATAGTTCATACCTACATCAAGTGCTACATTCTATGTGTAAGAGAATTCTTGCCAAACGTCATCAGATGACCCAATTAGTTCATTATAATTATCTTCACTTTCTTTAATATTTTTGTATTGTTATTAGGAAGAACAACAGATCTTAGCTCTTTGTACAAAACCACCCAATCAGATCTCTAAAGTCGATGCAGATTCTGATTTTTCCATTTTTTTAAGGATCGGGACAATATTTGCTAACCAATTAGGATGTTGTTCCTTCCTAATGAAGCCTGAGTCAATCAGCTTTTTAATTTCATAATCTGTGGACGAAATTACCTTTGTTATTATTTGAGTGGTTTGACATCCGGTTTGATGTTATGGGATGCATCATAATACTTGGGTCGAGTCTAGGCATGTCTTCATAGTTCCATACAAAGACATCGAGTATTCCCAGATGAGGGCAATCAACTCCTCCCTCTCTTCTGGCGAGAGACTGTCACTGGTGAATATGGGCTTCAGATTTACTTCGTCACCCATGTTGACCTAGACCACCTTATCCTCGGTAGGAGATTGCCTTTGCTCGAACCTGTCATCGTACTGGATGTTTAAGTAATGGATCCAAGGATCTTCCCAAGTTAACAACTGATCATCTTCCTATATCATTGCAGGATCGAATGTGGCCATATTTGACATTAAGCCTTTGAATATTTTATTGGCCTTCTTGTTTTGATGATGTTTAACAAACAATTTACTTATAATGTTATTTGTCTAGTGTTTGTGTTTTTGTATTTATTCTAGGCAAATAACAAGTTAGAGGTTGGATGGATTGCGCCATAACAATCATATCAAATGGAGGTTGGCAGAATAGTAGGTGAAGCTATGTACAATTCAAGTTGAAGATCCAAGTTCAAGCTTCATCCGTAAGATTACCAAGTCAAGCTATTAAAGATCAAGATCAAGCTTGGGTAATTTAGTTTAGGAGTTTATATTATGTGTGTTAGTACCTTAAGCTCAATATAATATACACACACACATTTATTGGTTTCCATGTATATATATAGTTATATATATACATATATGTTTTGGTTTGATAGTTTTCAAGTTTTACTATGAAATAATTAAATATAATTAGAAAACATATTTTTGTTTCATACTTACATGCATATATATGATTTCATCAATATCAATTTTATTCAGTTCAATGAAATCATGTTTTAATGCATTATATGTGTATTTTGATAAAGTACTATATTCATTGTTTATAGACTTCATAACAATAGTTTACATCTTCTATTAAGTCTACAAAATTATTTTGTATTGTTTCAAAACATGGTTTAACCAAAATGTCTAAATTCATATGTTTACATTTCATGTTTTGGACTATTTTGTAAAATGATGATATTTTTTGGGAGGTCCTTCTTAAAAACCAGTTTTTGTAGCATGTGTATTATCATGTCTACAATCATTTTCCAAAGTTTTACATTTTTGGAATTTATTTGATATTTTTAAACAGGGTTTTAAAATCATCAAACTACTTCTAAACCTGCTATTTCTTATATCTGTTTGCAGTCGACCGCTACGGTCGACCGCGCCTATGTCTTTTACTGAGTGGGCTGTAAAAACTTTCACGGTCGACTGCCACGGTCGACCGTTAGCTCGAAAATTCCCACGGTCGACCGCCACAGTCGACCGTAAAAGTCTCTGGAGATTTTCCGAGCCTCGAAAGTGGCTCGCGGTCGACCGTGAGATTTTTTTGATCGACCGTCGTTCACCCCAACGGTTATTTTTGTACAGAATCTGATTTCTTATTCTTGAGCTTTTTGATCTTTTCCTTTGGGGTTTTTGCTGTTGGTTTCTCTTCCTATATAAACCCCTCAAACTCTTTCTACCAGAAATCAACCAAGAAGTTTTTAAAACAAAAATTTAATAAAGATTTAAGCTTGGTTAGTTTGTTTTAAGTTTGGGGTTTTACAAAAAGGAGCTTACATCAGTTGTTGAAGAGTTTATCTTTAATATTTCATCATCCTCTCTTTGTGTTTATAGAGAAGTTTCATTAACTCTATTTCCTAGCATTTTTACTATTGTATTCCATATCAATTTTATTGCTAGTTCTTCTTGAGTTAAGTCTTATTTATTCTTATTGTTTACACACACCCACTTGAGCTTATTGTATTTTCATACTTAGTATAATTTGGGTTGTAGGGAGTTGTAACAATTAAGAGTGAGCTACATTGAGTTCTCATCTATTGTAGAGAACATATTTGTTGTTAAATTGTTAGTATTGTAAAGTTTTTGGTGAGCTAGAAAACCAAGTGTGAGGTGTAGACGTTGATCAGTGAGCATTGAAAACCGACATTGTGAGAGTGTGAGTTGTGAAGTTTTCGGTGAACTAGAAAACCGAGTGTGAGGTGTGGACGTTGATCGGTGAGCGTTGAAAACCGACATTGTGACGTGTAAACGTTATTCGGGTGAGCGTAGAAAATCCGATTGTGATAGTGGATTTCTCCCCAGGAGTGAGGAGCGGAGATGTAGGACGGAAGGTCTGAACTCCGTGATTATATCATGTGCTTGAGTTTGCTTTGGTGTACTTCTCTTATGTTTATATTTCTTATCGCCGTTGTCCATTGCTCATTATTTATATCATCCACTATTTTGTTTGTGTTTATTTCACCCTTGTGTTAATTTGTATATCCTTACATATATCTCATAGTATATCTCTTTGCTAGGATATATCTCTTTGTTCATATTGCTTATCCTAGCTCATATATCTTGTTGTATTTTATACTTGCTAGGATAACTTGTTATTAGTTTTAATTGGCATAAAATCAGATTAGATTAGCATAAGACCCTAATCACCCCCCTCCCCCTCTAGGGTCTAACATATTTCTCTAATGCTAACATCAGAGTCTTAATTTGAAGTATCTGATGAGTATCCCTCTTTGTTCGGGCTGGATGATTGGTTATAAACCTGCCAACAGCATTCGTCAGAGGACAAAGAAGTATATCCTAGGCCTCTTCTATTTCCATAATAATCGTCAGGTTTCCCTTTTGGTACATAGGCAGGTCGGGGTAGAACTCGAGGGCCTCGACCAAAGCAAAGCCCATCCTCAAGCGTGAAGTTGTATCCCCATTTCTTCATGCAGTTACGTGCTTGTGACTTGTATCTGAATCAATGGCGACCAGGTCTTTCATCATTACTATCATTTTTCACGAAGGGATTTGGTGGTGGACACAGCTCTCCTTTACCGAAGACTATCTCCTTTCCACCCCCTACCTTGGTAGGAAGGACAAGAGTTGTTCTGAAGGAGTCTTGGACACACTTCTTTGCCATACAAGATGATTGTAGTGGTATTTGTATGTCAGGGTTATTATATAGCCTCTGCATTACATCATCAAGACAAGGCGAGTACTCTAAATTGTCATTTATTACATGATCAGCAAGTTGTGAGTTACAACTTTCATTTGGCGATTCACCACCATCAAGATCGATTACAAAGGGTTCGATATCATATAATACAAGACCGTCATCATAAACGAGCCTAGTTTTGGTGTCAGCTTTCTCTCCGCTATCCGTGCCTTGGGTCGATGGTTCAGTATCGGATTCAATACTATATAGAAGGGAGTCAGTAAAATAATTTTCCAACCCTTTAAATGGTTGCTTATCCGCGACCATCATCTTGACCTCACTATTCATGTCTTTATACTTTAGACACTGATGGAGGGTGGAAGGTATCATAATATTACTATGGATCCAAGGTCGACCCAATAGTAAGTTATAGGAGGTTTCTGTGTCAATCACATAGCATGTGACTTTAAACTTCAAATCTCCAAACTGGCACTTAACTACCATTTACCTAGTGGCCTGGACCCACTGTTGTTGAATCTGTAGATAACAGTACCCATGGAAACCAACTTGCTGGTGGGGATTCTGAGATGATACATCAATCAGAGTGACATGATACTGACTCTGAAACCCGGATCAACTTGGATCCGATTGACAACGATTGAGCTAATGTATCTGGTGAAGTATAAAGGCCGATCATGCTTTGAGTTCCTCACTTGCATGTCATCCCGAGAAGGTGATGCAAGGGAACTGTTTAGCTGCCAGATTGTAGTGTTGAACTGAATGTTCCATCTCTTCAGGGGCTTGCTTGATCTGAGTAAGGAAAACATAAGAATCAACCAAAGCTTCTTGCAAAGCCTCCCTGGTGTCTTTGGAAAGATGCAGCAACTCATATAGAGTGATCCTCACTAGGATGTTGGCCAGTTGAGTCATAACATCAAAGCGGTATGGAGTGTTCGAACTTTCTGATTTATCTCTTCCAATCAGTCGATTAAAACAGGACTGCTTCGGAATTTGAACCTCTTTGTGCTGGGGCTCCTTCTCCTTTTGTTTGGCCTTAGCCTCCTTTTGTTTAGTAACTAGTTGTTGTTGGGGCTTCTTAGAAGGCTTAGAAGGAGTTGAAAAACCACCCCCAGCTTAGCCAGAGTTTCGGCATTCAGGTCGGAAGCTTCCGGGTATCTGTAATGGTACTCATTTCCACTCCTGGTGGTGAAGGCCGGTTCTCCATCAGCTGTGAAGGCTTCGTGCTCGTCTTCAGAAAGCGGCAAAGTCAGGATATCTTCATCATCTTTCTCCATAATTGTTGAGGCGGGGCAACAAGATTTACCCTTGTTCTTGGACTTATTCTTAGAAGAAGGTCCCGCCTGTGGTATGAACAACAGAGGGATAAAGTCGAAGCTAATAGACACTTCCTCTCCACCTTTGACATAGGGTATGGCTAAAACCGCGATAGAGCGATACAGCCGAAGCTGATAGACATTGTGTTCGCACCCACCTTCTTCTCCTTTGGTTGCTTTGCAGTTATAATGCCAACATCAATTAAGATTTGGATTTTATCTTTAAGGACATAACACGTCTTGGTTGGACGATGGACCCGTTTATGGTGTGAATAATATCTCGGATCCGTGGTCCTTTTGGATTCCTTCTGGTTCGTGATTTGTGGCAACTTGATTTTATTATTGTCTAAAAGATACTTTAAGATAGCAGTCACTTCGTCTTCCTTAAATGAATATACCTTTGGCAATCTCAGTTCTAAAGTTCTCTGCTGCCTTTGTGGTTGCTGCACTTGCTGTTGCAGCTAGAATGATGGCTGCTCAAGTGATTGCTGTTGTGTTTGTCATTGTGATATTTGATGAGCATCAACCATAGTTGTATGTACCTTTCCTCTGCCTCGAGGAACAAAATTTTGTTTTGGAACGCTTGTCATCGGTTGGCCTCTAGCGACCTTCTTCCTTTTGAGGAAGTGTTCGGCTTATTCTCCATGCACCTTCAATTCCTTCCAGGTTTTAGATGGCACCACTCCTATAGCTTCCAGCACATCCAAAGAAAGGTTATTGTGGCATGTCTGCAAGATGAACTCCTTTGTGACCAGATCTCAGCAGTTCATCGCCTTGTTTCGGAAGCACTTGATGAAGTTATCAATTAACTCTCCACCTTTCTGCTTCTCGTCTAGCAAAGTTCCGATTGACACTTTGGTGTTTCGTCAAAGAAGTTGCTAAGGAACATACTTTCCATGTCGTCCTAGTTATTGATTCTCCCTAGCTTGAGATGTCGGTACCAATCGAAGGCAGCCCCACGAAGGGTGCCTACCAATGACCGGACCATTAAGGGTTCGTGTCCAGAGATCATGCATAAATGAGACTTGAAATAGATTAAGTGATGAGTAGGTGAGCCTCTCCCGTCAAACAGCGTGAAGTTAATTAGATTGAACTTTGCCGGGTACAGAATTAACTCCCACTCTCTCGGGTATGGGCATGGAATGTCGATCTTCTTTACTTCTTGAGTAGACATCAAAGCATTGACTTTGCTCTCGAGGTCTTTCATCTTCTTATCCTTGCCTATATCCTTCTTCGGGCGATGTTGAGAAGAGTCAATCGAACCACTCCCAGCTTTATTGTTGTTGGTAGGAAGATTGTAGGCTGTCTAAAAATCACAATAGATAGCTTATCCCTCATCAAACACCGATGATGGAAGTTACAATCTGACGACTTCCAGAAGGCTACAATTTGAAGACTTTCACGTAGATCGCTGAAGGTTACAATCTGACGACCTTCACGACAACCGATGAGAGCTCTAGTTCAACAGCATTCACAATCAACATCGGGAGTTACAATCTGACGACTCTCATATTCTCAAGGAGCCAAGACGAAGATTACAAGACAATGGTCTTTACAACGCTATGACAAAAGAGATTACTTGTTGATAATCTCTCCAAAGCAAGACGCGGAACTCATCACCGTGCTCTAAGACCAAAATGCGGAGGTCCTCCCAGTGTATCAACACCAAAACGCGGAGGTCCTCCCCGTGTGTTAACAGTAAAACGTTGGAGTCAGACCCGCGTTACAATATTAAAACGCGAGGGTTGAACCCACGTTACAACATCAAAACGCTGGGGTCGAACCCACGTTACAACATCAAAATGCTGGAGTCGGACCCGCGTTACAACATCAAAACACTGGAGTCGGACCTGCGTTACAACATTAAAACGCTGGGGTCGGACCCGCATTTTTTAACGCCCAGTGGGTACCCAACTCCGCGTCTCCAGTCAAAAATGCAGAGTTAAGTTCCTGAACGCCAACGTGGGTGTTTGACTCGTTCAAACAAGAGCTGAACGGTTGCAGGAACCGTTTTCCCTCCACGATCTGAGGGATTTCCGCCCCACTTGGGAGCGGATTAAGGGGGCGGTTACACCCCTCTCAACCCCATTATGGAGAGAATTAAGGGGGCTGTTACACCCCTTAATTCCCTATAAATGTGGGTAAACTCAATTGAGTTCGGGCTGGCATTTCTCGGATCTGGGACTTGGCAGCAACAGGAGAGATCTTTGGGCGAGCTTTTGAGGAGATCGGCACCATCCCTCAACGAAGATCATCTTCAATTTCGACAACAAAGAGTCTTCATCCTTGGCTTATATTCGACCTTCGGTTAAATCAACTCTTTCATAGAGTTTAAAACTCGTTCAGAGTTATCAACTCGTCCAGAGTTCTAAAACTTGCCATGCAAGTTCTCCACAACGTCAAATCATGAGGAGAAGATATCGTTCCAGTGAATCAAGACGTGCGGATCGTCAACGGAGAGCAAACTCGACGCGAACATTCGAGGGAGGCACTCCATCGCCACCGTGAAGAACCCAGTTTTAAACAAAGGGGAGAACCAAATTTGTTCTCTTCTCTTTTGTAATCAAGGAATCCAATTGTAATTGATTTTGTGAGAATACAAGTCTATTTTCTTTCACTGTCTTTTTACTACAAATTTTCCCACAAACAAAAGATGGCGACTCCGCTGGGGACAATCTTCTCTGACGAAGAAGTGGTGGTGCAATCCGATGTTCATCTCACTGGAACGACCGTCGAAACTCTCGTGGTAGAGTTTGATCAAGCCAAGTTTGAGGAGGCTATCTCCTCCGGATCCCTTAGCCCCAAGGCTATGCGTAAGATCCACAATGTTTCTAAAGAGACTAAAGCTCGCGAGAACCAGACTGAACGTGGCTCTCAATGGCGTGTTTTACAGTCAAAACGCGGACCTCAAGCCTTCGTTGAACGCGAACTTCAACTTCGCGTTTCCCAGTCAAAACACGACCCTCGCGTCGGCAATGAAGAACGCGACCCTCATGTTGCCAAACCAAAATGCGGACCTCGCGTTTCAAGTGCCAAACGCGACCTTCGCGTTTCAGGTGCCAAACACGACCTTCGCGTCTCAGGTGCTAAACGCGACCTTCGCGTCTCAGTTGCCAAATGCGACCTTCGCGTCTCAGTTGCCAAATGTGACCTTCGCGTCTTAGGTGCTAAACGCGAGACCCCCGAATACTCTGCGTAGCACGACTAGAATGAGGGGCGGATATAAGAAATTCATGGATTCAAGGCATCTCAACCAGATCCATGTTCACCAAGGGCCAGTCCTGTCCAATCATGGATTGGGGGTTCCAATTCAAACCTCACAATCAGTGAGTAATTCTCGAGTCTTTACAACAGACTTGAGAGAGTTCATATCGAGAGAAAGACCGATACAACAAGTCATTCGTTCATTCCAATATGAACGACTGATTCCTACGGTCCTCTCGGGATGTCAATGCTGCTCATATGCGGCCAAACCATTGGTGTTCGACCAATTTATGAACGTTGCTTTGCTCGACCAACAATGACGTTTTCAAAGAAAGAAGTCTCCAGAGACCGAATATCCCGGGGTCACTATCAATGTGATCGGCAGAGGGAAAGCCTCAGGTCCTAGTTCTGATGATTCTGAGACAAGTCGTTCATCATCCGTCAGAGAAATCGCTAATAAGTTTGAAGGAGTCTACCAACACACTCGGACACGAACAGGAGCCATTCCCCCTGTCAACTATCAGACGCTAGCCAGAGGAACTAATTCCGATGATGAACACTCAGCCATTGCAGAGTCCCAATCATTAAGCCCTTTTGTTGAACATGAGAGCTCCGCTTATATGACGGGAAACCACGAAGATCTCGCAAAGAGACTTGATGAGCAGGAGGCCATGCTCAAATCTCAGCAGGAGGCCATCAATGAACTCATGGCCTTGTTGACTCAAATCGTCGCAGACAAGGCCAAATCTCAGAAGACAGATTCGCCACCTAGGCAAAAATCTTCCCGGAGAGGAAAAGCATCTTCATCCCAACCTCACACAAGCAAAGGGAAGGAAAAAATGGTTGATGACACGGCTTCTGACCAAGAAGCCCACAATCTAGAATCTTCCTCTGATGAAGGAAGAGAAGCTAAGAATGAGCAAAATCCTCAATCGGCTAAAATCGAGGAATTGGAAGCCCGCCTAAATGTCATTGCTAACAGAAGCGAGCTTCAAGATGAGGGAGTTACCAGGCCTTATCCTGCCAAATGGGATGCAGCCTCTTATCCTCCAAAATTCGAGGTCCCGACGCTACAAACACGAAAGAACGTGGTTGTAACTGCCCATTTGGCCGTGGCAGTCCATACTGCCACGCCAATAGCCGCGGCAGTGTTGGCTACCGCGACCAAAGAGCAGTTACTTGGTCAGTTGTTTCGCCCCCATTTCTGCTGTTGTGCACTCCTACCCCCTATAAATACCTCCCTAGACACGAAATAAAGAAAAAAGGGAGCAGATTGGAGCAGAAAAGGCTTGAGCTTTTGGAGATTTTGAGGAAGAAAGAGAGAATTTTCACCCTTCATAAACAGTGTTTGGTGATTCCTAGAGATCTAAGCTCAGACTTGATCTTTAGAAGAGTGAACATCTTACATCGATAAGATATTCGCTTTAAATCCCTACTTCGATAAACGAAGGAAGGATCTCTAAACAACCTCACGATCTGTGAATCGGTGGTTCACGAGCCAAAGCACTCCCGGCACAGGCCAAGTCCCACAAAAGCAGTAGTTGATAAACAACTTCTGTGTTATTTTCTCGAAAGTTATAATTTTATTTAATTTTCATTGTAACCTTCTGTAAATGATCGAAGTTTAATGGAATCTGCAATGGAAACGACTTTCGCTAAAAACTAACTGGCGACCACAGTGGGAGCCAACGGCCTCGCTGCCAAGGACGCAGTGTCGCAGCCGATCAAGACCATCGTCAGTGAAAAGATCGAATATGAATTCGATCAAGCCAAATTCGAGGAGTATCTGTCATCCTCATCCTCAAAATCTTCCTCGTCTCGCAAGTGCAGGAAGATTTCCTCTTCCAAGAAGAATTTCAAGTCTGCAATGCCAATGAAGGCCGCAGGTGAAGGTACTTGCACAATTGCTTCTAAGGAATCTGCCTGCGACATCCCTGCTCTAAATGACTCCGCACCCATTAAGGAGTCGCTGATCAATGGTTCACCGGTGCTAACGAAGAGGGCTCGTCAGAGACAACGCCAGCGCTATGCTCGTCAATTGGCTAAGGCCATGCAACAAACCGACGGGGTCCATTACTATGCGGACCTAGAGTCGAGGAAGCGAAAGGTGGTTCAGTTGCCTCAACGACAAAATAATCATATTTCTGCACGGCTCACGACGGAGGAATGGACTCTTGTCAAAAGGGCTCGTTCGACCCTTAAAGAACGCATACAAAAACGTCAAGTGAAGGCCGCTCGTGCCCGTCCGCTTCGTCAACAAGCTCAGAGAAACAAGAAAGAAATGGTGTCTGAAAATCCACCTAAGAACTGCAAAATTTGGGTTCCCAAAACCGAAGGTGCCCAAAAATCACAAGGGGATGTAATCTCCAACCGCGGCAGCCCATACTGCAGCGGCACTTTATACGACCGCGACAGTCATGGCTGCCGCGGCACTTTGCTGAACCGCGACAGTCATGACTGTCGTGGCACTTCATTTGGCCGTGATGCTCACCTCTGTCGCAAAATCATATCTTCAGTTCCATCGACGCCCGATTCTGGCCCTTCTACTACGAAGGCGTCTACTGCATCACCTGTGAAACCCTGGGTTAGCCCAGACTTATCCAAATTCAAAATCACAATGGCGGATCGCCTCGGTCCTTCGGTTGACGATCGAGGCAAAGCGCCAGTCAAAGAAAACCCAGATCCAGCAAGGAAACCCTTAGTGGTTTCTTATACAGGGGCTCGTAAACACCCTCCCGTCAGAATTACTCCAGTCCAAAACGAGAGAATACCAGTTCATTCTCGTCTAGGACATATAAAGACTCCACACCCGTAAGGGGGCGGATTTAAAAATTTAACCTTGGATCGCTCAGAGGCGACGATTAGTCGTCCTGTGCATGTTAACAAGGTTCACAAAACAAAGATAGGTTGCTCAAATCACAATAATGATGAGCTGTACTATCAAAACAATAAATCGAGAAAAAGAATTGTCCGAGAAGATGAGTCTCATTGCGCATGCGAGAGACTTATTAAGGCAGTGCTGACAGAATACGGTTGCTCAAAAAATAAGTCAACACGAGTATCTGTATTTCAAAGACTTTCTACTGAAGCGTCAAAACCCAAAATGAGACGTTTCAACAAGAAGAAACCTTCAATACGGCAAGATGAATTCCCTGAAGTCACTATTAATATGACCGGCAGAGGAAAATAGCAATTAGTCAACCCTGACCCTGATTTCTCTTCAGAAGGGAAAGTTGGGCGGGGTCTTTCTCAAAGAATGTCACGGTTGCAACGAAGGGCCAACCGACGCCGAGACTACAAAAGAATGCATGAAGGGTTATCTTCAGATGAGGAACTATCAGATACATGTTCGGCTGTTGCTTCGGACGGTACCACGTCTAGTGTTGGGCGAGCCAGAGAATCTTTTGCAATCACGCCGGATCAATTAGCTCAGATACTACAGGAAGCGTTAGCCAAACAACGCGAAGAAATTAGAGCTGAGATCAAAACGGAGATGGAGTTGACGATGCAGCAGATGCGAGATTTGCAAGCTCAACAACATCAATCGGAGTCGAGCCAAAAAGCAGAATCCAGTCAGCGTAATGTTCTACCTGTACGTATAGCTGAGGTGGATAATGAAGAAGATGAGACTATTTTCGCTGATCATCCTCTAGACAAAGACAATGCTGGAAGCGGTCCGGTCAAGTCAGCTACTCAACCTCCTCAAATTTATCTGAAGAATACTGAGGAAGAAGACAAGAAAATGTAAGATCTCGAGAGCAAAGTCAACGCTCTGATGACGGCCCAAGAAGTGAAGAAGACGGGCATTCCATACCCGTACCCGAGGGAGTGGGATCTGATTCCTTATCCCCCAAAATTTAATTTGATTAATTTTACTCCTTTTGATGGTAGGGGTTCACCAACTCAACACTTGATTTATTTCAAGTCACATCTCGGCGCAATATTAGGAAATGAAGCCCTGATGGTCCGGTCATTCGTAGGAACCCTCCGTGGGCCTGCCTTCGATTGGTACCGACGCCTGAAACTCGGAAGCATTACTAGCTGGGGAGATATGGAAGAATTGTTCCTCACCAATTTCTTCGACGATGACATAGAGGTCTCTATTGGTACCCTGCTAGACGAGAAGCAGAAAGGTGGAGAATCGGTTGACGTCTTCGTCAAACGATTCCGAAACAAAGCGGTGAACTACAGAGATCCGCTCATAGAAGAGTTCATCCTACAGACATGTCACAATAACCTGTCTTTGGATGTACTAGAAATAATGGGGGTTGTGCCCTCTAAAACTTGGAAGGAGTTGAAAGTGAGAGGTGAGCAAGCTGAACGCTTTCTCAAGAGAAGGAATTTAGAGAGGGGTCAGCCACCAGCCAATAATCAAAAACAGAACTTTAATCCTCGAGGCAGAGGAAGAGGGTCCGTAGCCGCTGTAGACGCACATCAAATGTCACAACAGCCGTCGCAACAACAACCGCAGCAGTCATCCTTCCAGTTGGCACCAAATCAAAATCAGCAGCCTCAGAAGCAGTTTAAAACCTCTGAGCCCAGATTCCCGAAGGAGTATTCATTTAAAGATGATGAAGTTCCAGTTATCTTCAAATACCTACTGGATAACAATAAGATCAAGATTCCACCGGTCACAAACCAAGAAGAAGCGAAGAAGACTAATGACCCAAAGTATTGTGCATATCACAGGAGGGTCCACCATCCCACTAAGGCGTGTTATTTCTTAAAAGATAAAATACAAACCTTAATTGATGTTGGTATTGTGATGCCGAAGCCAAAAGAGAAGAAGGTAGGCGCAAACGCGGTCTCTATTAGCTTCGGATCGGTTCCTTTGTCCTGGTTTTAAGCCGAGCCAGTATCAAAGGTCAAGATGCAAACCATCAACGATGACCCTCATGGATAGCGCCAAAAAGGACTAGTGTCACACACGACCCCTAACGGCAAAATTCTTTGGGTTCATCCGGATTTGCTTGAAGATGAACAGTGGACAACATCCACGTCGAAGAAGAAGTCGAAAGGCAAGGGAAAAGAGAAGTCCTGTTATGGGGCCTCAGCGATTCCTGAGAAGAACGATGAAGAAATTCCAGCTTTACCATTTTCTGAAGAAGAGCAAGAATATTTGGCTACAAGGGGTGGGAATGAATACCATTATAAGTATCCTGAAACCTCTAACCCAAACGCTAAAACCCTTGCAGAACTGGGGGTAGTTGCAACTCCTCCTTTGACTGCTGAAAAACCTCAAAAAGTTACTAAACAAAAAGAGAAGGAACCTCAACCCAAAGAGGTTCAACTTTCGAGGTAGCCTCATTTCAATCGACCGATTGGACGAGACAAACCGGAAAGCTCGAATGCTCCATACCACTTCGATGTCATGACTCAGTTGGCTAATATCCCTGCAAGGATCATGCTATACGAGTTATTGCACCTTTCGAAAGAGACCAGAGAAGCTTTAAAAGAAGCCCTGGCTGATTCCGAAGTATTCCTCAGTCAGATCAAGCCAACTCCTGAAGAGCCAGAGCCATCAGTGCAGCATTGCAATCTGGCAGCCACCAAATTTACTTGCATTACTTTCACAAAAGAAGATATGTAAGTTAGGAATTCAAAGCATGATAGACCGTTATATTTTACTGGATATATCGGTTCGAGCGTTGTCAACCGGATTCAAGTCGATCCGGGTTCCACTGTTAGCATCATGCCACTTCGGTTGATGTACCACCTCGTAATTCCCGCCAGCAAGTTAGCCTCCACAGGAACGGTCATCTATGGGTTCAATACTAACGGGTCAAGACCGTTGGGAAAAATCCGGGTGAAGTGTCAGCTTGGAGATTTGAAGTCGGAGGTCACTTGCTATGTGATTAATGCTGAAACTTCATATAACTTACTATTGGGTCGCCCATGGATCCACAGTAATCTTATAGTTCCCTCCACTCTCCATCAGTGTTTGAAGTATGTTGACACTAATGATGAGGTTAAGACGGTGGTCGCGGATAAGCAACCGTTTAAGGGGTTAGAAAATTATTTTACTGACTCCCTTCTTTACGGTGCTGAATCTGATACTGAACCATCGGCCCATGGTACGGACAGCGGGGAAGAAGCTGATACCGAAGCCGGGCTCGATTATAGTGACGGTCTTGTACTGAATGACATTGAACCTCTTGTAATCGATCTTGACGGTGGTGAATCGTCGGGTGAAAGTTGTAACTGGCAACTTGCTGATGAAGTAATAAATAATGATTTAGAGTACTCGTATTGTCTCAATGATGTAATGCAGGAATTGTATGACGATCCTAGTCTACACATGCCGCTTCGCTCGTCTTGCACGATGACAAAATATCTTCAAAATGCAATTGGAACAACGGTAATCCTACCCGCAAAGACAGGGGGTGAGAAAGAAATAATCTTTGGAAAAGGGGATCCATCCCCAACTCCTGATCTTTTCTTGGATAGCAACTCAGATGATGAAAAGCCGGGGCGACATTTCTCTCGGTATAGTTCACAAGCAAACGGTTATATGAGGAGGCAAGGCTATGACCTCTCGCTCGGTGAAGGTCTTCATTTTGGTCAAGGTGTCCGGGTTCCCCCCTGTCCTACCTATGTACCAAAAGGAAAACCGGATAATTATTACAGTTATAAAAGAAGTCTAGGTTATGCTTCGTCATCTGATGACGAATATTGCCAACAGATCATTAGCCAACTGAGAAATGAGAGCGGGCATTCATCCGATACTTCAATGTGGGACTCTGACGTGAGCATTGGAGAGAAATTCAAAGCCTTAATGTCGAACATGGCGACAGTTGATCCTTCCACGACCGAAGGAGACGATCAATTGCCTATTTGGGAAGATCCATGGATGCATTACATGAACATCCAATATGGCGATCGATTTGAGCAAAGAGAACCTCCTACTGAGGATAAAGTAGTCCAAATTAATATGGGTGACGAAGCTAATCCAAAACCTATATTTATCAGCGGTGATCTTCCACCGGATGAAAAAGAGGAACTAATCGCCCTCGTTAGAGAATATATCGACGTTTTTGCCTGGAACTACGAAGATATGCCGAGACTCGACCCAAACGTAGCAATGCACAGCCTCAATATAAAATCGGATGCTAAACCTGTCAAGCAATAACAAAGACGGTTTCGTCCACAAATTATGGAGGCAATAGAAGCTGAAGTCAAGAAATTAATCGATTCAGGTTTTGTCAGAGAAGAACAACACCCTGATTGGCTAGCCAATATCATTCTAGTTCTTAAAAAGAATGGGAAAATTAGAATTTGTATTGACTTTAAAGATCTGAATACCGCCTGTCCTAAAGACGATTTTCCTCTACCCATTACAGACGTCATCATTAACAATACGTGCGGGTTTGAGAGAATGTCATTTATGGATGGATTTTCGGGGTATAATCAGATTAAGATGCATCCGGACGATGAAAAGCATACAGCATTCAGAACACCCCTTGGTGTCTTTTGTTATACTGTTATGCCGTTCGGGTTGAAGAACGCCGGTGCTACGTACCAACGAGCCATGACGAAGATTTTTCAAGAGCACCTTCGGAAGACCGTTGAATGCTATGTTGATGACCTGGTCGTTAAGAGCTGTGATAAAAACAACCACATTAAAGATCTAAAGACGATGTTCGATCTTATGAGGAGCCATCAGCTAAAAATGAACCCGACTAAATCCTTCCTCGAAATGTCAAGCGGTAAATTCCTTGGATTCGTCGTCACCACAAAAGGTATTCATATCGATCCTGATAATGTGAAGGCAATACGTGAGTTGCAGCCTCTGAGAAATCTTAAAGAACTCAGAGGATTGCAAGGTCGATTGGCATATATCCGTCGGTTTATATCAAATCTGTCCAAAAATGTCAACCGTTCTCTAAACTCGCGAAGAAAGGCGTGTTGTTCATTTGGGATGAAGCATGCCAAAAGGCGTTCGAAGATATTAAAACATATCTGGCGAACCCACCTATTCTCGTTGCACCGAAATCGGGCAGACCGTTTTTGATTTATGTCAAAGCGACGATCCATTCGCTAAGTGCATTACTTGCATAAGACGACGATAACGGTCACGAACAAGCGGTATATTATCTGAGTCGCACACTGGTAGGAGCTGAATCTCGTTATCCGATATCGAGAAAGAATGCCTTGCCTTGGTATTTGCAATCCAGAAAATGCGACATTATTTAGTTGGACAGACAATTTATGTCATTTCCAACATAAACCCTATCCGAGTATTCATGACCCAGCCGGCATCCATGAATTGGCGTTTAGCCAGATGGGCTTTACTCTTATCACAATACGACTTGTACTTTAAACAACAAAAATCAGTTAAAGGACGAGCTATTTGCGATCTTCTGGCGGAAAATCCTACGAAGGATGTAGTCGAATTATACGACGATCTGCCAGATGAAACTCACGAAGTTAATACCACCTCACATCAACAAGGGTGGCAATTATACTTCGATGGGGCTTCCCGCGCGACCAACGTGGCGAGCGCACCCGGATGTTCTAGAATCTCCTCAGGAGTGGGGGTCGTTTTAGTTTCCCCGGAAAAGCATGTCTTGCCTAGAGCATACTCATTGACCAAACCATGTTCTAATAATATAGCCGAATATAATGCATTAATAATTGCACTCAATTTTGCCAAAGAGCTGGGGGTCGAATACCTTGAAGCTTTTGGGGATTCTCAACTGGTAGTTAATCAGATACGAGGAGAGTATGAAGTCAGAAATCGAGACCTGATTCCATACCACCAGGTGGCCATCGAGATGGCAAGCTCGTTTGAAGGATTTTTCATCGAGTACGTTCCACGTCTCCAAAACGCGTATACAGACGCATTGGCGGCACTGTCAGTATCCTTGGTTCAACCTCCCGAAACAGAGCAATTAATTACAGTGAGGACTCACCAGCTTATTGTTCCAATCGACGATTCAAGCGCTAAGGAAGCATACTCAACAGGAGTTGAACCCGAAGTTCGGGATTGGCGTTTTCCCATTATCGACTAGGTCCTACATGGTATATTGCGTGAAGATGTAAGAGAAAGGGAATCGATTCGGCGAAGAGCGCCGAGATTTTACTACAACGCCACAGCGCAAATGTTGTATCGACGATCGTACGATGGTCTGTTACTCCGTTGCCTCTCCGGCAAAGAAGCGGAACAAGCACTCAAAGAGGCGCATGATGGGAAATGCGGTGCACATCAACCCGGTCCTAAACTCTGCGATCGACTTAAGAGAATCGGGTATTACTGGCCAACTATGGTAAAAGACGCAGTCGACTACGCCCGACGATGTGAAGTGTGTCAATTACATGCAAACTATATGCACCAGCTTCCCGAATATTTACATCCATCGGCGACATCGTGGCCATTCGAAACTTAGGGAATGGATATTGTAGGTCCTATTTTCCCGCCATCGGTTAAAGGGGACCGTTTCATTCTAGCAATCACCGATTACTTCTCGAAATGGGCAGAAGCAGTTCCACTTAAAGAAGTGAAGACGAGTGATGTAATCAAGTTTATCAAACATCATATCATATATCGGTATGGTGTTCCAAGACGAATAGTGCACGATAATGGTCCTCAATTCGTGAGCAACGCATTCATCAAATTCTGCGGCAAGTTCGGGATTAAGGACGTTTCATCAACCGCTTACAATCCCACAGCTAACGGATTGGCTGAAGCTTTTAACAAGACTATCATCAAGATTCTGGCAAAACTGGTGAAAACCAATAAACGAGATTGGGACGACAAACTCGGCGAAGCCCTATGGGCTTATCGCACAACTGTCCGTACGCCAACCGGAACAACCCCGTATGCCTTAACATATAGGTGTGAAGCCGTCCTTTCATTAGAAATACAGATTCCTTCCCTCCATGTCGCTCTCGCAACGGGAATGACGACGGAAGAACATCATCAAAAACGTCTCGAAGAATTAGAGATGTTAGATGAAAAGCGATTGGAAGCTCAGCAACAGATCGAGTTTTATCAAGCTAGAATCTCTCGAGCTTTTGATAAAAGGGTCCGACGACGAAGTTTTAAAGAAGGAGATCTGGTTCTTACCGTTCTGTTCGCGGGAAAATTTGTTGCTTTCTTCATTACTGATTCCATTGTA
>BQKN01000044.1:1910715-1924391 GCA_022839385.1 Asparagus kiusianus
AAATTGTGTAGCAATAAAAGAATGTAAAACTCCAGAATCAAATAGAACTCGAGCAAAAGTAGAAAATATAGGTATAGTACCTGACACCACATCATTACTTGCCAGAGCCTCTTGCTTGGTAAGAGAGTAAACTCGAGCCATCACTTGAGGATGCTAATCACGTTGAGATGTATTATGACCTGGAGTTTCATTTAACTTAGGACAATCTTGATCTTGTGATCCTTTTGGCCACACCTCAGACAAGCACTTGTAACTCTTCAGCAATTAATTGCTTCATGATTAGACTTGTCACATATGGTGCATCTCATCGACTTCTTGTTCATAGTCTGCTTTCCTTTTGAATCTACATTTTGTCTCTTGTTTTGCCAATTTTTTTGTGACCTCCACGTCCATCCGATCTGAACCTCTTCTTCATATCATCATTTTTGCGGTCATCAACCAAGAATATTTCTTTTCTTTCCTTTTCGATCACTAAAGTTATCTTCAATACAACTGCATAAGTGGAAAGTTCAAATGAGCTCACTTGAAACCTTATTTGGGGTTGCAGACCCTCCTTAAAACGGCGTGCTCTATCTTCTTCAGTTGTAACAAATTAGTGTGCAAACTTGGATGGATAAGTAAATTCCTCATCATTCTCCGCCACGATCTTATCATTTTGCTTCAGCTCACGGAATTCCCTTTCCTTCCGCTAGAGAACAAACTTTGGAAAGTATTTCTCATAAAAGACTTTCTTAAATTCTTCCGAAGATATTTGGTTAGCACCATCTCCCAGAATTCTCTGCTGCATTTGCCACCAGCCATAAGCACGTCTTTTTAACATATATATCATAAGCCACTTTTTCTCTATTAGGACACTTCATGTAAGTAAAGACTTTCTCCATTTCTATGATCCAGTCTTCAGCTACTATGGGATCAAAATCAAATGCTCTAAAAGATTCTTCTCATGTTCCAAAGCTCCGAGGTTTTGATAAAGCTATTTAATTTTTATCTAAAAAAGATTGAAAAATAACAGGGTGAGTTTACACTCAGTGAGCAAAAAATTTATCATTAGCGGATCAAATAAGTTTAAGAATTAATTAATACTAAATTTTAAATAAGCTATCATCAAAAAGATGATTAAGAAACTCATAATATTTCGAATAAGAGGAATTTTTAAGAATAGATGTCATATATCATAAAAGGCTATCCACAAATTATGAAACAATACGAATGAACACTAAATACTTTTAAAACTGTAATTATTGATATAAATTCATAATTTCAAAACATCATCAGTTATCACACTAAGGCTATGAAAATTATAGCCCAGTAGCATGGAAATAAGCATCAAATCAGTATAAGTTAACCCAGTAATAGAATATACCTAGCACTACCATAAGTTGCCGAAAGGTCACTTCACATTTGCCAAAAAGACCATTTTAACATTGGTCGGTATATTCAATATCATATGGTAGGCTTAAACAAACTATTTCACTCCATAGTGGACTTCTAAGGATTTTTAACATTTAACACACATTTTTTTTTGTTCAAAGTATCACTCACAATTTTCACTTATGTTGGCCTCTTTGTTTTGATGATGTTTAACAAACAATTTACTACTAATGTTGTTTGTCTAGTGTTTGTGGTTTTCTATTTATTGTAGACAAATAACGCGTTGGAGGATGGATGGAATAGAGCTTCAACGATCATATCCAATAGAGGTTGGCGGAATTGTAGAGTGAAGCAATCAATTCAGTTGAAGATCCAAGTTCAAGATTCATCCGTAAGATTACCAAGAAGAGCTTATTGAAGATCAAGATCATAGCTTGGGTAATTTAGTTTAGGAGTTTATATTATGTGTGTTAAGTACTTTAAGCTCAATATCATATACACACATATTTTATTGGTTACTATGTATATATATATATAGTTATATATATATATGTACACATTTTGAATTTTGGTTTATCCACAAACAAAGTTTTTACTAGCATATAAATAAATATTTATATTCATACATGTTTGTTTTTACGTGAATAAATTGGTTTGGTTTAATTTCATATATATTAAACAAATACATATTCATACTCATATGTTTCATATTCTATTGTATTTGTGAAAATACTATATTCATTGTTTATAAACTTCATAACAATAGTTTACATCTTTCTTCAAGTCTATAAAATTATTTTGTATTATTTCAAAACATGGTTAAGCTAAAATGTCAAAACTCATATGTTCACATTTTCATGTTTTAGAAAATAATTCATTTGGGAGGTTCTTTTTAAAAACCAGTCTTTGTAGCATGTTTATTATCATGTCTATAATCATTCCCCAAAGTTTTACATTTTTTAGAATTTATTTGATATTTTTAAACAAGGTTTTAAAATTAGAAAATCAACTTTCAAACCTGTTTTCTCATATGTCAGTTTACGGTCGACCGTCACGGTCGACCGTGCCTTTGTTTTTAACCTGCCGAGCCAACAGCAACTTTCGCGGTTGACCGTCACAGTCGACCGTCAGCTTAAAAATTCCCACGGTCGACCGTCACGATCGACCATCTAAGTTTTTGGAATTTTCTGAGCCTCGAAAGTGGCTCGCGGTCGACAGCGAGATTTTCACGGTCAACCGCCGTTCACTCCAATGGTCATTTTGTACAGAATCTGATTTTCGATTCTGTTGGTTTTTTGGTCATTTCTGTTGGGTTTTTGGCTAAGGTTTTTGGAGGCTATAAATACCTCATTGATCTCAGTTATCATAACAACAAAGTGAATGTTTTAAAAGAGGTTTAACAAAGTTTAATCAAGGATTTAAGTTTGTTTAAAGTGTTTTTATAAACATTTGAGTGTTTCGGTTTTGTGAATCAATTCCACAAGAGCTTGAGGAGATCATCTATTGAAGTTTGAGCTTCCAACTATCCTCCACCTCTTGATCTATTGAGAAGTTTTCTAAACTCTTATCTAGCTTTACATTTGCTTAGTTATTTGATTATCATTCTTTAAAGCTAGTTTTTATATTGAGTTTAGATTTGATTATATTATTGTAGGTGTAAATTTCTGATTTTCCCGAAAATGAGGAATTTTGTTTGTATTGATAAGAAGGCTTATTACAAACTAAATCAATCTGAATTACAACAGAAGCAGAGGGAAGGCCCTCCTTGTTTAATCGTGGGGACTTTAAGGTAGCTACAGGATGCTTTGCTCGGTGCTCGTGCCGAGTCTGCTTCCCTTGGACGGTTCGACCGAGGTTGCTGGAGAGCTTCAGTACTCAGTAGAAGCTCGAGGTGAAGTAGTTCGTCTCTTCTGGCTCGCCGGCGATCGGAGCTCGGAGCTAGAAGATGGCGCTGTAATGCAGGGGTATGCAAAAAGCTTCTTCCTCTCTTGGTTGATCGATCAAGCTCTCTATCTCTTGGCCGGTTTTTTGATCTCCGATCTTCCCTCAAGGTTGCTGAAAGAAGCTCTTAAATGGGAAAGAGACAGTTTGACTGCCCCTTGAATTATGGGATGTGACCATACACTGTTCAAAGACATCCTACTGTACCTTTGTATAACAAGCGGTTGTTGGTGGGACGACGTGTTGTGTTACGTCGTGTAGGAGTGGGAAAGTCCCTCCTCGTACTCGTGACAGCGGCTGCCAGACACTCAAGTGGGTCTGGCCAGTTCCTTGAGCGCCGGTGGCTCTGACCTTTTGCTTGGAGTGAGGTAAGCTGTATTTATGTGGACGCAGATGGCTCTGGCAGCCGTCCGCTCACTTGTGCGGCGAGGTACCGAGTGACCATCCGGCGGTCCTGGGGCGTTGTGCCTCCTCTCCTCTCCCTATGTCTGAATAGGGGTGGGAGAATGGACGTCTCGCGTCAGAGCTAGCTCCAGATAGCTTGCGGCACGTCGACAGCTTCGGCTCTTTCTTTTGATGGGTGAGGTGACCCGCATTTATGAGTATGCAGGCCGGTCCGGCGCCTGTCTCGTTCGCTTGAACCGCGAGCGGCCCTCTGACGGACCTGAGACACTGTGCTCCCTTCCCTTGCATCGTGGGAAGCAGGGGAGGCTTGTCCCTGGAAATCCGGCCTTCGGCTCACATAGGCAGACGTGGCTCTCTGCAAGTAGTTTCGGCACATGAGGGCGGATTTGGTAAGTGAAGGCGGATTCGCCTCGCTGGCGGATCCATGTGATTTGGTGTGTGCGGCCAATGTAGGGGCTCGTGTGCCAGCGAATCCACTTAGTGGCTACAGTAGGCTCTCCACCTAAGAGAGGGCGGTCCTGTTCTACGGGCGAATTCGTTCGCTAATCCGCCGCGGTAAATTTTACCGTCTACAAGACCCCCTTCAAAGTTTTCAGACCAAAACCGACGTACGTGTGGTCTGGGATACTTTGAATAAAGAAGTTTTGAACCAGGTGCATTAGGATTTTTAGCAAACCCTCAGCTATCAACGGGTTTGATCTGCCTTTACCGATCACCATTTGAATCGGGCTAGCCATACTATTCCCCTCAGTATGATGAGTTATAGAGTAGTTTCTCTTAGGCTTAGTGCTAAGATTTCCACTCTGGCCCCTAGCCGTCTGGGACGCGGGTCTAAATAAAACCACTTTGCTGGTTTCTAGATTTTGGGCGAATTGCCTGCTTCCCAAAGGTGGGTGAGTCGTGCAGGTGAAGTTGGGCTTCAATGGCGAAGTTGGGCTTCAATGGCGAAGTTTTGACTGACTCGCGGATTTTATTCAAGTTTTCGCTGTTGAGACCTTTCTCTTAGGCGAAAGTAGGCCTAATGCGCGCATACCACGTGTCCCCCTGCGGGGCTTCGTGCCTTTCCAGCTAATGCGGCGTGGCGTTATCATGATTCGACGGTTTGACGTCCACTCCGTGCGCCTCGTTCTGATCGTGGCCGTGGTTTTTGAATCCAACCGTCGGATGCAACCGCCAATTTCGGTTCTTGACGTGCCGAGGGTGATCTGGGCCATCGAATTTGATCATGACCATGTTTCTCGTCCGTTAGGGTTTTCGCCTCTCAAGGGCTATCGTGGCCACGTGGACAACTCCACCCTTTTAAACCCGCTGTTTTCCTCCTCTGGGATTCATCGTGCCCTTGAACCTTGAAAAGAACTTCCAAGACAAGAATTCCCGCTCCATCTCTCCATGGCTCTAAGATCTAAGAGGTGCAAAGTGAGAGGCGCAGGCCCGGGACTTTACTCCGACCGTCTCTCCGCCGGCATGCCTGCCAGTACTCCGGAGCCGCGCCCAGGTACGTCAATGGGTTTGTTGGATGACCTCGTGTAGGTCCTAGGCGTCAGGTCTGGGGGGAATGAGTATCGCTCATTCTCCTGGAATGCTGCCACCCTTTGGTAGCTTCCCTGATTTAGGGCAAAATTAGCCATATTTGCCTTTAGAGGGCGATTTATGTCTCCGCGGGCGAACTCAACCCCTAGCGGGCGGGAGGCGAACTTCCTTTTTGATAGGCGAATTCGGCCCTTTCCTGTAAGAGGGGAGTGTTGTCTTGTACGAATAGACCATGTTCGAAGTGGGTTCCCCTTTTCGACTGGCGATTTCGCCCGCCTCTGCTTGATGGTTTACTTTGCTCCTATGGCGGATTTTGTTTTGATTGAATTTTTCTTTCTTGTAGCGACCTTTTCCGATGAGGCTTTCCCGGAGGGCGTGGCCGTTGGCCATGCCGGCGATATGAACTACACGACACCTCCTCGATTCCCCTCTCTGGCTCCATTACCCGCGTTTACCGCCGATAAGCCAAATGGCTTGATACAGAGGGTAACGGATGGTCATCACTTGACACTGCGCGAGTTGACGACCGATGCGGCACTGACAGATGATGCCAGGGCGGAGCTACCGAAACCTTAGTTTTTGCTCGGCGATGCTATGACCGACCCTTCTGTCCTGTTGCTCAAAGAGAGCAGGTGGTTCCACACGGTAGAAGGGACTCATTACTACCTTCCTAGCATATCGAGGGGGTTTTCGATCGTCGAGCTACGGTCCCTCACGGTTCCTCGGGCGATGAACTGGGAGTTGACTCCAACTCAAGACGGGGTCACTTGTGGCGTTTTCACGGGCTCTACAGCTGGATATGGAGTGGATGGCTCATGCAAGCGTGTGACGGGTCTGCGCCCTGGCTTACTGTCCGCTGAACCGCCCGTGGGGGAGTCGACAGCGGTGGCGGAGACCTTCCGTCATCGCTTCTTCCGAGTCGGAGGGAGCTTTCCCCCGAAGGATTTCAGAGCCTCGGGGTGGGTCTATTCTGCACCCGGCAGCGACACTTGGTGGTCCAAGATCACCGACCGTGTTCTGGCCAAAAATGCCGACCTCAAGAACACAGAGCTGTATGTGTCCATCGAAGCCACTCGACATGGCTTACGAATCAACGCTTCTCAGTTCCACAGCATTCTGGAGCTGTATTGTGCGGAAAGCGGCACATTTTTCACCCCTAATGGTGAGCTTAGCATCTCCCCTCACGAGATGTATGACGTGTCGGGGCTGCCTCTGGGGGATTTTCCTTACGAGGAGTACGTCCCCGATCAAGCTGAGATTGACCAGCTGTCAATCCATTCGCCTTTGGCGGTTGAAACTCTGTGGGAGTTACTCTGCCACTACCACATCTGCCTCAGCACCTTGGGAGCCGCAGATCATAAAGGGAAGAAGAAGGGGATCAGCCACAAGAATTGGGCTGATTATCTGTTCCCAGGGAACGATGTCAAGGGGCAACCTGCTCTCCCGCTAGGCGAATGCGACCAATCTGAAGTGGAGGTGAGAACAGCCGAAGAGGGGAGCACCATAACTCTCGACCGTGATGAGGGCGGACTCAAGTCTGGTACAGTCCTTCACTCCTTCCATCATCAGGCCAAGTCTCCCATCTCCGGGAAGTCTCTGTTCGCGGGGTACCTCATGCTGTGGCTAAAGAGGTGTGTAATCCCCACTCACTCCTTCGAGGCCCTTCCCGTGGAGGTCGTGTATCCGGTGGTTTGTTTAGCTCACGGGAAGTCTTACTCCCTGGTATCGGCGACGATAGCGTGCATCCATCGGGGGCTCCGCACCCTGACAGCTCAATTCTGCCGCGTATCGGCTGTCGATGAGGGGGAAGGAAAGGTTATCAGGACCCCCAATCCTCGGGTGGGGCTGCCATACACTTATCTGATAGCGTGGTTCGTATACCACTGTGAATGCTTGATGAGCGCCCCAGTGGCGATCCAAGGCGACAAGTTTGTCCCCTTTGTTCAGCGTTTAGAGAGGAGCTCCTGGAAATGCAAGGACATCCCCGATGCACGAAAGACGCTTTCCCACTTTGGGTATTACAATTTTCGCCGCTCCTTCCCTTATTTCAGCGGGGGCGGATATGGGGAATCTCTGAGGGATGCGCCGACGGCGGATCACTACACAACTCTCTCTCGCAGCGCCTTTCGCTGGTTGGTAAACATCCGGCCGGGGTACCACGTTCTGAGGACGGGCGCTACATGCTATCTCGAGCTATACATCCCCTGCAGGTTCACCCGCCAGTTTGGGTATGATCAGTTGTATGTGGGCAACGTCAATCCCCATCTGCGCTTTGAAGGAGGGCTGGTGGACGGAGCTCGGGGATGGTTCTGGACCCACGCTGGCAGCACCAATGCTCGCTTTGAGTTACCCTCGAAGGATCGTGACTTGCACCACACGCTCTCATATTGTCGGTGGTATCGGGGCGCCAGCGCCAATCCCATTGACTTCTGGTTTCAGGGCTCGTGTCTGGCGGAGCGCGGGCGTCACCCGAGAGGAGCTCCTCGACCTTCGAGGCGGAGGGGCCGTGCAACGGCTAGGGAGCTATTTATGGAGGGTCCTGCAGGAGATTCTGAGGGTGAGGGCGCGGGCACAGACGAATCCGAGGCGCCCGAAACGCGAGCTCCTCTTGCCAGTCTTCCCCTAGATTCTCAAGGCGAGCAGAGGGAGCCTGTTGAGTTAACCCGGGCGAGTAAACGTCTGGAACAAGCCCGAAGCGCGATTGCTGGGCGTATGGGGGCGCCCCTGTTATCTCCAAGCAGTTCGCTGCTCTCGAAGCGGCAGCGCGAAGCGGCGGAGAGCTCCAGAACGAAAGTGGCCAAGAAGGCCCGCAGTGAGGGGACTGTGGTGACCACTAGAGCGACGGTTGGTCGGGGCGATACTGCCTCTGGGGCGGGAGCTGCTCAACCTACCCCTTCTGCCGTGCTGGAGGCGGCTCCGGCGATTTCGAAGGACACGCTCCCTCCATCCGATGCGGGATCACAGGCGGGGGTCTCAACGACTCCTGCACCTGCACCAGGAGGTAATCTTTCGGCGCGGTACTCTTGTGTACGAAGTCGGGTTCGTATTTTCTGACTATTCATGTTGAATCCGTGCAGGTGCAGTCGAGAAAGTGATCCCCATCCCTTCTGACGAAGAAGAGGGGAGTGGAGATGAAGGAGAACAAGGGGGTTCAGGTAAGCGTGAATTTCAGGGCTGTTGACCCTTCTAAGCTAAGGGGGCATTCATTATCATCCTTTCTTTTTTTGTATCCGCAGTTGGCCCCTCTCATGAAGTTGCTGGCAAGGAGGACCCTTCCTCTTGGGCGGGTCATTCAGGCGAATCCGAGATGGACGATGATGCCTCAATTCACGAGGCGCTATCAAGTTAAGAGGAAGTATTGGTCTCTGCGGATCAGCAAGGGGGGACCTCCACCTTCGAGGGAGCACCGGTCGCGGGTGAGCGCTCGGTGCGAGAGTCTCCAACTCAAGGGGGAACCCCCATTGGGCTGATGGCCACTTCCTTGTCGGTGGTGACCTGCGACTCTGCCACTGCGACTCTGGCGGCATCAGCGATTGTTCCGACTCCGGCGGCGCCGATCGCTGCTTCTGCGATCATGACCACCAGTACCCCGATCATGGCTTCGTCCTCTATCGAAGACGCCACTCTCTCTTCTTTGGAACGCTGGCGAAAGACGCAGGTGGCGCGAGCTCTGGCCAACTTCAAAGACACGTTGGCTTACTGCACCCGGCTGGTCTTGGAGGAGAATTGCCCCTTCGAGGAATTCAAGGAAGTTCTTGAGGACGATGCGTCCTTTTTGCGTAAGAGGCTCGGTGCTACCGCGGCGAGGCCCTACTTTTAGCGTCTGTACAAAGTGGAGGGGGCCGTTCGGCAGCTGCTCACCCTTCGCGCGGAGAGTTCCAATCTCTTTGATCTCGCCTCTCGCGAAGTTCGAGTAGCTATGGCAGATCGTGACCGCCGCCTGGATGAGGACATGACGCTGGAGTTGAAGTTGTCAGCAGAGCTGGAGCAGGCCAAAGCTGAGGACGCACGGGTGGCTCGCGAGCAAGAGACGGTCGATAGCCGGTTCTCCCGACTCTCCTTTGAAGTGGAGAGGCTGAAACAGGTTATAGCTGACGCGCAGGCTTCCCTGGCCGTTCAAGAGAAGGCTCGTGATCAGACGGCAAAGGAGTTGGAGGGTGTTGAGTCTCGCCGGCAACTGACCACTGACTCTGTTGGGGAGAAGGATCAAGCCCTCAAAGACGTCAAAGAGACCATTCAAGATTTGCTCTCGTGCACAGAGGAGGATATTCGTCGAGAGGTCCTAAGGAGGCTCGAGCTCCGCCATGCTGAAGAAATTCATGAGGCGGAACTGCGATTGAAATTCTTGTAATTCGCCTTTTATTTCTTGTTTGTAATAGGACTTCCTTTCTATGAATGAAATTATCCTTCTGTTTCTGGCGACTATGGCTTGTGTGCATACTATATATAATATATATATTTTCGTGCACTAGTTGGTGTTTAGCCGCGGGAAATTCTCCTCGGCAGATTTCAGTCACAGACCCGTTTCGTCTGCAGGCAAATTTCAACTGGGGACGAATTCGCAGTTTCCAAGCCAACGGCGATTTCAGTTACAGGCGGGCTCCGCTTTTAGCGGGTCGTGTGTTCACCCATGTGCATTGTCAGTTACGGAGACGTGGGTGCGCCGCCTTGCATTAATTACGGTGTGATGGGTCTCTTCGTCCTTCACGCCCGATCTGAGCCGTTGGCTAGAGATCATGCCCCGAAACTACCGAATCTTAGCCGCTCGTACGGGATATTCGGTTTTCTCCTCAACTGTTTGGGCCCGAAGGGTCCACTCGATCCGGATATAACCGTCTAGGGTCGGGGTATTTTAGTACCCTTCCGCTCGTCAAGAAAGACCAAGGCTTCCTCATTGTCTTTTCCAGAAGAGATCCCAAATTGCTCTTGCATCCCCTAATGGCACCGAAGGTGAAGAGGGTTACCTCGAAGAAGAGAAAGGGGGCGTCTTCTTCGGACGCTGCAGGGGCTACCGCCGCCGAAGGTATGTCTTCAACCCAACTCCCACTTGGCCATGGATAGGCATCTATCGCCTAAATCCCTCTTTCATGTCCTCGTTGTGCTTCACAGCCCCTGGCGGCGCGTCGCTTCCTGTGGAGCATGAGGCTGAGCCCATCTTGATATCCGATGACGAACCTGAGAGTCCGGAGGCTCATCCTGTTCATGGCCCTGCTCCGCAGCCGGAGGCGGAACCTGGTCTTGAGATCCCGCCCATTGCGATGCTTGCCCCAGGTTAAGAGCCCGTTTCCCCCGGTTCCTTGTCTTGGCAGGCTCGCGTCGAGGAGTTCGAGAACGCCGTGAGGCAGGTGATTTCTCTCGTCGATCTTGGAATGGGCAGCTTTGCCAGCTTTAGGCATTCTCTCTTGGATCGCGTAGTCGACTTCCGACGATTGGGCGAGAATCGGCTTTCCTCTCGTTGTATGCAGGAGCTCCGTCTTCTGGAGTCGCGCATGATAGGGCTAGAGGCATTGCTACGGGAAGGCCCAGAGGTTTATATGGAGTCCTGCCTGGCTTTTATCAGGTGCAGGGAGGCTCAAGAGTAGGAGCTCCGTTCCAAGGAAATTGCTGATTCGGAGTACATTGCCAATTTCTAGGCGGATCACCATCGCTCGTCGGAGGAGGAAATCGTCGACCTTAATCGCACGATAGCTCGCCTACGAACTGAACTGGGACATGCGGAGGCGAGGTTGGAAAAGCTTCAGACTGACGTTGTCATTGCCCGTGAGAAAGCCGAAGCGGCAACTCAGCGCCTCTTGGTTTTGCAGGAACAAGACGTTGCCGCTAGGTCGAACCCTGAGGAACGGATCAGGCGAACGGCTGAGGACAAGGCTCGAGAGGACCACGCGAGATGGGTGGCCTTGGCCAAAGAAGAGATTTCCACTTTTAGCGTGCTCGACTAGAATCTTGGATTTGTGACTGCATCAATACATTTTGTTTATGACTTGCTTACTTATGTAGCTATAACTTTGTTCAAATGTATTGTCTTAAACACTGGGTGCACGTTTTGCTTCTTTGCATGTAATATTACGACTTTCGCCATTTGCAAAAAACATAACTTTGTTCAAATGTACTGTCTTAAAGCATCAATGAGGTTTGTGTCCGCTCATTGTGCGTATACTCTTTGGATACGTCGCTTTCCAGTGTTTTGCTCTGTAATTGCCGACAGTCTCGTACCGCAGGCGAAGTCTCTTGCGTGACGACGAGTTCGTTAGGATGTTGAGACCCGACTCCAGATGAGATCATATTGCTGGGGAAACTCAATTGGTTAATGAGTTTGTTAGTAGGCGAAACTCGATTGCGGTGAATTTTGCTCAACTGCTGGCGAGTTCGAGTAAATAGCTAAACTCGACTGCTGGCGAGTTTACGCTGCGGGCGAAACCCATATGATTTGAGTTGGAGTTGAAAACCAAATTCAATTGATGGCGAATTTGAACTGTAGGCGAAACTCGTATGATGGCGAGTTTATACTACAGGCGAAATTCATGCCACGTGTCGGTCAGTGGACCCAAGTGCTTGCCGACCAAGACTCTGCAGGCGCATTAATGCTCATTTATTGGTGAAGCGACTGAACGCTTCGCCTCTCGCTCAATCTAATCAGTCGGTTTGGTGTCTCGAGAGTAGCCTTTAATGGCGTTGAGTTCGAAGCGTCGCAGGGCGTCTGGACCGCTCGATTATCAGATCGTGACCGTCGGATTTTCAGATATATTCTCCGTACTCGCCCTCTTCTCGATCACGTTCCTTCCTCTTTGAGAAAAGTCTACTAGACGAAAGATCGCTGTCGCAAACCCTTCCGCTCCATGGCCTCCGACTCCGAACATAGTGTTTCTGAAGATGTGGGCTCTTCCGCCACCGTCGTTAACGTTGACGCTCCACCGGCTTCCCCCGTGGGTCCAGTCCAGGGGTTTTCTGTTCCAGATCCCGTGGCACACCCCGCGTTCGTGCCTCTTGTGAGGCTAGAGGATTTGGTACGGGGGATCGCCCTCGAGATCGGAACGGGTGCCGGTCGATATTATGACGCGCTCCCTCTCGTGGAAGCGGGTCTAAGGGAAATCCGCCAAGCGGGTGATATCTCGCTCGCACGTAAGTGTGAGCGGGAGCTCCACCGAGTGGAGGAGTGGATGTATCGTCTCGAAGAGGTGGTCCACGAAGATCCCTCCGACTGCCACCGCCCCTCTCCCTGCACCTTCTGCTCGAGCGTGAAGAACGGGCGAAGCAGATCCAGGCAAAGGAGGCCGAGCTCCGACGTCTGCGGAAGCGCCATCAAGCGGTTTTGGACCGGATGGACGCCTACCTGGACAGGGCTTTCTTCGAGGATGCTGGCTCCCTTCGTGGTGAGGCGAAGCTGCGGGAACGCTCGCACGAGGCGGGGAGGCTCGGCGAGGCCGCCAGGGAGGTAGAGAGGGCGCTGCAGCTCCTTCGCCAGGAAGAAGAGGACAGCAAGGCGATCTTGGCCAGGCGGCAGCAACAGCAGAAGGAGAGGGCGAGGATCCATCGTGAGGCGGCCCTCGCGAAGACCAAGGCCAAGCTTTTCTCCTTTAGCCTGCTGAAATTCCTCTGAAGCCTGCCTCTCCTCTTTTCCTTTTGTTGTTTTGTTAACTTAGTTGGTGCTTCAAGCATCACAACCAAACTGAAAACTTATGTAAATTTTGGCCCGTTGTGGCTCTTTTGCTTGTTTTGCTTATCCTTGCTTTGCATGCACGGTCTTCCTCCTTTTCTTTTTGTTTGTGCTGCTGGGAACTCGAGTTGAACTTGGTGAGCCTCTGACCATTCTGTTTTGAGCTTAGTCACCTTGGGCCCATGTTATGCTCTCGGTTGCTTACAGCGTGGGATCGGGTTGATTCCGATTTTCACGTTGTAGCTCCGATGGGATCAAGAGAGTAACACTTGGCTTGCAGCAGAGAACAATCGTTCGCTCCTGCGGCCAACTGAAGAGTTCAACTTCGACTCGCCCCTCGACGAGTTGTTCCCTGGGGAACCGACAGACAAGTTGTCTGCCGAACCCCTTCGACAATTGTCGTCATTTGTGAATGTGGCAATTAATTGTGGTAGGAGTCCTCACGGGGTAGACTCTATCCATCAGTTATCCTAAGGAAATGTTAGGATATCTGGAATAGGTTAAATAGCTCAGGGACGTAGGAGTGTGACTATTGACAGAAGTAATAACACGTCGCGTGGTAGGCCATTACTTAGGTTGTGTCATTCGTAGGAATAACGGCGCCAATCATCAGAGGTGATCATTAACTTGATGGGGTCTTGTCGCGATGGGAGCGACCGTGGGGACCTACCATCCTTCTGGAGAGGACTGATAAGTGGATTGTGTCAGAGGTTTAGTGTTAACGTGACAGGGAATGTCGTGATTGGAACGACTTTGAGGACCCACCATCCTTTGG
>BQKN01000044.1:1932985-1954172 GCA_022839385.1 Asparagus kiusianus
GGTTCTTCGGCCTCGAGCCTTTTGATCATGTTTTCTACTTGCTCGCCTTGACGAACAAGCTCTTTTCACGTCCGGGTTTCCACCGCGCCTATCTTGGACAAGATATGGATCGATAGGTTGTTGCGGCAC
This sequence comes from Asparagus kiusianus, assembly GCA_022839385.1. Taxonomy (NCBI): domain Eukaryota; kingdom Viridiplantae; phylum Streptophyta; class Magnoliopsida; order Asparagales; family Asparagaceae; genus Asparagus; species Asparagus kiusianus. The sequence goes on from BQKN01000044.1 coordinate 1,933,115, forward strand.
ATCTCGATCAGTGTCGACTCGGAGACTTGGTCCCGACAGTGGACGGACCGATTCCGGAATCTTTTGACGAAGTCATTGACCGACTCCAACTTCCGTTGCTTTTCGGTGAGGAGAGTGGCCATTGAAACTTCCGTATCGTCATCGAAGAAATGGGCTAAGAAGAGTCTTTCGACGTCGGCCCATGACTTGATAGAGCCGGGTTCCAGCTTGCGGAACCATTCAAAGGCCACCTCTTTGAGGGTGCATATGAATAGCCGCGTAAGAATGGCGTCATTCCCCGTAAGGAACCCAGTCTGGGCCATGAAGTAGTAAATGTGCTGAGAGGGCGAGCCCTTGCTGTCGAATTGCACCAAGCTGATTGGCTTGAACTTCGCCGGGTATGGGATTGTATCCCACTCAATGGGGTAGGGACGAACCACCCCCAGCTTGTTCATGTTCTGCTAAAGTTTTAGCGCGTTAAGCTGGTCCTGGAATTCATCGAACCTCTTGTCACGGGTGCCGTCCCCGGTGTGTGACGTCCCTAGGGACGTCTTGGAGGAGTAATCGGATCGTGGATTACTGTTGTCTTCCGTTTCCATCGCAGGACGGCGGGGTGGTACCCACTCTCTATCCCCAGTTTGTCGGGGTAAGGGACGTTAGGGCCGTTTCTTCTTCTTCTTCTTGTTCAGAAGTTGCTCCATCATTTCTCGCAGAGAGTCGATGGTCGCCTGCTGTTCCTCTAGCTTTTGAGTCATCGTCTGCTCGTGCGTGAGCTCGGTCATGTGCACTCCCGCCGGCGTGCTTTGTCCCGAATGTGAAGTTTGGGACGTGGCAGCCGCCGAATGAACTTCGTCCTCGCCGTAGGAGGGAGGAACCAGGGTAGAGTAATCAAACCCGATGCTCGCTCCCTTGCGACTACGGGTTCGCTGGTATATGCCGCCTTGACTACATCGGGCGAACCGAGGATTGGGTCCCAGAATAGAATCTGAATCTGGGGTATCGGAGAATACCACCTTACCCTTGTCCGTCATGTTGATTGTGGCGGACGGGAGCTCCAGATCGTCAGTAGCGCGTCTTTTTTGGTGACGACGCGTTCGACGGGAGGTCCTCCGTCGTGAAGTTTGTTGAGAAAGTCTCTCAAACACCGAAGGTTTCGCCGTTCCTAAGCATTGGCAGTCGGCAAGTACCGTGTGGATGAGCCTTTCACAATGGCACTGAGGGCTCGCCTCATGCATAGTGCGCTTGCGAGTCAGATATTCTCGGAGATCTCCTGTGGGTGGTTGGTGACAACCCCCAGTATCAGAAGGATCGCTTGGGTGTCTACACGAGGGGCCTTTGGACGTATCCTCTGGTGCACGCTGGGCAGAGTGATGAGGTGCTGGAGTTAGGCGATCTCGCTTCGACGGGCGAGTTTTCGCGTTTGGGCGAACTCCAACGTGTAAGCGAGTTTCAACCCTTCGTTTGAGCGAGTTGGCTCGGGAAGTGTCACCTATTTCTTTATCTTTGTGTTTATCCGCCAAAAGATTATGGCGAGGCTCGCCAGCCTTCGAGGATTCGCCTATTCTGACAGGCCCACTCACTTGGGGTGGTTTGTTCGCATCAGGGATGTGACCTGAAAAGCGAAGTCCATCTGGGCGGGCGGTCCCGTCCTTTTTGGTTGGCACTCCTGGTTTGGAGGGCCTCTCGATTTTGGGCGAGTTGCCTATTTGCTTCTCGCTTCTTGGGCCTGCGTGGTGATCTAGGCCGTCGCGTGAAGCGGAGGTCTGGGCTTTCTGCCCGACCAGTGTCTGCCGTTGCTGTTGGCGAGCTTTCCCAGTAGAGAGGGCGTCCGCGCGGGCTGTGACAGCGTGGTTTGCGCCGGAGCGAACCGATGTTTCTTTCGGGACGGGTGCTACTGAGGGTCGTTTGGCGACCCACTTAGTAGATCCTCCCCTCACATTCTCGATCTGGGACTTGGCCTCGAGAGTGTATGGGGTGGTTTTCTCCGTCGAGACTTGGGTAGAGCCTTCTGGCGCGGGAGCTTTGACCGTCTGAGGTCGGCTCCTGTGTACGACTCTGTGGCGCTTGCGGGACGCTTTGCCACCGGAAGAGGAGGAAGACAAGTACTCTTCGTACTTGGCCTGGTCAAACTCGATCTCTAGGGACTCCACCGTTGTCCCAACAGCAACCTCGTCGAACTGAGCTACCACCATTTCGTTTGAAGAAACAGCTTCTCCCACTGTGGTCACCATCTTCTGTAGGTGTAAATTTCTGATTTTCCCGAAAATGGGGGATTTTGTTTGTATTGATAAGAAGGCTTATTACAAACTATATCAATCTGAATTACAACAGAAGCAGAGGGAAGGCCCTCCTTGTTTAATCGTGGGGACTTTAAGGTAGCTACAGGATGCTTCGCTCGGTGCTCGTGCCGAGTCTGCTTCCCTTGGACGGTTCGACCGAGGTTGCTGGAGAGCTTCAGTACTCAGTAGAAGCTCGAGGTGAAGGAGTTCGTCTCTTCTGGCTCGTCGGCGATCGGAGCTCGGAGCTAGAAGATGGCGCTGTAATGCAAGGGTATGCAAAAAGCTTCTTCCTCTCTTGGTTGATCGATCAAGCTCTCTATCTCTTGGCCGGTTTTTTGATCTCCGATCTTCCCTCAAGGTTGCTGAAAGAAGCTCTTAAATGGGAAAGAGACAGTTTGACTGCCCCTTGAATTATGGGATGTGACCATACACTGTTCAAAGACATCCTACTGTCCCTTTGTACAACAAACGGTTGTTGGTGGGACGACGTGTTGTGTTACGTCGTGTAGGAGTGGGAAAGTCCCTCCTCGTACTCGTGACAGCGGCTGCCAGACACTCAAGTGGGTCTGGCCAGTTCCTTGAGCGCCGGTGGCTCTGACCTTTTGCTTGGAGTGAGGTAAGCTGCATTTATGTGGACGCAGATGGCTCTGGCAGCCGTCCGCTCACTTGTGCGGCGAGGTACCGAGTGACCATCCGGCGGTCCTGGGGCGTTGTGCCTCCTCTCCTCTCCCTATGTCTGAATAGGGGTGGGAGAATGGACGTCTCGCGTCAGAGCTAGCTCCAGATAGCTTGCGACACTCCGACGGCTTCGGCTCTTCCTTTTGATGGGTGAGGTGACCCGCATTTATGAGTATGCAAGCCGGTCCGGCGCCTATCTCGTTCGTTTGAACCGCGGGTGGCCGTCTGACGGACCTGAGACACTGTGCTCCCTTCCCTTGCATCGTGGGAAGCAGGGGAGGCTTGTCCCTAGAAATCCGGCCTTCGGCTCACGTAGGCAGACGTGGCTCTCTGCAAGTAGTTTCGGCACATGAGGCCGGATTTGGTCAGTGAAGGCGGATTCGCCTCGCTGGCGGATCCATGTGATTTAGTGTGTGCGGCCAATGTAGGGGCTCGTGTGCCAGCGAATCCACTTAGTGGCTACAGTAGGCTCTCCACCTAAGAGAGGGCGGTCCTGTTCTGCGGGCGAATTCGTTCGCTAATCCGCCGCGGTAAATTTTACCGTCTACAATTATCTCATTATTACACACACCCACATTGAGCTTTTAGTATTTACATACATAGTATATTAGGATTGTGAGAGATTATAACATTGAGTTGTGCTTAATTGAGTTCTTGCCTTGTATTAGAGAATAAATCATTTGTTGTTATTTGTTAGTGTTGTAAAGTTTTCGGTGAGCTAGAAAACCGAGTGTGACGAGTGAACGTTGATCGGTGAGCGTTGAAAAACGACATTGTGAGTGTGAGGAGTGAACGTTGATCGGTGAGCGTTGAAAACCAACATTGTGAGTGAGGTGTGAACGTTGATCGGTGAGCATTGAAAACCGACATAGTAAGGTGTAAACGTTATTCGGGTGAGCGTAGAAAACCCAGTTATGATAGTGAATTTTTTCCCGAGAGTGGGGAGCGGAGACGTAGGACAGAAGGTCCGAACTCCGTGATCATATTATGTGTTTGCATTATTTATTTGCACACTATCACTCTTGTTTTGTTTACCCTTGTGTTGTTTATATATCCTTGCATATATTATATCTTTGCTAGGATATATCTCTTTATTCATATTGCTTATTCTTGCTTATAACACTTGTATATCTTTCTTGCAAGAATCATTTTTTAGTAAGTTTTATTTGATATAAAATCGGATTAGATTAGCATAAGACCCTAATCACCCCCTCCCACCCCCCAGGGTCTAACAATTTGTATCTGAGCTTGGTGCTTTTTGATTTAAGGACTAATCGCCTTGAGTTAAAGATCCAAGTTATCTTATTTGTGATAATCTAGTTATGATTACATTTATCTTGCTTGCATATATTCACATATATATCATGAATATAAATGTATTTCGTTTAGGCTATAATCCAAATATTGCTCCAAAATATAGAAATTTCCCTTATGCTCAATGGTGCTCTAAATTTAAAATATTTGTTGAATCTAGAAATATCAACTTATGGGAAGTTATTGATTGTGCTTATATTGTGCCCACATTGGAGAAATCTAAGTGGAGCGATCATGATAATAAAATGTTTACAATGAACAAGCTTTTGTTAGAATTTTTGCTTAATGCTTTTGACTCATCCTTTTCTAACAAATTTGTTTATTTTGATAATGCTTACAAACTTTGGAAATTTATTAAAGCACATCAAGGGGACTTGGAGGTAATCCGACAAGCTTTGGAGAATTCTTTTTTAAGTTCATGTGGAGCATCATGCACACGTCCACTAGGGGATAACCCTAGTGTGGTAAGCGATTTGGAATCCGATAGTGATATATCTATCAATGAACTTGCTTGTGCATATGATAGATTAATGCATGCCTACACTAAGTTGCATAATAATTTTATAGATTTGAAAAGCAAGCATGTTAATTTGAAATCCGATCATGAGTTGCTAGGTTCCAAATTTGATGTTATTGCAAAAGAAAATATTGTGCTTAAAGAAAATAATGATATGTTAAATTTGGAAAATAAAAAATTAACCTCATCCATCACTAGCTTATCTCATGTTAAAAATAATGCCATGTTAGAAGTAGAGAACATACAAAATGATACTGCTTCTTTCATAAATGACTATTTATGTTCTACTTCTAATGTTAATGCATATGTGCCTAATGATGAGTTGAATAATGTTAAAAATCGTATTACCTCTTTAGATTCAACTCTTAATTCATGCATTATTAACCATAAGAAACTTATGGACTTGTGTACAAAGTCCCGTGTTGACACTTCTAAATCAAACACACACTATGCACACTTGTATAGTAAAGTTTACAAATACTCTATTTGCGGCCGTAAAGGCCACCTTGCTAAATTTTGCTATGATGCACACAAACCTAAGATTGCTAGTACTCCATGTGCATCTCATAAGGCTTCTTCTTCATCACATGTACACACACATGCACCCATTGTTCATCATAAGCATGCTAATGTATATCATTGTGATTTTTGTGGTAGAGTTGGTCACTTAGCTAAGTTTTGTTTTGATTTGCGAAAAGTTTCTAAATCACAAAATATTTCAGGTAGACCAACATTGTTTCAAAATATTTCACATTTGCAAAATAATCTTAAAAGACCATCTATGTTTGCAAATGTTACTCGTGCACGAGCTAAGAGTCCACAAAAATAAATGGATCTCTTTCGTTGCACAAATTACAATCGGAAGGGTCATTTGAATGAATAGTATTTTGACCGTGTTAGTGCATTATATGTGCCCAAGAGGGTTCATAACCCTAGGGCTTTGAGCTTAAATGATAGGGGTCATGTCCCTAAACCTTTTGGAACCAAGAATACTTGGGTACCAAAACAAATTTGATTTTAAACTAAGAATTTTAGTATTTTTATTTTTCTCTTTTCTTGGTTTTGAAAAATTATACTTTAAACTTTTGAACATGAAAATAATTTTTTTATTTATTGATCAAATTATTTTGTTTTCATCATTATTGGTTTTGTTTTGATGGGAGGTTTGTGTTTATATAATCCTCTGGGTTTATTGGGTGTTTATTTCCAAATCTTGTTTACCGGATGCTAAAATGTTTATATGGGTTGATACTAGCTCAAGAGCTAGATATAATTGCCTCTCTTAATTTTTGAAAATCAATGATGAGTTGGTTTTATGTTCTTATATGATTTACTTATGATTTATGATTTCATTGGTTGATTTGTTTTCATTTGAAAACTTTTTACATGATTCTCATGTCTTCTTTCTTGTGATTTCATAAATCTATTTTATACATTGTTTTTATGTTTGTACATTTGAGACACTTTTTCATATTGATATATTTATATGTGTTCTCATTATCCTCTTGTATGTGAGTGATATTTAGCATATTTTTTATGCTTGCTCACATATTTGCCATGATCTTTATTGGATATATTCTATATGACATTTTGATAGGGGGAGCAATCTCCATATATATTTTTTTATACTCACCCATACATATTGATAGGGGGATCTTTCGCTCTCTTCCTTCTTTTGTTTTTCCCTTTTTAATATTGTCAAAGGGGGGAAAATATTATGAATATATTCTTTTTGTTTATATGCATGATAATTACAATATTATATTTAATTTCCTTTTTATGCATATATCCTTTTTGTAAATTATTTGTCATCATCAAAAAGGGGGAGATTGTCGGCCTCTTTGTTTTGATGAAATTTAATAAGCAATTTACTACTATTGTTATTTGTCTAGTGTTTGTGGTTTTCTATTTATTGTAGACAAACAACGCGTTGGAGGATGGATGGAATAGAGCTTCAACGATCATATCCAATGGAGGTTGGCAGAATTGTGGAGTGAAGCAATCAATTCAATTGAAGATCCAAGTTCAAGCTTCATCCGTAAGATTACCAGGAAGATCTTATTGAAGATCAAGATCATAGCTTGGGTAATTTAGTTTAGGAGTTTATATTATGTGTGTTAAGTACTTTAAGCTCAATATCATATACACACACATTTTGTTGGTTTCTATGTATATATATATATAGTTATATGTATATGTACACATTTTGGATTTTGGTTTATCCACAAACAAAGTTTATACTAGCATATAAATAAATATTTATAATCATACATGTTTGTTTTTACGTGGATAAATTGGTTTGGTTTAATTTCATACATATGAAACAAATATATATTCATATTCATACTCATATGTTTCATATTCTATTGTATTTGTGAAAATACTATATTCATTGTTTATAGACTTCATAACAGTAGTTTACATCTTTCTTCAAGTCTATAAAATCATTTTGTATTATTTCAAAATATGGTTAAGCTAAAATATCAAAACTCATATGTTCACATTTTTATGTTTTGGAAAATAATTTATTTGAGAGGTTCTTTTTTAAAACCAATCTTTGTAGCATGTTTATTATCATATCTATAATCATTCCCTAAAGTTTTATATTTTTTAGAATTTATTTGATATTTTTAAATAGGGTTTTAAAATAAAAAAATCAACATTCAAACCTATTTTCTCATATGTCAGTTTACGGTCGACCGCCACGGTCGACCGTCAAAGTTTCTGAAATTTTCTGAGCCTCGAAAGTGGCTCGCGGTCGACCGCGAGATTTTCACGATCGACCGCCATTCACTCCAACGGTCATTTTGTACAAAATCTGATTTCCGATTCTGTTGGTTTTTTGGTCATTTCTGTTGGGTTTTTGGCTGAGGTTTTTTGAGGCTATAAATACCCTATTGATCTCAGTTCTCATAACAACAAAGAGAATGTTTTAAAAGAGGTTTAACAAGTTTTAATCAAGGGTTTAAGTTTGTTTAAAGTGTGTTTATAAGATTTTAAGCATTTGAGTGTTTTGGTTTTGTGAATCAATTCCACAAGAGCTTGAGGAGATCATCTATTGAAGTTTGAGCTTCTAACTATTCTCCCTCCACCTCTTGATCTATTGAGAAGTTTTCTAAACTCTTATCTAGCTTTACATTTGCTTAGTTATTTGATTATCATTCTTTAAAGCTAGTTTTTATATTGAGTTTAGATTTGATTATATTATCTCATTGTTACACACACCCACATTGAGCTTTTAGTATTTACATACATAGTATATTGGGATTGTGAGAGATTATAACATTGAGTTGTGCTTAATTGAGTTCTTGCCTTGTATTAGAGAACAAATCATTTTTTGTTATTTGTTAGTGTTGTAAAGTTTTCGGTGAGCTAGAAAACCGAGTGTGACGAGTGATCGTTGATCGGTGAGCGTTGAAAAACGACATTGTGAGTGTGAGGAGTGAACGTTGATCGGTGAGCGTTGAAAACCAACATTGTGAGTGAGGTGTGAACGTTGATCGGTGAGCATTGAAAACCGACATAGTGAGGTGTAAACGTTATTCGGGTGAGCGTAGAAAACCCAGTTGTGATAGTGAATTTCTTCCCGAGAGTGGGGAGCGGAGACGTAGGATAGAAGGTCCGAACTTCATGATCATATTGTGTGTTTGCATTGTTTATTTGCACACTATCACTCTTGTTTTGTTTACCCTTGTGTTGTTTATATATCCTTGCATATATTACCTCTTTGCTAGGATATATCTCTTTATTCATATTGCTTATTCTTGCTTATAACACTTGTATATCTTTCTTACAAGAATAATTCTTCAGTAAGTTTTAATTTTGCATAAAATCGGATTAGATTAGCATAAGACCTTAATCACCCCCCTCTAGGGTCTAACAACTTATACAAAAAGCATTATAAATGGTTGAATACATTTGCAAACTTTCCTCATATCAATTTTATGAAAATGTAATATTCATGAATCTAAATGAATAAATAAATTTTTTTGTCAAATAGAGCTCTTCAATAAATGCTTTTGAACAGTAAATTTAAGATGGTAAATTTTCAATAACCTCATATACTAAATAATATTTATGTTGTAAAAGATAAATAGCTATCACATTCAAATTTGTTAACAATTATTATAAATGAACAGAATAACATGTCTGATCCATCATTTCTCTATACAAAAATAAAATTATCATTTAAATAATATATAATAGAAAATAACCAATGAGAAGAATTCTACTCACATTGAAAGATCTTGTAACAATTTGGAGAACCGTACTCTAAGAAAACCTACTCCTTGATCAAACCTATAATCATTCATGATGTATAATATCTAATAGTAAACTTTATTTAATTAAGGGCTCAAAGGAAATATTTTCATTAAGTAGGTTTTATTTAGAAACATCTCCTTATAGGTTTTTTTGACCCAAAACTAAATTTTTAATATTTCTAGGGTCTTCTTTTCTAATTATAGAAATTTACCTTGCTTAATTTTTAACTAAGTTTGACTTTTTGGGTCTGGTTGCAATTTACTAAATAACAGGGTCCTGGAGAATATTTTCACTCCTCTTTATCTTTTGGACCATTTTACAAACTAATAATCTCAGGTGTCCCAAAATAATTATACTATTTTTATTTTATTTTTGCTTTTCTCTCTCTGCTTTATCTCTTTCTTTCTCTCCTGATCTCCCTCTCTCTATGACTTTCTCTCGCAATCTCTCTCTCTCTCTCTCTCTCTCTCCCTCTTTCGATCTCTCTCTCTCTGTTTCTCTCTCTCCATGGCGGCCGGAGGGCGACGGGGATCGTCTGCGACCAGAAGCGGTCGGCGGCAAGACCCCTCCCGGATCTAGGTTAGTAAATTTTTTTTCCAATTTCTTAAGAATCAAGACTAATGAGAAAGAAGATCATGCATTAATCCGCTTCCTCCCTCTTCTTTTCTTTTTTTTACCCGAACTTCCCCCCTTTGATTTTAATTTTTTTTTGTTTGTTTTTGAAACTGATAATTTTGGTGAAATAGGTTATCCATGGCTCTTGAGTTCATAATTGGTTTTGGGAATTGATTATACATATTCAGTTACAAGGCTTTTAGATTTCCTCTTTCTAGTAACTCTTCATTAACTTTAATGGCATGTTTGGATGGAGGGTAGATAAGGAGAGTGGATGAGAAATGTAATTTTAAGCTTATTTGGGAGTTGCATTTAGGAGGGTGATAATCACATTTTATTATAATTTTATACCCTCATTATATATTTTATATGAATAAATATACCACTAATAATTGCTTTTATCTTTAATTGCAGGTTAATGAAGAATAAATCCCAAAAATCTCATCTCTCAACAAAGGTCCTTGAGTAAATGAAGAAATAAGAGGAATTCAAGAAGCCAAATGAAATATTTGAATTTTAAAAGTCAAAAGCCCAAATGTCCCAAATGCCCAAAAGAAGCAAGCTCCTCTTTAGTCTCAAATGCGCTTGAAGGCCCAAAGCCCATCAAACAAAAAATAAGAGATTTCACAAGTGGACCGGACCTGTTGGCATGGCTGCTGAAGAGTGGATTTTAACATGAGTGGACCAGACTTTGGAGTAGGCTTTTAATTGCTGCAGAACAAATGGGCCGGACTTGAGATGATTTTGAAAATCAAATGCCAAAGACTTGCTGCAGATGGACCGGACTTGATTTTGTTTTGAAAATGAAATGAAGCTTCATGGACCGAATTTGTTGGCTGCTGGAAATGTGGACTTGGTTGCGGCAATTTAATCAAGACCGGACTTTGCTTGGACTTTCATTTTCTTTTGAAAATCATATGGGCCTCCTATGTTGGGCTAGAGAAGAACAAAAAGCAAATCCAAAGGTGGAGATTGCTTTGCTTGGGGCTCAAGACAAATCCAATGGCTCATATTCATTGATGATTACTATAAATAGGGGTAGAGAGTGAGGAGTTAAGGATGTGAAAAATTTTGTAACTCCATTTGGAGAGGATGGCTACTCTTAATTGAGAAAGCCTTCCAAAAATTGTAACTTTAGTTGCAATTAATAAAAATAATTTTTCTCCACTTTAAATTTGTTCTTTCTCCTCTTTGTTGAATGATGAGGATGGAGATAAAGAGCAATTTAAAGGTTTGCATTTCTTTTCTCTTTTATTTCTTTTTAGTAATTTCTTTATTATTGCTTATTAGTTAGATTTAAATTCATGCTTGTAGTATAGATTTATTTTCTTATCTTTTTATTTCTTTTTGCACTTTAATTTGTAGAGTAGATTTATTTTCTTGCATTTAACTTTTGTAATATATTTTGTAGTTTAGATTTTAATTCTTTGTAGTTAGATTTATTTCTTGTTCATAGTTTAGATTTTTCTTTTCTTTTTATTTTTGTAATTAGTTCTTTTTCTTATTTTTTTCTTAAGATGTGAATTTAATTCTTGTAGGAATCTTAGAATTGTATAAAACTAGTCTAATTTCCTTTATATTGTATGAATTATTCTCTTGCACTTAAAATGTTCATGTTTAGGATATCAACTAGAGAACTAATCGGTAGAAGAAGAATTTGATAATCTATGCTTATCTTAAATGGTTTGATAGGTTATGCTTATGAATTCTAGGATTATTATCATGTTGTAGTTCTTATCATGAATAGTAATTTTGACTTAGATGATAATTTGATAGGTTACACTTTCCTTAAATGGTTTGATAATATATGCTTAATAAATCTAAGTTGAAATATGATAAAAAGAGAATAGTTTATATTTTGTAATTGAAATTGGTTAGTGGATTATATTCTAGAATTCTTACCTCTTTTAAATCCTCCATCTTGACTTTCTTAAATTTTCTTTTCATTCTTGGTTTTATTTCTTGATTTCATTCATTCATCTTTCTTGCCTTGATTTTATTTATTCTTTAATTCTTCCTTCTCTCCTCTAAAATTCAATTTATTATCTCTTGCACATAAATCAAACAACCACTCATCACAATCATACTTATTCTTTATTTCTAATTGTCACACACAAAATATAAGAACCAAGTCTAATAATCTCTTAAAATCACCTTCCTCGTGGGATCGATATCTTTTTATACTATAACTTGATAAATTATGCACTTGTAATTTTGGTACATAATTATGCCGTATCAGAGGGTAAAGGAAGGCAATGGGGGAGTGTGGAGGAATTTGTGCCAAAATGTTACACCTTAAATTGTGGGGTAATGAAGAGAAAGGGTTTTTCCCCTTCCTTCCTCTTCCCTTCCCTAAGTGAACTCTCGAACATACCATTAAAGAAAACAACCAGTACTCCACAGTATTTGAAGCAAGGGGATTGGATTCAAACCAATGACAAAAGAGGATCAGCTTGGATTTGGACCTCTAAGGAAGATTATTTATATATACACTTCAGTAAATAAAAGTAAGCTGAATGTTTACAAAAATAAAGAGAAGGGAAAACAGACCAAATTAAAGAAGGTACCTTCATTTTGCTTTCTTTTTTACTTTCGGTAGCAATTTGATCCAGATGCAGAAATATTGCATCTAGCGACTTGATTTTTGTTCTTGTAAATGCACAGAGGACAATCCGACATTTTCTGATAATTTTATGTACAGTAGATATTGTTTCTAGAATTTTTTTACTTGTAGAAATTGAAGATAACAAGTCTTCTTAGATCCCACCCCACCACCACCTCCACCACCACCCGGTTCATTATATCATGGCCTAAACAAATGAAAGCAGGAGATTTGGATCTTCGTCTTTATTTTCACATTGAGGGTATTGTGTGTGGGTGGGTGTGTGGGGGGGGGGGGGGGGGTTACACAGAGAGATAATGTACTTTACAGTCACATTATTTGCATGACTAGACATTTGGATGACGGAACAGCTACGAGATTTGATCAGTAACAAGTTTCATCATTCTCTTCAACTTAAGATGCATCTTTATAAGGAAGGGGTATAAGCTTTGATCAGTAACAACTTTAGGATAAGTCAATAGCAAAATATCTTACTTCTGAAGATCAAATGCTTGGTTATTCATGTTTTCACGTATCTTGAATTCCGGAGGTCTAAAATACCTGCAATCATTAATCTTATTAGAATATTAAAATATAAATTTTAACTCTCACCACAACTTCAAAGTTTTGGTGTAATGCTTAGAGGAACTAATTTAAAATGGTATCAGAACAACCCAAGTTTAAATCCCATTAGCCACAAATTTATAGCGGATTTTCTAAAAATTAACACTACTAAGTGAGTTCAGGTTTCGACCCATTAAAATGACGCTCGACCTAAGAGGGCATGTTAGAATATAAAAATATAAAGTTCAAATCAATTTTGGAGTTTTGGTATAAAGACTAATTTAAGAAATCTAAACAACGCGAAATCTCGTAAACAAAACTTCGTTACGCCTGCATCCATGTTAAGTTCATAACTTTTGATGTTTGATATGATCTTGGAGATTGTATGATGAGAAATTCAAACCTCCAAGGTCAATGTAACATTTATTGGAAACACAAGGGATATCACACTTCCGTAAGAAAAAGTTGAAAACAAAAGCCATAACTGGGAGCGTGAAACGCAAGGGATATTTCTTCCATGATCACAGTGAAGCTATGCTCAAGTTGTTGCTAACATGGGCAAATAATCAGTCAAATCAAGGTAAATTTAGAGGTTAAGATAAAGCCTTGAACTTCCAACGACAATGGAGAGCGGAGCGATCACAAAGACCAAGGAGACTTAGGTATGTCCCTCATCTCAACATGGCATTCTTGCCTCTTCCCCACGCCGTCAAATCGCTCATGACATCAACAAAGGCTACGTCATCTCCAAAATCTTCAAAAATCCTTTTTCCGCTCTTTCCAACACACCTGCAGCCTTTCTGATGCGTCAGCCACGTCCTAATCTCTTTCCATGACCTTTCACTAGCCTTTTTTATAACCGCCATCAACCAAAAAATCCCCCATCATTTTCTTATTTTAGTTCTGTGAAAAAATTTCTAGGGTTTTCAAAATCCTTGGAGAATTCTGAACAAGGCTGGACTATGATTTCTCATAAAAAGAAAGGTCGTCAAATGGATAGTAAGCTTCATCACCATCCTTTCCCTGCTAATTACATGGACCCTAAACAACCTCGTCGTTGTTTCAATTGTGGTGATGATCGTCATTCGATCAAATACTGTCCCAAAGGTGCATTTATTTTCTTCGCATGTCATGAAGAGGGGCATATCGCTAAGAATTGCAGATCTCACCTTCGTCCCATGGAAAAGAAGATTGATTTATCTGATTCTACAACCCTCTACAATAATACAAAAGTTCTTGCTACTTTTGTTGTTCTCACCATTACTGATGGTTCCCCTTCCCTTGAGTTGATCAAAGTCAAACTTGTCTGGCTCTTTCAATGGCAAGGCTAGAGTGGTAAGGTTATACCAATTCGTGATAATCGGTTCTTGGTTGAATTCCCATCTATCTTTCAAATGTTAGAGGTTGTCGATAAGAATAATATGAACTTTGAAAATTTTAAAGGTTGGTTTGCCCCATGGACAGAGAGCATAGGCATGAAGATAATTGATTCTGCTTTTTATCAATGGATTAAAATTAAAGATCTTCCCTTTTAATTCTGGTCCTTGGATATCATTGAGAAGATTGTGGTATTTTTAGAGAAATGGTCAGGAGATGTAAAAACTTCAAAGACAAATTGAATGGGCAAGATGTTCATATCGTCGTAAAAGTCAAGTCTGCAGATTGTATCCCCAAAACAGCGGTATGCTCATACACTTCTCAGGTGGACTCCTTTTCTAGAGAAGTGATGTTGGATATTACTCTGATCAGAGTTAGTTAATTTGGTTCAGACATAGTTGGCAAACACCTAACTGCAATGGAAGCACAATGTGGTATTGTTATTGATTCTCAGTGGGTCGATTAGGTTACTACCCAGGCGACGACTCCAGTGATGTCTATACCAGAGGCAGAGGAAGGTCAGAGCAACGCTACAGCCATGAAAAAGGATAAGGGTATTTTAGTAACTTCAAGCAATTTGAAATCGACGGGATTTCAGGTGATTACTAGAGATCTTCCGCCTTTAAATGAGGAAATTCAAAATCCTCCCCTAGCTAATATGGAAGAGGATATTTAGGCCTCGGCTTCGGGCGACTTTTCTAATGATAGCTCAGAAGCGTTATCAGAATCTCTCCATGATTTCCCTTTGGAATTAGTCAAGCAATCTTGGAAGGGTCAAACTATTTATATTGAGAAATCTACTTGGGATAATTATATTGGCAGGAAAATAGGTTCTCCAAATTCAAACTCTTCAGCCACCTCATTCCTGCCAAAAACAAACAAAACTACAGTTATGCAGTCTTCCTCTTTAGTTCCGCCAGGGTTTTCTCGTAGACCTACCTCGTCGGCATCTTCTCGCTTTGTCAAGAAGACGATCTTCAACCATAAGCACATGAGCATTTTAAAGCATGGTTCTTCTTCCAAAAATGTTGCCAAGTCTTCTAAGAAAGGTATGAGACAACAACCTTCTACCTCTTCCTCCGTTGCTATGCCTTTAAATTCTTTGACTAAGGGTGTTCTAGAAGATATACCTTGCAATTGTGGTGTTACATTATCTGATCAGACTTGCTAATTTGAAGGAAAAGGGAGTTGAGAGAAATTTACAAATCAAATAATCAATTATGATTAGGAAGTTCATTGGCTGTGGTGTTAACTTTTGTTGTCATGAAATTCACAACATGGAATGTTCGAGGTCTGAATGATCCAATCAAAAGATGCCTCGTTAGAGACTTTCTTTCTCGTTCTGCTATTGACGTAGTTGGTCTCTAGGAAAGTAAGCTATCCAATCCTTCTGCTAGAAAGCTTCTATCAATAGGTGGTAAGAAGCTTCCTCATTGGTGTTATCTCGACTCTACTGAATATAGAGGGGGAGTCCTTGTTAGGTGGTCTGATGCATTTTCTCTTAACACTCATACGTGGGTATCTTCTCAGTTTCCTTTTTTCTTCATCATAAACCTTATAATTAGAGATTTATTTTCACATCTGTGTATGCCCCTACTGATAGGGATGATAGAGATGTTTGTTGGTGGGAGCTCAATCAAGTCCGTGACATTTTCCCTGGTCCTTGGGTCCTTTGTGGTGATTTTAACGCAACATTATCTTCTAATGAGCAAAGTGTCAGAAATGGGTCTCTTAGAGATATCAATTCCTTCAGAGATTTTGTTTCTATTTCATCCCTAATTGATCTTCCTCTTTCTGGTAGATCTTTCACATGATCAAACAAGGGCTTGATTCCTTCCATAGCTAGATTGGACAGATTTCTAGTCTGTGTTGAGTGGGATAAATCCCTTAAGCCTGCAATATTACACCATCCCTGGGTTTAGGCCATTTTCCTATAAATCTTGATAGTGGGGGCATTCAGCCAGCTCCACCTATATTTAGGTTTGAAAGGAGTTGGTTTCACCATAAGGAATTCATTCCTTTTATAAATTATACTTGGAATTCTTTTCATTGGCAAGGTTCTCATGTTGCTATCTTCATCTTGAAATTAGAACTTCTTAAGAGAAGAATCGAGTAGTGGAGGAAAAATGTTCTTGGTTCTCTATCTTCTAGGAAATCTGAGTTACTTCCAAAATCAACTTCATTGACTTGCTTGAAGAGCAACAACCATTCTCCTTATTGGAACCAAATAATAGGAAATCCTTGCAATCTTCCTTTACATCTCTCATAAAGGAGGAGGAAACTTATTAGCACCAAAGATCTACGATACAGTAGCTCAAAGAGGGGGATGCTAACACCTCTTTTTCCATAAAACAACATCCTTTCATAGAAAATCTAATCACATTGTCACCATTAATGATCATGGTTTGGACCGATCAGGAGATCATGAAAAAACTCAGACTTTCTATGATTACTATTACAATCTCTTTGGTCAAGAAAATAAGAGCAATCTCTCTGTTGACTAGTCTTCTTTATACCCCCAATAAGAGATGAATCTCTTAGCTCTTGAAACCACCTTCACGGAATCTGACATTAAACATGTTGTTTTTAGCATGAATCCTAATAAAGCTTCAGGCCCTGATGGTTATTCTATGATGTTTTATCAATCTTTTTGGGATTTGATCAAAACTGACCTTCTTGCTCTCATGAACTACTTTCATCATGATCCATCATCTCTTCATAAAGTGAACAAAGTTTTTATCACTCTAATTCCTAAGATTAAGGAAAGCTCCCTGGTGAAGGACTATAGGCCAATTAGCCTAATCAACTGTTTATTCAAAATCTTCACAAAGATCCTTGCAACCAGGTTATCTCCTCACATGACAGATTTGGTTACCTGTACACAATCTGCATTTCAAGCATGAAAATCAACACTTGATTCTATCCTCATTGCCAATGAAATGATCTATTTCTATTGTAAGAGGAAAAAAGAAGTGGCTCTGCTAAAAATAGATTTTGCCAAGGCTTTCGACTCCATAGATTGGTTTTTCCTCATTAATTTACTCAAAGCCAGGGGCTTTGGAAATAAATGGTGCTCATGGATTTATCACATCATATCATCATCCAGTTGTGATGTGCTTTTCAACGGTTCTCCATCTAAATTCTTCACTTGCAAAGGAGGTCTTAAGCAAGGAGATCATTTATCTCCTATGCTCTTCAACATTGCAGTTGATGTTCTTAATAAAATGATTATGAACAATGTTGAAGATAGATTATTATCTACCCTTGGTATTAAAGAGCCTCTAAATCAGATAAGGACTCTTCAATTTGCGGATGATACCTTGCTCTTTGTTATGAGCTCCTCAAAGGACATTTCTATCCTTAAAACAATACTATATATCTTTGATCAACTACTCAAAGTCCTCTCTTGTTTATTTTGGAAAAATTCCTCTAAGAGGTCACAATCTAGCCTCCACACTCAGTTGTAAAGTTGAACAACTTCCTATCAAGTATCTTGGTTTACCATTGAAATATGGCAAACTCTCTAAATCTGACTGGAAACTAATTCTAGATAATATTTATAAGAAACTTGCATCATGGAAAACCAATTCTCTGTCTTTTAGTGGGAGGCTTGTTCTTTTGAACTCAATGCTTACTTCCATTCCCCTGTACTTCATGTCATTCTATAAGCTGCCTAATTGGCTAATCAAAGAAATAGACAAAATCCAAAAGAATTTCCTTTGGTTAGGAAGGGCTGAAACCAAATCTTTCAAATGTTTTGTCAACAAGAAGAAGGTATGTCTAAGTAAGTCTGAATGTGGTTTGGGAGTTAAAGATATCAAAAGCTTTAATATTTCTCTTCTCTCCAAATGGTTATGGAAATGACTAGACAGAGGTTCTCTAGTTGGCACCTTTCTTCATCAACTCTACATTAATAGAGGTTCTACTCTCCAAAATACACATTATAATGCATCTAACTCATCTTTTTGGAATGTTATTATCTCTCATAAAGAGACTTTCCTACATCACATTTCATGGTCGCTTGGTTTTGGTGATAAGATTAGATTTTAGGAGATGTAAAACCACAAAATTTTGAGATAATATGTGATAATTTGAATTAATGTGTGTTTATTTGTGATAGGTGAATATTTAGAGTGATAAATATCATTAAATGATTTTTGAGTAAGACATCAAGTGATTTAAGATAAAACAAGTCCATATATTTGAGAGAAACGAGTCAAAACATGCACGAATACAAAACAAGCACAAACAGTCTGTTTGTAACCTTAGTAGACGACTACTCTGAGTAGTAGTCAACTAGTCTGGCTGATTTTCTAGTTTTCTTCTGGATTTCGGGTCTGTTTGGGTTATTTCGGCTTTGCCTCCATATAAACTCATTTTTTCATGAAAATTAAGTTCTTTTTATCAGAGTGTTCAAACCCTTGCAGCCACCTTCTCCTCCACTAAACCCTATATTAATTTTTTGTGAGAGTTCAAGAGCTTTTTGAAATGAGATTTCGATTTGGATTTGGTGTGTAGCTTAGCGATCTAACTTGGTTTTGCATCCTTCAGGTTTTCCATAAGTTTTTAGGTGAGTTTCATCTCTGCTAACCCTACTCTCACATTTTTAATTATTTTATTAAGTTTTAATGTGGATTTATTGAGCCTAATCAACTATTTTGAGTATAAAAATAGTTCTTTTATAATATATGAGTTAAAGATCCAAATATTTTTGTGTTTAAAAGTTTATGAACGAATAGTCAAAGGTAAATTATGATCTCGAACTAATTAAACATGAGATTTATCTAAGTTTTGATGATTTTATCGACGATTTGATGTTTTCATGCATGTTTAGAACTTATATGTAATATTTAATGTTATACTTCTTGATTCATGTGTTAGATTAACTTCAGAGATGTTAATCAAGATATTAAAACATCTTATACATATTTTACAGCAAGTTAAACAAGTTAGAATCATAAAATCCTTAAAACCTGAGAAACAGATGTGTTTAACACAGAGTAGTCGACTAATATCAGGAGTAGTCGACTACTCCTTTCCTGATGCAATTCACAGAAGTGTTTTTCATAGCAAAGTAGTCGACTAATGTTCGTATTAGTCGACTACTCACACTTAGTCCAGTTTTCCCAGTTTCTGGATAAGCTCATAGTAGTCGACTACTCAGTGCAATAGTTGACTACTAAGACCAATTTTCTGAGTTTGTGCATGTGCATGTTTTGAGCTGTATTCGTTTGATTCGAGGGATTTTCTCGATCAAACCAAATTGTACTACGATATTTGTGACCTGTTTAACACCTAAGATGTCGGTGAACATGAGGTATTAATCTGCACATCGAGATACGTGCACGAACACTTTAATACATATTTCTAAATGAGTTTACATGAATAGTCAAGATGTATGACACATGTTAAGTTGATAGTGTTGGAATAACACACACATAATGCATGATTCATCAGTTGTGGATGCTCAGTGTGGACGTTTTTCCCATAATGAGACCCCGGTTGAACCACACTAGGAGTATTTAGATGTTTTTCCCATAATGAGACCTTGGCGGTACCAATACTCAAAGATGATCGAGGTGTTATCGGGTTGGATTGATATGCCTATACTCCACGGTACGATCATCTGGATGCATAATCTAGAATAGGAGAGATAAAACCTATTGTTGTAGAATGATTGAGTAAGGACATGAAATCCACATGATATTGTGAGAACCTTACAAGAGTATCATTATGTGATAAAGACACATATACACAGTTATAATTTGCTCCCATATTAGATTACCCAGGAGTAGGGTGCACATTAGACACATGGCATATATGGTATGGTCTATGGTGATGTTTGCGCTGGATGATATTTCCTTGTGACTACGCCAACTACCCGAGGGTAGTTCGAGATATGACAATGGCTCTATATGGTTGAGATTTAGAGTAGTTGTACTTTCTTTCATGTTCTATTTTTATTCATATGATTGGAATTGGTATTTAGCGATTCATAATTTGAGACATGGTATATACATGAGGGTTTTCTTGTTTGGATTATTTCGCTCGACGTACTAATTCTTGTATTGTGGGTTTCTAAATACCAATCTCCATCTAGAATTATACGAATGACTTTATATCTATATGTATTAAATAATATTTTCTTATAAACTCCTACCTCTTCCCCCTGGGGGCGGTGGAGATGATATTGCTAGCGCTTTGACGCTCGTTGTTTTCCCTCTTTCCAGGTAGCGAGTCAAGCGCACGGAGAGTCATAGGTTAAAGGAGTTGCATCTTAGCTTCCATCTATTATTTTATATTTGTAGTTATTTATAGAGCTCCACAGTAGTTGTTTATTTTCAGACTTTAGAGAATTATGATTTTATATTGTAGAGGCTGAGTGCCTTAGAGAGATTTCATTTGACTCTTATGATGAGACACACTACATTTATTTCATTTTTAGAGATATTTTATTTATTTTCAGTTAGGCCCTGATGATGTTCGTTATCTGTACACTTCTCATGTGATTACTCTGTTTCATTTTTCTATTTCATTATTATTGCCTATTTGTACATTCACCTGTTTGTTGATTCCACTAGAGAGATAGTAACTGTGATGGTGAAACATGTTATTGCACGGTGTTGGTGCGTGGCAAGTTTAACAATCAAGGTTGTACCTTGGACTGCAGTCTTGTGTGAACCCTAGGACATCACAGTTGGTATCAGAGCTTTAGTTCCGATATCCTTAGGATCATCTCTGTGTCATATTGTGGAGCTAGAATAGAATTTCCTAGGAATCATGTATAGAGTCCGCTAGGAATTCCTAGTATGAGTGAGGAAGTTATATATATATATATATATATATATATATATATATATATATATATAT
>BQKN01000044.1:1970215-1986563 GCA_022839385.1 Asparagus kiusianus
ACCTGCAATTAAAGATAAAAGCAATTATTAGTGGTATATTTATTCATATAAAATAGATAATGAGGGTATAAAATTATAATAAAATGTGATTATCAGTGCCTTATCAATGTGAGTGTTACCTATGACGCATGGAATTGTGGGACAACCAGGGTCCTTATATTTTAACGGCATGGGTTTTGAAAAAGTTTCACTAAGGTTGGCAGCTAAGAAGACTTTCTTGGGAACATTCGGTGGTTCTTTTCTTAGTGCATAAGCCCTTTAAGAACTTTGCATAAGAAGGGGTTTGTTCAATTGCATCTAGGAGAGGGATGTTGATCTTGACATGTTCAAATGTTTCTAGGATTTTCTCAACCTGCGGGGAGTTTTTTCTAGGTTTGAGTCTATCTGAAAAGGGGGCAACGGGCCTATACCTATCTAGATCATGCTCAATCTCAAGTTTAGCGTTTTGGTCATCGGAAGGAGTGTGTTGGATGGAAGAAGGGGTTTGATCCGGTAACATTCTAACTTGATTGTCTATTTGTTTCCCTGATCTTAGAGTGTGAACTGCATTCACATGAGCTGGATAGGATGAACTGGATCCATTGTCTTTAGGGTTTGCAACAGGTTGACTTGGAAATTTTTTCTCTCTCACTCACGGCAATGGCTAGTTGCCCAAGTTGGGTTTCTAACCAGACTATGGCTTGAGTGTTCGAGTTGAGCACTTGGTCGGTTGTTTGCATGAAGGAATTTAGAATGGTGGATGACTGGGTCAACATGTTGGTAGTTTATGTAGAAGCTTTGATCATAGCTTCTAAACCCTTTTCTAAGACACTCAAACGTTTATCATAATCAGAATTTGAAGGATTTGTAGGCTGGTGAGGATGAGGATGTTGGGATGGAAAAACTAGGTTAGCTTGTTAGAAATTGTTTGGTGAGTTGAATGGTACAGTGTTTCCCCTAGGGAATTGTTGGTTCGACGCGGGAATGAAGTTTTGATTTCCGGAAGAATTTCCTTGGTTCCATGCAAAGTTGGGATGATTTCTCCAACCTTGATTGTAGGTTGGAGAAAATGGATCATTTTTAGGGCGCTGGAATATAGTGTTCATCTATTCTAAAGCATGGTTGTTTTCTAGGAGAGGACATTCCTCTGAAACATGGGTAGAAGACTGACAGTTATGACATCCCGGGATAGAAACATGATTGATTTGAGCTAGAGCTCGTTCCTTAACTTCTAAGGCTTCTAACCTCCGCAGAATCATCGTCATCTTTGCTTCAGAAGCAATGTTTGACTACAGGTAAAGACCACTAGACTTAGATCGGGGAACTGATGAAACCCTGTCATCACAATGTTCCCACTGTATTATTTTTCGGATAGACTCTCTAAGAATTTCCAAGCTTTATCTGTGTTTTTCCTCATAAAATCTCCCTGACACATCGATTCTAAAGATGTTTTTGAAGAATAGTCCAATCCTTCATATATAACTTGGCACAATCGCCATTTTTCTAGACCATGATGAGGACATTGGATTAAAAGATCTTTAAGTCGGTCAAAATATTTTCAGAATGGCTCCCCAAGGACAATTTTAAACTTTTGAATACTATTCCTAAGCTTTACTGTTTTATGAATAGGAAAATTTTTTTTAAGAAAAACGTTGACAAATTCCTCCCAAGTTGAGATGGAATTTATTGGTAAGCTGTACAGCTATTTTTTAGCTTTGTCCTTAAGAGCAAATGGAATAAATCTAAGCTTAATCGCATATTCGGTTCATTGTCTCATTTTAATCATAATACACACTTCCTCAAATTCCGAGATAAAAATATATGCATCTTCTGTTTTATTTCCTAGGAATTTGGGAAGCATGTTTATGTAATGCGGTTTAAACTTAAAATTTGCTCCATTTGCTTCGGGGAGCCTTATGCAAGACGGAATTGTATTTCTGGTAGGGTAACATATATCCTGAAGAACGGATTAAACGATGAGAATTATCCCTAACCCAAGTTTGCATACACCAAAACAACTTCTTTTTATAATTTTTTTTAAGAAAGAAAGAAAATTAGTTTTTTTTATGAGAAGAAAAGGATAAAGAAAAATCCTAACTAAAACAAATCAAAGCAATCACTTTTCAATCACTCTAATTCTAGGGTTTAGCCTAACTCAACTAGACCAGCTCCTAACCAAAAACTCCTATAGTAAAAAGATTAAAGTTTTACCCAGGTAGTTAGCAAGATAAGGATAGTACTAAAGGGTGATCAAAGATCAATTAAGTACCTCTTTCCTTGCGGAGCGCTTTACGCAACCCCTAAACCTTACCTTAGACACCAACTAATCTGAGAAAACTTAAACCAGTTTACTTAAGGATTTCTTGTTCCTTATTGAGCTTGAGTCCTTAGGGGCCAACATCTAATGAGTTTTAGAAGGCTTGGGTTTGTGAAGTGAGGAATTAGTCATTTGTGGGCTAAAGAATGGGTGATGAAATCCCTTACCTTATCTTGATTAGGGGTGTTGCCCTTAAGAATGTTTTAAGTGTGTCCCAAATCAAGTGCTACAATCACTTTGGTGAATTCCTACACTATATGAAATGCAACCCTAGAAATTAAAAGCGACTAAAAAGGATGGTAAAAAAAATCTCTATATTTTTTATTAGGGTTAACAATCAAACAACTATGAGAAGGATGAACATTGTTTGAGTTTATTATCTTGTTAGTTAATGTCCAAGTGAAAGATGGATTTTATTATGGTCAACAAAAAATAAAATCTTTTTTTCTTAAATCCTAATTGTCTCTAATTATGAAGCTAACTAAAGAAGGTGGAATTAAAAACGCTAGAAAGAAGACTTACCCGAAAGCAATTCTCCAAATTCTTGATCTTCAATCCAAGATTTTCAAGCTCCAAGCGGTTCCTTCACAAGAAAAACACACAAGTTAAAGAACCAAAATAATAAAATGCTATTTTAGCACCTTCCCCGGCAACGGCGCTAAAAACTTGATGCGGCATAATTATGTACCAAAATTACAAGTGCATAATTGATCAAGTTATAGTATAAAAAGTTATCGATCCCAAGAGGAATGTGATTTTAAGAGATTATTAGAATTGGTTCTTATATTGTGTGCGTGACAAAATAGGATTAAAGAATAAGTGTGAGGGTTATGATGAGTGAGAGTGATTATTGTGAATATATGCAAGAAATAATAAATTAAATTTTAGAGGAGAGAAGAAAGAATCAAAGAATAAATGAAATCACAAGGCAAGAAAGAAGAATGAATAAAATTAAGAAATAAAATCAAGAATGAAAAGAAAATTCAAGAAAGTCAAGATGGAGGATTCAATTTAAGGTATGAGAAATCTAGAATTTAATCTACTAGCTAATCTCAATTACAAAATACAAACTATTCTCTTTTTATCATATTTTAACTTAGATTTATTAAGCATAGACTATCAAACCATTTAAGGAAAGTATAACCTATCAAATTATCATCTAAGTCAAAATTACTATTCATGATAAGAACAACAACAAGATAGTAATCCTAGAATTCATAAGCATAACCTATCAAACCATTTAAGCATAGATTATCAAATTCTTCTTCTACCGATTAGTTTTCTAGTTGATTATCCTAAACATAAATATTTTAAGTGTAAGAGGATAATTCATACAATATAAAAGAAATTAGATTAGTTTCATACAATTCTAAGATTCCTACACGAATTAATTTCATATCTTAAGAAATAAAAACAAGAAGAAAAAGAACTAATTACAAAAATAAAAAGAAAAGAAAAATATAAACTATGAACAAAAATTAAATCTAACTACAAAGAATTAAAATCTAAACTACAAAATAAATTGCAAAAATTAAATGCAAGAAAATAAATCTACTCTATAAATTAAAGTGCAAAAAGAAATAAAAAGATAAGAAAATAAATCTACACTACAAGCATGAATGTAAATCTAACTAATAAGCAATAATAAAGAAATTACTAAAAAGAAATAAAAGAAGAAAATAAAAAAAATACAAACCTTCAAATTGCTCTTCATCTTCATCCTCATCATTCAACAAAGAAGAGAAAAGATAAATTTAAAGTGGATTGAAATCTTATAAAAAAATAACAAATTTCAGCCTTTAGATTGTAACTGCCTGGTCGATGGTATCGATGCCGGCATCGATAGGGGTATCGATGCCGGCATCGATACGGGCATCGATGCCGGCATCGATACGGGCATCGATGCCCCCATTGATGCTGGAATCGATGTGAGCCTTTCTCCAATTTCAGCCCGCAACTTCTCTTCTCTTTGGCTTTTGGGCTTGGGCTTTTGGTATTTTTTTCTTCTTTTGGGCTTTGGCATTTTTTCTTTATTTGGGCTTCAACACTTCATTGAATATTGAAAGAAATTGTTTGCTTTCATGGGCTTCATTTCTTCAATAAATCAAGGGGTTTTTGTTGAGAGATTAGAGTTTGAGATTTATTCTTCATTAACCTGCAATTAAAGATAAAAATAATTATTAGTGGTATATTTATTCATATAAAATAGATAATAAGGGTATAAAATTACAATAAAATATGATTATCAAGTTTCATTTAGGGAAGGCAAATGTAGTAGTGGACGCATTGAGTAGGAAGCGTCATGCGGGCTTGCAGCTTTAAGGTGTTCATTATATCGAGATCTTTACACCCTCAGTCAGTTTGACTTCAGACCGGAGATTGGCGAGAACAGAGTATTTTTGGGAGCTGTGACAGTACAACCATCTTGGAGTGATCGAGTGGCCAGAGCTCAGCTAGAGGATTCTTGGATTCAAACCCAAAAGTAGGAGATTTCCAAAGAACCCAACCCTGATTGGACTATTAGAGCAGATGGAGGCCTTCGAGTGAAGGGTCGGATTGTCATGCCGAATAATTCATAGTTGAAGAAGGATTTATTTGATGAGGCGCACCATACTAGGTACACAGTGCATCCAGGCACGACGAAAATATACAAGGAGATGAAGAGGCATTTCTGGTAGAGTAGCATGCGTGGAGAGATCGTAGAGTATGTGGCGAAGTGTTTTACCTGCTAGCAAGTTAAGGCAGAATATCAGAGACCTGTAGAAACCCTACAGTTTTTACCCATTCCAGAGTGAAAGTGGGTAGATATTTCTATAGATTTCATTGTGGGGTTGCCAAGATCAAAGAGAGGAAATGATTCTATTTGGGTGGTAGTAGACCGGTTGACGAAGTCAGCGCACTTCTTACCGGTGAAGACAACTTATACAGCAGAGACATATGCGAGGATTTTTATTCGGGAGATAGTTCGATTGCATGGAGTTCCGGAGACGATTGTATCAGATCGAGGCTCAAGTTTCACATCCCATTTCTGGAGGAGTTTCCAGAATGCTTTCGGCAGCCAGTTGTTATTCAGTAACGTTTTCCACCCTTAGATGGATGGTCAGACAAAGAGAGTGAATCAGGTGTTAGAGAATATACTACGAGCATGCATTATAGATTTTTAGGGTAGTTGGTAGGATCACATCCCATTGATTGAATTTTCTTATAATAATAGTTATCAAGCTACTATTGGTATGACACCATATGAAGCATTATACGGGAGGCCTTGCAAATCGCCTATTTGTTAGGCAGAGCCAGAGGATAGCCTATTGCTTGGGCCGAAGCTTGTGAGACTAACCACAGAGAAGGTGGCATTGATTAGAGAGCGTATTCTTGTTGCTCAAAGTTGGCAAAAGAGCTATGCGGATCAGAAGCGATGACCTCTAGAGTTTCAGGTTGGAGACCTTGTCATGTTAAAAGTATCACCGATGAAGGGTGTTCAGCGATTCGGTAGACGAGAAAAACTTGCCCCAAGATATGTTGGTCCATTTAGGATTATCGAGCATGTTGGAACTGTTTCTTATAGATTAGATCTTCCAGCATCAATGTCGAGTGTACACGATGTCTTTCATGTTTTGATGCCCCAGAAGCATTTGAACGATAAGGAGCAGCAAAGAGTGATTGATGCACCAGAGATTGAGTCCAGGATGATTTGACTACCGTAGAGATTTCGGTTGTATTCTTGCTAGAGAGGCTAAAAAGCTTAGAAACAAAGTTATTCTATTAGTAAAAGTTCAGTGGAACCGACAAGGCGCCAAAGAAGCTTCTTAGGAGCGTGAGGAGGATGTATGTCGCGACTACCCACACTTGTTTGAATAGGCAAGATGTTGATGTTTGAGTATTCTTATACGCATTTCTGTTGTTCAGCCACATTTAGATTTAACGCTAGAATGTGGTACTAACACTTAGCTCCTAACCACTCGGAACATAAGGTATATATATGGGGGGGTTCCTTGTTTGGATTTTTCACCCGACGTACTAGTTCTGTCTAATTAGTAGTTGAGTTAGAGTATACGCATTTTAGATTGTTAAGTTTAAATGTTTGCTTATGTTTCACATCTGGGGAATTAGTGGTACGATATGTGTACGAGAGGGTTTCCTTGTCTGAATTATCCCCTCTTCGTACTTTTCTCGTATTGTTAATCTTTAAGATACGGTTCCGGAATTTCGAGGATAAAATTCTTTAAGGGATGGTGAATGTGAAACCCTAAAAATTTGAGATAATATGTGATAATTTGAATTAATGTGTGTTTATTTGTGATAAATGGATATTTATAGTGATAAATATCATTAAATGATGTTTGAGTAAGACATCAAGTGATTTAAGATAAAGTGTCCATATATGTGAGAGAAATGAGTCAAAACATGCACGAATAAAAAACATGCACAAACAGTCTGTTTGTAACCTTAGAGTCGACTACTCTGGGTAGTAGTCGACTAGTCTGGCTGATTTTCCAGTTTCTTTTTGGATTTCACGGTTGTTTGGGTTATTTCGGGTTTGCCTCCATTTAAACTCATATTTTTCATGAAAATTAAGCTCTTTTTATCAGAGTGTTCAAATCCTACCAGCCACCTTCTCCTCCCCTAAACCCTAGATCAATTTTTTTGTGAGAGTTCAAGAGCTTTTTGAAACGAGATTTTGATTTTGATTTGGCGTGTGGCTTAGGGATCTAACTTGGTTTTGCATCCTTCAGGTTTTCAACAAGTTTTCAGGTGAGTTTTAACTCTGCTAACCCTACTCCCATATTTTTAATTATTTTATTGAGTTTTAATATGGATTTATTGAGCCTAATCAACTATTTTGAGTATAAAAATAGTTCTTTTATAATATGTGAGTTAAAGGTCCAATCTTTTTATGTTTAAAAGTTTATGAACGAATAGTTAGAGGTAAATTAAGATCTGGAACTAATTAAACATGTGATTTATCTAAGTTTTGATGATTTTATCGACGTTTTGATGTTTTCATACATGTTTAGAGCTTATATGTAATATTTAATGTTATAATTCTTGATTCATATGTTAGATTAACTTCAGAGATGTTAATCAAGATATTAAAATGTCTTATTCATGTTTTATAGCAAGTTAACCAAGTTAGAATCATGAAAACCTTAAAACCTGAGAAATAGATCTATTTAACACATAGTAGTCGACTAATATCAGGAGTAGTCGACAACTCCTTTTCTGATGCGACTCACAGAAGTGTTTTCATAGCACAATAGTCGACTAATGTTCATATTAGTTAACTACTCACACTTTTTCCCAGTTCTGGATGGGTGCATAGTAGTTGACTACTCAACGTAGTAGTCGACTACTAAGACCTATTTTCTTAGTTTGCGCTCGTGCATGTTTTGAGTCGTATTCGTTTGATTCGATGGATTTTCTCGATCAACCCAAATTGTACTATGATGTTTGTGACCGGTTTAACACCTGAGATATCTATGAACATGAGATGTTGATCTGCACATCGAGATACGTGCACGAACACTTGAATACATGTTCCTAAATGAGTTTACATGAATAGTTGAGATGTATGACACGTGTTAAGTTGATAGTGTTGGAATAACACACACATAATGCATGATTCATCAGTCGTGGATGCTCAGTGTGGAAGCTTTTCCCGTAATGAGACCTCAGCTGAACCACACTAGGAGTATTTGGATGTTTTTTCCATAATGAGACCTTGGCGGTACCAATATTCGAAGATGATCGGGGTGTTACCGGGTTGGGCTAATATGCCTAGACTCTACGGTATGATCATCTGGATACATAATCCATAATAGGAGAGATAAAATCTATTGTCGTTGAACGATTGAGTAAGGACATGAAATCCACATGATATTATGAGAACCTTACAAGAGTATCGTTATGTGATAAAGACACATATACACAGTTATAGTTTACTCCCATGTCAGATTACCCAAGAGTAGGGTGTACATTAGACACATGACATATATGGTATGGTCTATGGTGATGTTCGCACTAGATGATATTTCCTTGTGACTGTGCCAACTACCCGAGGGTAGTTCGAGATGTGACATTAGCTCTATATAGTTGAGATTTAGAGTGATTGTACTTTCTTTCATGTACTATTTTTATTCATATGATTGGAATTGGTATTTAGCGATTCACAATTTGAGACATGGTATATACATGAGGGTTTTCTTGTTTGGATTATTTCGCTCGACGTACTAATTCTCGTATTGTGGGTTTCTAAATACCAATCTCAATCTAGAATTATACGAATGACTTTATATCTATATGAGTTAAATAATATTTTCTTATAAACTCCTACCCCTTCCCCCTGGGGGCGGTGGAGATGATATTGCCAGTGCTTTGACGCTCGTTGTTTGATGGAGTTGTATCTTAGCTTCCATCTATTATTTTATATTTGTAGTTATTTACAGAGCTCCATAGTAGTTGTTTATTTTCTGACTTTAGAGATTGTGATTTTATATTGTAGAGGCTGAGTGCCTTAGAGAGATTTCATTTGACTCTTGTGATGAGACACACTATATTTATTTTATTTTTAGAGATATTTTATTTATTTTCAGTTGGGCTCTGATGATGTTGGTTATATGTACACTTCTCTTGTGATTACTCTATTTCATTGTTCTATTTCATTATTATTGTCTGTTTGTACCTTCACCTGTTTGTTGATTCCACTAGAGAGATAGTAACTGTGATGGTGAAACATATTATTTCACGGTGTTGGTGCGTGGCAGGTTTGACAATCTGGGTTTCACCTTGGACTGTAGCCTTGTGTGAACCCTGGGGCGTCACAGGAGAATAAACGGCTTAGTTTCAACACCTTAGCTAGTGTCTATCCATCTTTATACAAGCTTTCACTCTCTTCAAATGTGTTTATACAAAGTCAAGGCATTACTCAGGGTCATGATTGGCACTGCATCCCTTGTTGAAAAGAAGTATATCTCCTTTATCACATTCAACCAAATCAGACCTTATGAACTTGATTGGTTGTTGGAGTGTTTCTAACCAGCCTGATCAACCTAAATGGTCACTAACAACAAGTTAGGGTTTTTTAGTTAAGTCTTTCTACATTCTTTTAAACTCCAGAGGGATACCTTCTCCCATCTACAAAGTTATTTGGAATTCCATTCTTCCTAGCAAAGTTCGGATCTTTCCTTTGTTATTATCTATAAATAGATTACACACCAAGGACAACCTTATGTTAAAAGGATGGATAGGTAATCCTACATGCTCGTTGTGTGTACTACATTTAGAATCGAGAGAACATCTTTTCTTCTCATGTCCTCTAGCAAAACAGGTTTGGAGGCATTTCACAGACTACTATCTCCCCTTCCAATGGCCTATATCTCTTGATGAGCATCTACAAACTTTAGAGACTCTACAAAACACTAAAGGAATCTTATGACGTACTATTTTCTCCTTTGTATGCTGGAGTTTATGGATTACAAGAAATAAATTTCTCTTTGATCAAGTAAACTTCTCTCATACTTCTATCATTAGCTTTGTCATCACTGGTTATATGAATGGGCAGGAACTGGAAGTGGATCAACTACAGAAAAGATATCAGCGAGGTTGAAAGACAATCCTATAACCAGGAGCAGTGGATGATGAGACTGTTTATATATTGGAATAGAGGTTTTCTAGGTCTTGTATATACAACTGCAATTTAATTTTACATCTTCTTTTAAGCTTCCTTCTGTTGTTGGAAAATAAAAAATATAGTTTCTGTTTACTATATGTATAACCGGCTTTGGTTCTTCCTTATATCTATGCTTACGGTGAATGATGGCAAGGCCCACTCTTCATCTTTATGGATCTCTGGAAGAAGAAGGTTATGCATCCCTAGTTCAAAGAAACTTCATTTTCTATTTTCTAATATTTGGATACAGTTTGTATCCATGATTTTGTAATTACATACTTTGTACTCTTTTGCTTTTTAATGAACGGGGGGTTATCCCTTGTTTTTCTCTCAAGAAAAATGTACAACATTTATTGATATAGTAGTTTTTTCTGATAGAAAAACAGGGCAAGTTGCCCTTTTCAAAACCGCATTGTCTTTATTCATGTGATTAGTTTCATCATTCGGAATATCTTGACTTCTCTAGTGAGTTTGCATTTCTCATCCATGTAACTATTTATACGCTATGGTGAACTTAAGAAAACCCATGACAAACAAGATACCTGTTTCACCATCGTGGCTGTTGATGCACATCACCGAACCAGGTAAATCCCTCTCTACTATTGTCTATCACTATCTTTCAATTTTCTTACATGATATCCAAGCTTTAAAGCCATGTCCATCAAGTTCAAGCAAGTGTCTGTCAAGGGAACTGGCCTTTCCATCAGTAACAAACGACAGATATTTTTCTTGATCTTTGGAGAATAGGGGTAGAGCTAAAATTGATACATGAGTCTGATATACATTCCTCAACAAGCCGCATTTGTGTATTGTTCAATGAAATTAATGATCTAACATGATCTACATCTATAACTTGATCTCTTTGTAGAAAGCTCAAACTTGATTATATCAATTAGAAAACAAAGTTCTAAGGTTTGATGGTCCTACTTATGGTGAATGACAACGCAATGGTAAACTAGTCATGTCTAAGATCTTAAGTCATATTTGTCAAACCATCTTTCCAAGCTTCTAAACTCTCGAATACAATACAAGCATTTTCCTTCCAACCATCTCCCTTTTTTTAAGCTAAGTACAAAGTCTTCTCAGTGTGATGGATATATAGTGAGAAAATTGCAAAATGTTGCACGGTGAGCTTTGAGTGTGATAGATAGTGAGAAAATTGCAAAATGCCACACGATGAGCTTTGAAAAGTCCAAGTCCGTGATAATTAAAGTAACTTGCATAAAACATAGAGACTTAGTAGAGGACAAATGTTTCAAGAAAATGGCAAAAACCGTAAATAGAAGTATGTAATTATATATAATGAAAAGTTTGAGATTACTTCTTATGAACACAACACATAAACTTGAATGGTACAATAAGCTATCCTCCCGCGGATATCATGAAAGAAAGAAACAAGGATAAAGGGCCTAGCATGGTCTTCTTCCATGTATTAACTGCATACACATATTAGTAGTCGTGGCAATTTTGTCCGAATTAACATAGTCAAACAGTATATCCATTTAGAAGAAGTCAAAAAATAATAAATTTAGTGAATTTTGATAACGAACGAACTATGTAGATCAATTTGGTGAAAAAGTGTCATAGATGAAGAAAGTAAAGGCTGACATTCTTCAATTGTAGACAACTCATTTTTGTTCTAAGAGCTCATAGAAATTGCAAGTTTAGGAATCATCTCCTTTAATATGCAAAGAATGAGGATACATAGTAACGGATGAGGATACATAGTAAAGGATGAGGATATCTGTGCACATACTAGTGTAGGCGTCAAAAATTGCCTATAGGTTCCCGTACGCAGCTCAAGGCGAAATGCAAGCGATAAGCGTCATCATTCAAGTCAGAAAAGGATTATCTAGTCCCGTGGAAGCTAACGAATATACAAAGTGAGTCATTGGAGTGTACAAGTCAACGGAATAATGAAATGCGCAACACAAGTCCGGAGAAGTCAGAAAGTGTCAAACACCTTAAAGTGGCCCGTACAAAGGAGTAAAATTTTGACCATGATACAATTTGAATCTGGAAAATTCAAAATACAAAAGTTGAAGGTCTCTTCGTCATCTTTTTAACGCATCTCGAATCACCTCATTCTGAGGTCGGATGACTGAGTTAAGGCCGCTATAATACCACGTTACAGTAATCACGTACCCGCGCCATAGTAACCACGGGTCACTTTGCTGCTACAGTAACCGCGGGTCACTTTGCTGCTACAGTAGCCACAGGTCGCTTTGGTGCTACAATATCACGGGTCGCTTTGGTGCTATAGAAGCCGCAGGTCACTTTTTTGCTACAGTAACCGCGGGTCACTCTTGGTGCTACACTAGCCGCGGGTCACTTTGGTGCTACAGTAGCCGCGGGTCACTCTTGGTGCAACAGTAACCGCAGGTCACTTTGCTGTTACAGTAACCGCGGGTCACTTGCTGCTACAGTATCCGCGGGTCAGATCCGTCTGTCGCGCAGTTTTGATCCCCGGATACGTTTTCGACGGTTTTGAGCGGTTTTCTCGGGATTTATCTGTTCTAGGGGTTCCCAACTGACTTGATATCATCCACAAACATGGTTAGGCTATTATTAACTGAAGATATGGCCAAATCCATCATTCTTATCCAAAAACCTCCCAACCGAAGCCTATAAATACAGGCCTAGGGTTCATTTCACGGGGGGGGGGGGGCATCAAGAGGGCGAAACATTGCCGAATTGGAGAGTGGAGCCACGAATTTATAGCGAGGGTTAGCAGATCTTAGTGAGTTCCTATGCATAAAGAGTAGAGTTCGAGAGATCTAAGACCCGTCCCATATTCCTCCGGATTTAAGCTTAGTCTTAATCTCGAGAAGAGTCGTAATCTCGCTTGGTCGGGATTATCGCTGTAGCGATTACTTCCTTCGTGAAGGAAGAGATTTGATTCCATAATCTGTCAATCTGATCTAATCTGCGATGGTCCATGGATATCAATGTCCCCAGCACTGGCAAAGATCCCACGCAAGCAGCGGGTGATAAACGTCCATTGCGCTATTTGACGAGAGTTGTAATCTTTATTTTCATTGTATAAAGGAGATCTTATAAAAAGATCAACTTTTCTTTTCATTTGAGTTTATTGTAATGACCAAAGTTGTAATAGATTCGATGACAATAAAAACATCAACTTTTGACCCAAACAAGCTGGCGACCACATTGGGAGCCGACAGCCTTTCTGCGAAGGCTGACGTGTCGCAACCTCGGATTCTCATCCCGGTTGAAACGGAGGTCGAATATGAGTTCGACCAGCAGAAGTACGAGGAATATTTGTCCTCCTCCTCCAGATCATCCTCTCCTCACAGGTGCAGGAAGGCTTACTCCAAAAAGACCTGTTAGACTTCAGCTTCAGAAGCCCAAGAAGAAGATCTTCCCGCCACCGCTGCACTTGTGGCTCACAACGCCCCACCGGCATCCGACGAGGCTAAAACCACAGATATGAACCCCTTGAGCAAGGGGTCGCCTGTTGATGATGTGCCCACTCTATGAAAGAGAGCACGCCAGAGGCGACGCCAACGCCTCTCACGCCAACTGGCCAAATCCTTGGAACCAGTTGATGGAATCCGCTATGAGACGGATCTAAAGTCCAGGAGGCGCCAACCACCACAACAACGAGTGGACAACCCCTCCTCCTTCAAACCAGCAAAGAACAAATGGGACCACATCAAAAGGACCCGATCGACTCTTCAAGAGTGGATTCAGAAACGCCGCATATTGCTTGCACATGCAAGAATTCTTATGCAAGAGGCTAAGAAATTGCAGAATGAAGAAGTGGAAAAGAAGCCATAAAGATTGCACAAAGTATGGAGGCCAAAGTCTAAGACAGCGGCCAAAAACATCAAAAAACGCAGGTCACTCAAATCCGATCCTTCGGCTCGCGAGACACTCAAATCCGACCCGTCGAGTCGCGAGTCACCCAGATCTGACACTCCAGTCTGCGGGTCACCCATATCCGACCCTCCAACCAACGGGTCACTCAAATCCAACCCGCCGAGCCGCGGGTCACCCAGATCCGACCCTCCAGTCTGTGGGTTGTCCTAATCCGACCCTCCAACCCGCGGGTCACCCAAATCCCACCCTCCAACCTACGGGTCACCCAAATTTGACTCGTGGCAGGGTCAAGACAGAAGACGTTCTGCACCTATTTCATAAATCCCTTCGAGTTCCGCACCTCCATTGGAGCCCCGCGACAGCGTGAAGTTGTCCCGATTCAAGATAAGGATAACGGATCGCCTGGGTCCTTTGCACGAGGATCGAGACAAAGTTTCGATCAAAGAACGCTTGGGTACGGTGATTGAACCCCGAGTAACTACTCGAGCTGGGGGTCGTACACACCCTCACAACAAGTCTGAGCCTTCTCGTAAAGAGAAAGCTCCTGTAACTGACCGCCTCGGACTACAAGTCAGTATCCAAGAACCCGTCAAGATCCCGCACTTACGAAAGCATGGTTCCAAACGTGTGACTCTTGAGAACGCCAACAAGGCAGCAAGCCCTCAGAAGGAAGCGTGTTCGTTAGATGATGACGTTATACCTAAGGAGTCATGCTAACACACGATAGGTTGCTCTGATCTTCGGACCGATGAGTTGTACTATCGGGCTGGGGGTACGAACAAATCTCAAAGAGAAGTACCCGAGAAATAAACTATCACTGTCCGTGCACTAATATTATTAGGACAGTATTATCAGCATGTAGCTGCCCCAAGATCGCTCCACAGAGGGTCTCGGTATTCGAGAAAATCTCCACCGGAACGACTAAGTCCAAACCAAAGCATTTTTATAAGAAACGATCGATCGTTCAAGGTAATGAATTTCCGAAAGTTACGGTAAATATGGTTGATAAGAGAAAGTCGGCTCAACCTTCTAGCTCCGATCCCCTTGTATCGCATCGTCTGACTCGGCTACGCGCATGGACCACTAGCACAGGGATTATCATAGAATACAGAGCGGATTATCCTCGGATGATGAAACATCAAATGCTAACTCTGCGATCGCTTCTGACAAAACAGTGTCCAGCCTAAGACAATCCCACGAAGTGTTTATGATTAACACCAAGGAAGTAACTAAAATGGTTGAGGATGCTCTAGCCAAGCAAAAGCAAGCATTCAATTTCGAAATGGAAATGGCTATGCTGCAGATGAGGGAAGAGCATGACCAATAAATCCGAGCTTTGTCGAATCAGATAGGTGAATCCAGTCATCGCAACGATGTTAGCCAAGGGGTTGGCGATTCAGATGAGGATGAACACCTTAATACTGATAACCCTCTCGTTGATCAAAACACAAGGGGTGGCCCCACTGAGAATAAGGATACCGGGAGTGGTCCTACTAATGATGACAACACTGGAGGTGACCCTGTTATTCCTCTTAAGAATTGTCCAAAGCCCGATACGAGCGAGAATGAGAAAATGAAAGATCTCGAGAGCAAAATCAACACTCTAATGTCTGCTCGAGAGGTGAAAAGGACCTGCATTCCATGTCCCTATCCAAGAGAGTGGGATTCAATAGCATACCCGGCGAAGTTCAACTTGATTAACTTCAAGCCGTTTGATGGGAAGGGTTCACCCACTCAACATCTGATCTACTTCAAGTCCTACTTAGGTATGATCTCCGGTAATGAAGCCTTGATGGTTCGGTCATTCGTTAGCACCCTTCATGGGCCCGTCTTCGATTGGTACCGCCATCTCAAATCTGCAAGCATCAACAGCTAGGACGACCTGAAGAACCTGTTCCTCACTCACTTCTTTGATGATGATGATGATGAGGTGTTAATCAGGACACTCTTCGATGAGATAAAAAAAACGACGAGACGGTCGACGACTTCGTCAAGCGCTTCCGGAATAAGGCGATGAACTACCGAGATCCGATCACAAAGAACTTCATACTTCAAACCTATCATAATAAGCTCTCTTTAGACATATCGGAAGTTTTGGAAGAAGCACCCTCTAACACCTGGAAAGAGTTGAAGGTGCGCGGAGAACGGGTTGAACGCTTCATCAGAAGGAAGCAAGCCGAGAGAAGCCAACCAACGGCTAATCCTCCAAACTCGAACTTGTTGGCCTTCTTATTTTGATGACGTTTAACAAATAATTTATGATTAATATTATTTGTCTAGTGTTTGTATTTATCTATTTATTGTAGACAAACAATATGTTAGAGGATGGATGGATTGCGCCATAACGATCATATCAAATGGAGGTTGGCGAAAAAGTGGTTGAAGCCTTGCTATTCAAATTTGAAGATCCAAGTTCAAGCTTCATCCAAGTTTACCAAGTTGAGATACAATGAAGATCAAGATCAAGATCAAGCTTGAGTAACATTAGTTTAGGTTTACATTATGTGTGTTAGTACTTTAAGCTCAATGATATATACACACACATT
>BQKN01000044.1:1991563-2007797 GCA_022839385.1 Asparagus kiusianus
GTAGATCAGGAGGAAGCTGACAATACTACGAATCTGAAGTACTGTGCGTACCACAGGAGGATCCTTCATCCTACCAAGGCTTGCTTCGTTCTCAAGAATAGCATCCAAACTTTGGTTGAAGCCGGCGTCATAACGCTCAATTAAGTCGCATGAAGTCTCTGACAAGTATAAGACTATAAGCTGCTCCTTCCGACACTCCAAAGAGTATACGAGTATAAATTGCTTCTCAAAACTCCAATAAGTATATAAGTCTAAACTGTTTCCCACTCTTGATGGGAAGTTCCTGGAGAATTTTTATACGTAATATTCTTAAGGATAACCTGGTCATGTAACTCAGTACAATGTTAGACCCAGCTTCGCGAGGGAAGCTGGGTGGATGATTCATGTAATGGGAAGTTCCCGGAAGAATGCTACGTGTAATTTTCTTAGGGATAATCCGATCATTATGAACAAAGTGATAAACACTAAACTCCCACTGTGATTTACGAACACTCTTTTGCTGAGATGAGATTCGATCACTTTGTTGGATCAATTTTCCCTCACAAAACTCTCATTGGTGTTTGACGACTCACAGTCTTCCACCACAAAATCCCCCACCGATCCGACTAATTGACGGTGGGACTACCAAAATTTCTTTCGGTTGAATCCACTCAAACTCCCGCTTCGTCTGTGCACTCAACACTCCTATTGTTAGAGTCTGGACATAGTAGTCAGAATTTTAATCTCTTAATTGTTGACAATTATCAAACTCTTCCGTGTTAAGTATTTGTCACTTAACACTAGGAATCCCATTTGAGTGATTTGTACGAATCAACACTCCGACTGTAATTTGTAGGAGTCACTCCCATTTTGTCAAACCTTCCTACAGTTAGGGCCAAAGCCAAAATCTCCTATCGATTCCTTCCATGAACGAGAGGTCCACTTTCAAATCGAGCGATCAAACCTTCCTACAGTTAGGGTTGTCTCAAACCTCCCACTCGGTCAAACCTTCCTACAGTTAGGGCCACAACCAAAATCCCCTCTCGATTCCTTCTACAAACGAGAGGTCTACTTTCAAATCGAGTGATCAAACATTCCTACAGTTAGGATCACCTTAAACTCCTGCTTGGTCAAACCTTCCTACAGTAAGGATCAAAACCACAATTCACTCTCGATAAACGAGAAATTTATCTTTAGTTCGGTAATCAAACCTTCTGACAGTTAGGGTTATCTGAATCTTTTCGATTCTCGGAGTGGAAATTCCACTCTTAGTTTCAGCTTCCCGGATTCTTGAAGTGGAGATCCCACTTTGAGTTTCCTTTTGCAACTAGAGATAGAATATAAAATTTTTCCTCTTCAGCTTTAGGAGATAGAATATAAAATTCTTCCTCTCTCGTATCGGGTTTTTCTTTGCCCCAAAAGAAGACACCAATTTTTCAACTTTCAAAATCTGTGTCTTACATGTGCAGGGAATTTTATCCCGAAGCCTAAGTAGGGATAAGCCAACGCCTAACACGCGTTACCGGGTGGTTCGTTCCCTTGAAAACGACCAAGTCAACGTATTTAGTATCGTAGCAACAAAAATCCATGCCTTTTATGCATGGGGAATTTTATCCTGAAGCCTAAGTAAGGATAAGTCAGCACCTAACACGCGTTGCCGGGTGATTCATTCCCGTAAAAACGACCGAGTCTACGTATTCAGTATCGTAGCAACAAAAATCCATGCTTTATGCATAGGGAATTTATCCCGAAGCCTAAGTAGGGATAAGTCAGCGCCTAACACGCGTTGCCGGGTGGTTCGTTCCCGTGAAAATGACCAAGTCTACATATTCAGTATCGTAGCAACAAAAATCCATGCCTTTTATGCATGGGAATTTTATCCCGAATCCTGAGCAGGGATAAGTCAACGCCTAATACGCGTTGCCGGTTTAGTCTTTTACCGATTGAAGAAGATACCAGAATCCAAGTCTGGGGGCTTTTATCCTGAATTCTAAGAAGGGATAAGTCAACGCCTAACACGCCTTGCCAGGTAGTCTATTCCCATAAGAAAGACGGAGTCTACGTATTCAATATCGTAGCACTAAGAGAGTTAACTCTCCTAGCACAACATCACAAGCGGAACGGACTTAAATAATCCGCATGCAAGCCTGTTTTAAATGGTAATCGGTAAAAACACATCAAATCCGTTGAAGGCTAAGGATTTGCCAAAAATCCTAAGTCTACGTCTGATACACGTAGCTGTTTAGTCTTTTCATAGGAGAAAGACAAAGTCTACGTATTCAATATCGTAGCACTAAAAGAGTTAACATTTTTAGCATAACGTTACGTACGGAACAGACTTAAACAATTCGCATGCTAGCCCGACTCAAACGGTAGTCGGTAAAGGCTCATAAAACTCGTGACTTGAGCATTCAACAACTTCAGGATAAGATCCACACATGCAGATGAATCAGCTTTAATAGCTGGTCCTGCAGCCCAACATTTGGGACCGCCACGCTCTAACGCCTTAAGAGCTTAAACTGTATAGACTCTAGCAAACGTACGAGTATAAACTATGTTAACGCCGATCGATACAAAACCCTAAGGTCAACGTTGGTCAATGCGTAGCCCAAGGTCAACGTCGGTCAACGCGTTGCGATGTAGCTAATTAGTTCAAAGTCAACTCAATGACACGAGCTAAAATCAACTTACCAATTTTGATTCAAAACTTCGACAACGGTCATACGATAAACGCAGCACCGAAAAAATTCTAGCTATTCGATAAAATACTGAATAGACTGAAAAGTTGAGAAGTCAAGAACTGAAGCCAACTATAGGTCCTTTGACATCGATTGAAGGTAGGGGTCTATCACATCCAAAGTATTTCAGACTCATCTATAAAAGAACGAGGCTGAAATACTTTGGAGGGGGTATCTGTAGGCGTCAAAAATTACCTATAGGTTCTCGTACGTAGCTCGAGGTGAAATGCAAACGATAAGCGTCATCATTCAAGTCAGGAAAGGATTATCCGGTCCCATGGAAGCTAACGAATATACAAAGTGAGTCATTGGAGTGTTCAAGTCAACGGAATAATGAAATGCGCAATACAAACTCGGAGAAGTCAGAAAGTGTCAAACACCTCAAAGTGGCCCGCACAAAGGATTGACATTTTGACCATGATACAATTTGAATCTGGAAAAATTCAAACTAAAAAAGTTGAAGATCTCTTCATCATCTTTCTAACGCATCTTGAATCACTTCATTCTAAGGTCAGATGAGTGAGTTAAGGCCGCTATAATACCGCGTTACAGTAACCGTGTACCCGAGCTACAGTAACCACGGGTCACTTTTGGTGCTACAGTAGCCGCATTCACTTTGGTGCTACGGTCGCCATGGTCGGTTTGGTGCTGCAGTAACCACGGGTCACTTTCTGCTACAGTAGCGCGGGTCACTTTGGTGCTGCAGTAACCGCGGGGTCACTTGTTGCTACAGTAACCGTGGGTCGGATCCGTCCGTCGCACTGTTTTGATCCCCGGACGTGTTTTCAACGGTTTTGAACGGTTTTCTTAGGATTTATCTGTTCCAAGAGTTCCTAACTGACTTGATATCATTCACAAATATGGTTAGGCCATTATTAACTGAAGATATGGCCAAATCCATCATTCTTATCTGAAAACCCCCAACCGAAGCCTAGAAATATAGGCCTAGAGTTCATTTCACGGGGGGACATCAAGAGGACGAAATGCTACCGAATTGGAGAGTAGAGCCACGAATTTATAACGAGGGTTAGCAGATCTTAGTGAGTTCCTATGCATAAAGAGTGGAGTTCGAGAGATCTAAGACCCGTCCCCTATTCCTCCGGATTTAAGCTTAGTCTTAATCTCGAGAAGAGCTGTAATCTCACTTGGTCGGGATTATCATTACTGCGATTACTTCCTTCGTGAAGTAAGAGATTTAATTCCATAATCTGTCAATCTGATCTGATCCATGGTAGTCCACGGATATCAACGTCCCCGTCACAGGCAAAGATCCCACGCAAGCAGCG
This sequence comes from Asparagus kiusianus, assembly GCA_022839385.1. NCBI lineage: Eukaryota > Viridiplantae > Streptophyta > Magnoliopsida > Asparagales > Asparagaceae > Asparagus > Asparagus kiusianus. The sequence continues at coordinate 1,995,567 of BQKN01000044.1, forward strand.
GGTGATAAACATCCGTTGCGCTATTTGATAAGAGTTGTAATCTTTATTTTCATTATATAAATGAGATCTTATAAAAAGATTAACTTTTCTTTTCTTTTGAGTTTATTGTAATGACCAAAATTGTAATAGATTCGATGACAATGAAAACATCAACTTTTGACCTAAACAACTAGGAATTTTATGCTTGATTCTTTTATGCATCTTTCTTATGCATTTTTCTTATTAAGAACAAATTTGGGAAAAATTGAGTAGATGGCTTGTTTTGTTTCATTTTTTTTCAATATCTATACAACCAAATGTGATGCCCCTGAATTCACACAAGGCTGTAGTTCAATGTGAACCCAAGGATGTTAAACCTACCATGCACCCACACTGTGCAATAACACGTTTCACCATCACAGTAATATCTCTCTAGTGGAATCAAACAACAGGTGTAGGTACAAAACAGGAAAATAAAGGTAATAATGTCACTACAAGAAAATACAGCATTGCCGACGAAACAAAAACGTCGGCAAAAGTTTTAAAAACATCAGGAAAAATCTTTCTCGACGTAAAATGCAACATCGCTAACGCGTCACCAAAAGTGGGTTAAGGAAAATATTTGGCGACGCAAACACACTGCGTCGGTAAAAGTCAACACTTTTGGCGATGCTTCATGCGTCTGGAAAAGTACATCTTTTAGCGACGCATAATTTTTTGTGTCGGTAAAAATATGCAGAATTTTTTTATATGCCAAAGTACGTCGGCAAAACTTGTGCTTTTGGCGACGCATGAAGCGACGCATGAAGCGTCTGCAAAAGCCAATGCGTCGGCAAAAGTATAGCTTTTAGCGACATAAAACTGTTCGTCGCTAAAAATTATACTTTTGGCGACGCAAGTTAGCATCGGCAAAAGTGTATCTTTTAGCGACGCAGAATAAAGCGTCGCTAAAAACTATTTCTTTGGCGATGCAAGATAACGTCACTAAAAGATATTACTTTTGGCGACACAAAATAGCATCGATAAAAGTGTTACTTTTAGTGACGCAAATTAGTGCGTCGCTAAAAGTTAAAAATTTAGTGACGCAATTTAGCGTTGGCAAAAATATAATTTTTAGCAACGCATAATTATGCATCGGTAAAAAGTATACTTTTGTCGACTAATTTGCATCACCAAAAGTAATATCTTTTCTGTCAACTACAAGCCTACACTGAATCTGAACATCCACAAAAAAACTGCTCCCATTCACATCAACAAAGAAACCAAACATCAAATTATACTCCAAACAAGTTGCATATTATGATAAATAAAGAATTTTCTCCCATTACAAAATAGTTACATTCATTTCCATTTCCAAGTCAACACTCAAAGGCCTGTTTAAATATTCCAATTCGCTTGTAATCCGTGAAGGAAAAAAAGAAACACAATGGAAAGAGAAGAAAAGGTGAAAGAAAAGAAAGAAGGGAACAACTGTTTAAATATTTCAGTTTGCTTGTAACTCATTACAAGTTACTCTCTACTTCTAAGATAATCAAATCCAAGTTCCGGCATAACCAGAATAAAGCAGTATCAAAAATTTTTAAAATTATTTAAGAAATGCTACACATTCTACAAAAAGTTTTGGGTGTACATATATCATATTCATTAAACCAAAAACATACACATGATAAAAATAAATTTTGTGCAGCTTTTGTGAATTGTACATTTCTTCGTATTTAGAACTTTCGATTTACAAATCATAAATCATATATGGTTTGATCAGATAATTTAGAATCCTATTGATTGTATTCTAGTTTTTTGTTGGCTGATGAATGTATTCTATTTAATATACATGATCACAATCTTCAGTCGTGATTTCTAGATTTTAAGAAATTTCAGTTTACAACAGATGTTACTGCACATGTATCAGATCTGTGACTAGATGTCTTTCTAAATTCTATCTGTCATATCCTAGGTAACAACCGAAGCACCTGTTCATCTATCTCCAGCCCTAATATCCTGAATAAACAACCATGTGTTTCAAAAGTTCTTCTCTTTTAAATAGCCATCATGGTGATTTTCCATTTCCATCTATTCGAATTGAAGATAAATAGCATCTAAGCATAAAAGCCCAATCTAGCACACATGCCTCATCAAATCATGCATTTTAACTTGCCGTATTCAGTGTCTTCCCAAACTCCAATATATCTAGACTAGCAAATTGAGGTCTTCACTTTCTACCAAAAAACTACCTAATGGATAATAATAACAATAAAGGTAATCAACCCTACTAACGGGGCAAATATTTACCAACAAATATTTAAGATCTAAGATGGTTATTTCAACCTGCTCAAAATAAATGAATAATTCCAATGGATCGTATTAATTCTAAAACTTACAATTAAATATAAGGTAGGTTTGACCAAGTAAATAATCATTCTACCCATACAACTTTTATAAGAATTTTTCATAAAAGCCAAAAGCCGCCAAAAGCCCACATGACTTTAAGCTCCCAAAAGTAAGGCATCCCAAATGCCCAAAGTCTGTTTTATTTTCTAATGCTTCTATTGTTGCTTCTGCGTCTTTTGATCTACTTAATAAACTCTTTTAGGCCACTTAATTGTTTTGGTTTCTTAAAGAAAAAAGTAAGGAGTCCATAACTCTATATAATTTATATGTAGTAACTACTATCCACATTCTCTATGCTAATTAGCCAATGGTGTAAAGTCGCAATTGCAAGTTTAAACTAGGAAGCTTGAGAATCATGGTTAGCAGCACTAGATTACATTTTTCTTTGGCTCATGAGCTTTGTTTATTCGAAAACATAGATAAGATTCAAGTTACTAGTGAAAAAGAGACAATGTCCTATAAGGATAAAATAAGGAACTACTGTTTTCTCATATAGTTAAACTAACACAAGATAGTGACACAAAGTCCACAAGTTTTACAGAGCCAAAAATCCAAAATAGAATGTGCAACATATTGTTGTTATTTGTGCAAGCCGGATGATGATTAATCTATCGTCGTTTAGAACTACCAAAACCGAAATATTTCTTGAAACTAAAGTTTATCATGCAAAATTGGGTATAAATCATTCTGTATCGATAACCATATGCTAATGCAGACTTACAGAAATGATCACTGATGGATTTTTCCAAACTCCTTTAGGGTTCGGCGAACCTGCGCAGACAGGAAGATCTTATTCAAGAGAAAAAGGACAAGAAAAAGAGGACTTACATATTTATAAACATGCTAGCTTATGACCTCAGTATATGCAATAGATGATAGATTCTCACAACTTTATCTGAGAGATGACTTCTTAATTAAGTAGATGAATTAAACAAAAATACTATGTGATCTAAATTTCGATATTGTCCCATTTTCTTTCCCTGTAGACCTTTAAGATCCTTACTGTAAGATTTTGATGATTCTACTAAAGTTACTGAATTATATGTCCAATGAAGAGAGAAACTATTTCTGTATTCGTCTATTATGACTTAAAAAGAACTCTCCTTCCCACACTGCATAGACTTCTCATTTCTTCCCTTCCAAGAAAGTAAGAATTAAAATCAAAGTTTAGAGTTTAAAGTAGAATACAAGAAAACATCTTTGATAAGAAAAAGGAAACATAATGGGACTTGAAGGCCAACATGTTAGTAAGCAAAGAGACGGAGAAGGGGGAAGAGTGGGGGTGGGGGTAATAAATTATTCATTATAGAATAACTTACCAAAAGGGTATTAGATCCTTCAACAGTAAGAATATCCATTTTCAAGAAAGAAAGAAATTGAGACCAAAGGTGCATCTAGTTATAAAAAGGGACATTTTATATTGAGTTGGTGAAATCTGTCATAATTCCAAACCAAAATTAGTGTACTAACCCAAAAGATAATTCCATCTCTTATGACTAACATATGCAAAATAAGAATTACCTTTAGCATAATGATACAAAAAGGGACAACGAAAGGTGCTAAGCACTTGTGTAGTTTGTCATGATGTTCAAAAGTTGATCACAAGGCATGAACTTAATTAAGACTCAGGCACGTGAATAACCAGTAAAAAAAGAACCTTACACATCCATCTCCAAAAAAGATATCAAATCTGCATATGTTATTTTTTTAATGAGCATAACTCACCTCTTTCAGAGGACGAGGAGGAAGAGAATCCTACAACTGCCTGAGGGTGTTTATATAAGCCTCTCAGGAAGCACAACAGCTCGAGTAGACAAATACTGGCCAAGTTTCATCCACAAACCTTTTAACTGTAATATCAGATTCAACAAGCGTTTAGCGTTTCTCTGGTGGGTTCTTTCCCAAATAGCATCCTTCTTATTTTTGTTGAGATATTTCACTCTCTTCTGTACAGCTTGCCACAATAAAACATAAAACTCGAGGATGGTTTTCCGAGTTCAAGCAAACATGCAAACTAATAAAAGAGAGAACAAATAGAATCAAGAGGGACTAATGAACCTTATAGTCCAAGTAGATCACCAAAACAACGGCGAACACCTGTAGTCACCTTCTGTAAATGTTCGCCCACCCCATTAGAAGTCATAGGTTGTGTTCCTTGTGCAAAAGTATTGCTAGCAACATTATTTCTGAATTACAGTATGAATATTCCACCAAAGCTCTAGTGATTATGGACAAAATACCCAATTTAGCAGAAGAAAGAGTTAACTAATAAAAATTTTGCCAGTTCCTAATAAACCCTAACTCAACTCATGAATTGAGAAAACGCAATTTTTTTAGGAGGGTGATAATTTTGAACGAACATCTTAAGAACAAGAAAAAGGTGAAGATTTTGGAATAATGCTAGCAAAAATTTGAATGAACTTGAGAGATAGAGGACTTACAAGTTAAGTGTCCGGCGAAAATGAGGAGGAGAGGCCGCAAGATCCGATTTGGAGAGGAAGAACTAGGGTTTTTTTATGGGGATTCGGCGGCAAACTACAGGGTCAATGACAGCAGCGAACTTCAGGGCTCGATGGTGGTGGTGAACTCCGACGGAGGCGGCAAACTCCAATGGCAGCAGCAAGTTCAAAGAAGGGGAAATTTCCGATGGTGGCGGTTTTCTGATGAGAGAGAGAACGGGGGTTTTGGGGGGTTTTGGTGTTTTTTTTCTCTTTTTTCGCGAAAATAAATGGGGGGAAATTTCCCTCCCTTATGCTGTGTTTGGTTTGAGAGACAGGGAGAGAAAGAAAAGTAAAGTGAGAGAGAAAGTGGGTTTCTATTGTTTTCTTTGAAAGAAAATAAAATAAAATAAATAAATTTTCCTATAGAAAAATCGGTATTGTTAGACCCAAGAGGAGGGTGATTAGGGTCTTATGCTAATCAAATCCGATTCTATGCCAATTAACAAGTTATCCTAGTAAGTATAAAATACAACAAGATATGTGATCTAGGATAAGTGATATACACAAGGGTAAACAAAATAAACAAGATAGTGGATGATATAAATAATGAGCAATGAACAATGGCAATAAGAAATATAAACATAAGAGAAGTGCGTCAAAGCAAACTCAAACACACGATATGATCATGGAGTTCGGACCTTCCATCCTACGTCTCCGCTCCCCACTCCCGGGGAGAAATCAACTATCACAACCGGGTTTTTTACGCTCACCCGAATAACGTTTACACCTCATAATATCGATTTTTAATGCTCACCGATCAACGTCCACACCTCACACTCAGTTTTCTAGTTCACCGAAAACTTCACAATTCACACTCGCACAATGCCGGTTTTTAACGCTCACCGATCAACGTCTACACCTCACACTCAGTTTTCTAGCTCATTGAAAACTTTACAACACTAACAATGTAACAACAAATGATTTGTTCTCTAATACAAGGCGAGAACTCAATTAAGCACAACTCAATATTACAATCCCTCACAACCCTAATATACTATGTATGTAAATACTAAAAGCTCAATGTGGGTGTGTGTAACAAAGAGATTAATCAAATCTTAAACTCAATATAAAATTAGCTTTAATAAAATGATAAACAAACAAATAGATATGAAGCTAGAAATAGAGTTTAGAAAACTTCTCAATGGATCAAGAGATTGAGGGAGGATGGTTGGATGCTCATGCACCAATAGGATCTTCTCAAGCTCTTGTAAAATTGATTTCACAAACCCAAAACTCTCAATTGCTTAAAAGCTTCTTAAACACTCTTTTAAATAAACACTAAACAAGTTTAAACCCTTGTTTAACTTTTTTAAAATATTCTCTTGGATTACCATGAGAACTGAGATCAATGAGGTATTTATAGCCTCCCAAAACCTCAGCCAAAAGCCCAACAGAAATGACCAAAAAACTTACAGAATTAGAAATCAGATTCTGTACAAAATGACCATTGGAGTGAAAAGCGGTCGACCGTGAAAATCTCGCGGTCGACCGCGAGCCACTTTCGAGGCTCAGAAAATTCCAGAAACTTTGACGGTCGACCGTGGGAATTTTTAAGCTGACGGTCGACCGTGACGATCGACCGCGAAGGTTGATGTTGGCTCCGTAGGGAAAATCAAAAGCGCGGTCGACCGTGGTGATCGACCATAAACTGACATATGAGAAAACAGGTTTGGAAGTTAATTTTCTGATTTTAAAATCCTGTTTAAAAATATCAAATAAATTCCAAAAAATATAAAACTTTGAGGAATGATTGTAGATATGATATTAAATATGCTACAAAGACTGGTTTTCAAAAAGAACCTCCCAAATAAAAAATATCATCATTTTACAAAATTGTCCAAAACATGAAAATGTAAACATATGAATTTTAACATTTTGGCTAAACCATGTTTTGAAACAATACAAAATGATTTTTTTAAACTTAATAGAAGATGTAAACTATTGTTATGAAGTCTATAAACAATGAATATAGTATTCTATCAAAATACACATATAATACACTAAATCATGATTTCATGGAACTAAATAAAATTGATATTGATGAAATCATATAAATGCATATAAGTATGAAACAAAAATATGTTTTCCAATTGTAATCAATTGTTTTAAAGTAAAACTTGCAACCTATCAAACCAAAACATATATGTATATATATAACTATATATATATATACAAAACCAAAACGTGTATGTGTGCATATGATTGAGCTTAAAGTACTAACACACATAATATAAACCTAAACTAAATATACCCAAGCTTGTGATCTTCAACAAAGCTCTATCTTGGTACACTCACGGATGAAGCTTGAACTTGAATCTTTAACTTGAATTGCAAGGCTTCACTCCACAATTCCGACAACCTCCATTGGATATAATCGTGAATGCACAATTTCATCCATCATCCAACTCATTGTTTGCCTAGAATAAATACGAAAACACAAACACTAGACAAACAACATTAGAAGTAAATTGTTTATTAAACATCATCATAACAAGAAGGCCAAAAATCTCCCTATTTTTGATGATGACAAACAATTTACAAAAAGGATATATGCATGAAAAGAAATGAATATACAAAATATAATATATCATGCATATAAACAAGAAAGAATATACTCACAATATTTCTCTCCCTTTGACAACATCAAAAAGGTGAAGACAAAAGAATGAAGAGAATGAAAGCTCCCCCTATCAATATGCATGAGTGAGTATAACACAAAAAATATATATAGGGATTGCTCCCCCTATCAAAATGTCATATGAATGTATGAAATGAATGCTAAGGCATACATATGTGAGAAAGCATACATTAAAAACATGCTAAACATAACTCACATACAAAAAAAGATAATGAGAACACATATAAATATGTTAATATGAAAGAAGTGTCTCATTAACACAAAAATATATAAAAGCCATATAAAAAAATAGATTTATGAAAACAAAAGAAGAGGAACATGAGAATCATGCAAAAAGTTTTCAAATGAAAACAAATTACTCAAGTGAAATCATAAATTAAATGAAATCCATAAAAACATAACACCAAATCATCATTGATTTTTAAAAATCAAGAGAGGCAACTATATCTAGCTCTTGAGCTAGTATCAACTCATATAAATATTTTTAGCACCCGGTAAACAAGATTTGGGAATAAACACCCAATAAACCCGGAGAGTTATATAAACACAAACCTCTCATCAAAACAAAACCATTAATCATGAAAACAAAAGAATTTGACCAATAAAAAGAATTGTTTTCATGTTCAAAAAGTTAAAGTATAATTTTCAAAAACAAGAAAAGGAAAAAAGAAAAACACTAAAATACTTGGTTTTAAAAATCAAATTTGTTTTGGTACCTAAGAATTCTTGGTACCAAGAGATTTAGGGACATGACCCCTATCTTTTAAGCTCAAAGTCCTAGGGTTATGAACCCTCTTGGGCGCATATGGTGCACTAGCACGGTCAAAACAATAAGCTTACAAATGACCCTTCCGATTGCAATTTGTGCAATAAAAGAGATCCATTTATTTTTGTGGACCATTAGCTCGTGCACGAGAATTATTTGCAAATAAAGATTTTTCTTTTAAATTATATCGCAAATGAGAAACATCATTAAATAAAGATGGTTTACTTAAGAAATTTGGCAAGTTTGAATTTTTTTTTTAAATCATAACAAAACTTCACCAAATGGCCAAATCTACCACAAAATTCATATTTTAAAATATGTGGTCTACTAGAAACATTTGGCAAACTTGAATTCTTTTTCAAATCAAAGCAAAACTTTGTCAAATGGTCAAAACGACCACAATAATTACGTTAATACACAATAGCATGCTTTTGATGAACATTATGTGCATGTGCATGAGTGTGTAATGAAGAAGCTTGATGAGATGCACAAGGAACATTTGATTTTGTGGGTTTATGTGCATCATAGCAAAATTTAGACAAATGGCCTTTACGATCACAAATAGTGCATTTATAAACTTTGCTATATATGTGTGCATAATGAGTGGATGATTTAGACTCAGATTTGGCACACATATTCATAAGCTTCTTATGATTATCAATACATGAAGTTAATGTTGAATCTAAATATGATATGTGATTTTTGACAAGATTCAACTCAACATTAGGCACGACATCATTGAAAATAGAAGTAGAGCATGTATGGTTATCAAATTCATTTCTAATGCATTCTACTTCTAGCATGGCATCTTTATTTGCATGAGTTAAGCTAGCAATAGATGAGCTCAAATTTTTATTTTCTAAATTCAATATATCATTATTTTCTTTAAGTGTAACATTCTCTTTAGTAGTGATATCAAATTTGGAACCTAGCAACTCATGATCGGATTTTAATTCATCATGCTTTCTTGTAAATCAATAAAATCTTTGTGCAATTTGTTATAGGCTTGCAAAAAATTTTCACTAGCACAAGCAAGTTCATCACTAAATAAATCATTGATTCAAACTCACAAACATCAATAGGGCTATCGCCCAGTGGCCGTGTGCATGATGAAGCTCCAATATCACTTGAGGAAGAATCCTCCAAGCCATATCGAATTTCCTCCAAGTTGCATTGATGTGCTTCTATGAATTTTCATAAATTGTAAGCACAATCAAAATAAACAAATTTGTTAGAAAAGGATGAGTCAAAGGCATTAAGCAAATATTCTAACAAAAGCTTGTTCATATTAAACATTCTTTTATCATTGTTACTCCACTTGGATTTTTCCGAAGTGGGTATAATATAAGCATCTTCAATAACTTCCCATAAATCGTATTATTTAGATCTAACAAATATGTTAAATCTAGAACACAATTGGTCATAGGGGAGATTATTAATTTTAGGAGCAACAATAGGATCATAGCCTAAACAAGATGCACAATGTATATCCATAATAAGAAAACGTATGCAAGCAAGATATAAATAAAGTCAAAACAAGATTAGCATAAAAGATAACTTGAATCTTTAACTCAAGGCGATTAGACCTTTAATCAAAGAGCACGCTCTGATACCATTTGTTAGACCTTAGAGGGGGGTGATTAGGGTCTTATGCTAATCTAATCTGATTTTATACTAATTAATAAAGCAAGTATAAAATACAACAAGATATGTGAGCTAGGATAAGTGATATACACAAGGGTAAACAAAATAAACAAGATCATGGATGATATAAATAATGAGCAATGGACAATGGCGATAAGAAATATAAATATAAGAGAAGTGCATCAAAGCAAACTCAAACACACGATATGATCACGGAGTTCGGACCTTTCGTCCTACGTCTCCGCTCCCCACTCCCGGAGAGAAATCCACTATCACAATCGGGTTTTCTACGCTCACCCGAATAACGTTTACACCTCACAATATTGGTTTTTAACGCTCACCAATCAACGTCCACACCTCACACTCGGTTTTCTAGTTCACCAAAAACTTCACAATTCACACTCTCACAATGTCGGTTTTTAATGCTCACCGATCAACGTCTACACCTCACACTCGGTTTTCTAGCTCACCGAAAACTTTACAAAACTAACAATGTAACAACAAATTATTTGTTCTCTAATACAAGGCGAGAACTCGATTAAGCACAACTTAATGTTACAATCTCTCACAACCCTAATATACTATGTATGTAAATACTAAAAGCTCAATGTGGGTGTGTGTAACAAAGAGATTAATCAAATCTTAAACTCAGTATAAAATTAGCTTAAATAAAATGATAAACAAACAAATAGATATGAAGCTAGAAATAGAGTTTAGAAAACTTCTCAATGGATCAAGAGATTGAGGGAGGATGGTTGGATGCTCAAGCACCAATAGGATCTTCTCAAGTTCTTGTGAAATTGATTTCACAAACTCAAAACTCTCAATTGCTTAAAAGCTTCTTAAATACTCTTTTAAACAAACACTAAACAAGTTTAAACCCTTGTTAAACTTTTTAAAAACATTATCTTGGATTACCATGAGAACTGAGATCAATGGGGTATTTGTAACCTCCCAAAACCTCAGCCAAAAACCCAACAGAATTGACCAAAAAACCAACAGAATCAAAAATTAGATTCTGTACTAAATGACTGTTGGAGTGAATGGCGGTCGATCATGAAAATCCCGCGGTCGATCGCGAGCCACTTTCGAGGATCAGAAAATTCTAGAAACTTTGACGGTCGACCGTGACGGTCGACCGTGGGAATTTTCGAGCTGATGGTCGACCGTGGTGGTCGGCCGCGAAAGTTGTTGTTGACTCCACAGGGAAAATCAAAGGCGCGGTCGACCTCGGCGGTCGACCGTAAACTGACATATGAGAAAACATGTTTGAAAGTTGATTTTCTGATTTTAAAACCCTGTTTAAAATATCAAATAAATTCCAAAAAATATAAAATTTTGAGGAATGATTGTAGACATGATAATAAACATGCTAAAAAGATTGGTTTTTAAAAAGGACCTCCTAAATGAAAAATATTATTATTTTATAAAATAGTCCAAAACATGAAAATATAAACATATGAATTTTGACATTTTTGCTAAAGCATGTTTTGAAACAATACAAAATAATTTTGTAGATTTAATAAAAGAAGTAAACTATTGTTATGAAGTCTATAAACAATGAATATAGTATTTTATCAAAATACACATATAATATACTAAAACATGATTTCTTGGAACTAAATAAAATTGATATTGATGAAATCATATAAATGCATATAAGTATAAAACAAAAATATGTTTTCCAATTGTATTCAATTGTTTCATTGTAAAACTTAAAACCTATCAAACCAAAACATATATGTATATATATAACTATATATATACAAAACCAAAACGTGTATGTGTGTATATGATTGAGCTTAAAGTACTAACACACATAATATAAACCTAAACTAAATATACCCAAGCTTGTGATCTTCAACGAAGCTCTATATCTTGGTACACTCGCGGATAAAGCTTGAACTTAAATCTTTAACTTGAATTGCAAGGCTTCACTCCATAATTCCGCCAACCTCCATTGGATATGATCGTGAATGTGCAATTCCATCCATCCTCCAACTCGTTGTTTGCCTAGAATAAATACGTAAACACAAACACTAGACAAACAATATTAGAAGTAAATTGTTTGTTAAACATCAACAAAACAAGAAGGCCAATAGGTATATCTTTTTTTCTTTCCCCCTTTCTCTCTGCTACCCTAGTGAAAACGAGGGAGAGTGATGGAAATGCCTTGCTCATCGTCTCCCCGATCTCTCGCGTCTCCCTCCAAAACTCCAGTCCTCGTTCTCTCGTTCTCTCGCCTCCTCGTTCTCTCTCTCTCTCTCCCTCTCTCTCTCTCTCTCTCTCTCTCTCTCTCTCTCTCTCTCTCTCTC
>BQKN01000044.1:2014373-2036751 GCA_022839385.1 Asparagus kiusianus
GAGAGAGAGAGAGAGAGAGAGAGAGAGAGAGAGAGAGAGAGAGAGAGTCGAGGGAGAAAAACTAGATAGGGGTCGAGGGTTAGGGTTCCTAAAAAAGTTAGAGGGAAAAAGTTGCGGGCTTTTTTTGGCGACGTAGATGAATAAAAAAGCGTCACCAGGAATAGACCTTTTAGCGACACAAAGCAGGGACGTTGTGAAAAAGAGGCTTTTAGCGACGATAATCTAACATGTCACAATAAATGCACACTATTAACGATGCCAACCCTAAAACGTCGCTAAAAATATATATTTTTACCGACAAAAATAAAAAATATCGTAAAATCGATACGCTTTTACCGACGCTAAGTTAAAACGTCGCAAATAATATACACTTTTAGCTCTAAGAAAATGATGCAATAGCAGACAGAGACCGAACTCAAGATGATGCTAACACATCAGAACCAAAATCACCCCCGTAGTGGTAGATGGTGCCCTCCGGTGGTAGAATAGGCAATGTTAAGTTGTTGGAGATATCACAATCCTTGGACCATTGTTCTAAGCGGGTCTGGAGCACCAATGACGTGTACCGTTAGAGTAGCGACATTCGATCCTCGTTGCTTACCATAGAGGGTTGCGAACTGAAAGCCATTGGAGCAAGTCAAAGTAGATAATTAGAGTTCTGAATGTCAAAGATCTCAGAAAGATGGTCGATGCTCCAATGGATAGCTCAATGAAATTTTAGGGTTTTAGAATGTGGAAGCAGCATCAAAGGGGAGAAGAAATGAGGATATTTATTGGCGTGGGTAGGTGACACATGGCATGATCCTAGCGACCAACTCAAGTCCCTAAAAACCACCAATGATTTTCAAACCAAGGCATCTTCTCTTCGAACAAAGCATCATCTCGTCAATCAAGTGACCTACTACACACGATCTATGCTAACGTCAAAAATGTCAGATCATAGTGCCCCCAAAAAAGGTGGTTCAAGTTCCTAAGGCAGTGAAAAGTTAAGACGATTCGGTTTCTCTCAAACTCAGATTTACCCTAAGAATTACCAAGTCTAATGAACTCCTAAGATCTAGCCACGTGTCATAATTAACTAGCCGAGTCCTATAATCTGAAAGCCCAATCAGGTCGAGAGCACTACCAACTTCTCTAGCAGTCCTAGTCAAAGACAAATAGGGTCTTAAGCTAGGACCAACTAAAGGAATCCACGTCTGAGATGAATGGCGTCTTCTACTCGGACTTCTCAAACAACAACAACCTAACAGTTGCATCATCCAGTCGCCATCATATTTAATGCACAGTCAAAGTCATTATGATAGGAACGAGGTCGTAATGACTCCTCCGACGACACCAACATTTTAGCCCTTCTATCACTATCACATTAAATAAAAAGGTTATTCATTCAACTAATTGCCGATACGTGTAAAATGCAATATGATCGCCTAACTACATCAACTAGTCTAATTACCAATGTACCCCCCTACAAATTCTTTATAAATAGTGCACAAACCCCACTCTGCCCCGCTACGCTGGATAACACCCTAAAACTAGATTTTGTATTCTACAAATTTGTTTAATCTATCACTGACTTGAACATCAGACGGCACGCTGGAGACATCATCTTTGTCCCTCTAATGGGTATTCTTCGCGTAGAGATCTACTTCCCTTGATCAATCAGCAATTAAAGAAGATTAGGGAACTCTATACTCTTCTGAATATCCACTCACCCATATAATTAACTTCCTAACATAAACATATGATATAAGCCAACTTGAATATGATCGTAGTCTTTAAGTTAAAGTAACTAGTGAGAGTAATATGGGTTTGGAACTAGATGTTTTAAATTTTTGTTTTGGAAGGATATTTTGAAGTTAAAGAATTTTTACGAAAATAGAAGTTAGTCCAAACTTTAAAGAATCAAATAAAAAAGGGTATTTTCTAATTGTCTAAAAGATAAGGTCTGTTTTGACAAAATTCTTCAAACTAAAACTAGGTGAGTTTAGTTAGCTAAAATCCCAATCACTATGAAAGTAGTGAGACCACATATGACATCAGAGATGCTTTGGAACCATTTCCTATATTACCTAGATGAGAACCATCGGCAAAAACTTGGACCTCTGCAGTTCAGGGCCGTACCTAGGATTTTTGGGGCCCAAGACAAAGTATTAGATGAGACATAAATGATACAACTCATAATAGATTTTATCTCATTCTTCTTACTTTTTGAGCTGCAAAATTACTAATTAAAGTTTTATATTCAATATTTTCTAACATATTATTTTTGATAGATAATATTGCTAAACCATTCAATCTATCTTGTAACATGGTCGATCTTAAATAAGATTTTAGTAATTTTAATTTTGAAAAACTTCTTTCAGCGGAAGCAACTGTTACGGGTATAGTAAATAGTATCGATAAGCAATACAAGTATTTGAAAAAGAATCTAACCACTTTATATAGTTCAACACTTCAATTGGACTATTAATCTCTATTTTTAAAATTTCCCTAAGCACTCTCAATTCTGAAAACAAATCAAGTCCATTAATATCTAAATTTTCATCATGTTTTAGTGCATTTTCGAGATTAAGACAACATGCTTTCAATTCAATATCATCTAAAGCTTTTAATTTTTTCAAATCAAACAAAAAACCAAAAATTGTTTCATACATTTTAAATTGTTCAAACCTACTTTCAATTGAGCCAAGCGATTTATCAACTATGTATAAGAAATATTCAATACGAAAAGATTCTTCAGCGTTAAATGTTGTTTCATTACCAATATTTTCATCAAATTGTTTTTTTCTATGAATTTTACGTTTTTCACGAAATATAGGTTGTACGTCCATTTCATTAGCAAGTTCTTTAGTTGAATTCAAAACAGACATAAAACCATTTTGTCTATAATTTTCTAAATATACAACAAGACCCTTTAATTGATTTATGGCAATATCAATATGCATATGTTTAGATTGTAAGATTTTACTAACTGAATTAACAGCAAACAATATGTCATACCAAATATTCATAGCTAATAAGAATTCAAAATTTTCAATCTCATAAGTTGCTAAGCTATTAGCTTCACTTTTTATTTTTGGATCTTCACTAATTTCTGCTAATTGAATCAAAACATCTCTTATATTTGGAGCTTAAAATTTTATTGCTTTAATACTTTCAATCTGACTTTCCCATCTAGTTTGAGATAAAGATTTAACAGATAACTTGAATCCATTATCTTCTAAAATTTTCCATCGTTTAGTAGAGGAAGCAAACAATGAGTATATACATTGCAACACTCAAAAAAAAGAAATAGCTCTCGGACATAAATTAGCTATATCACATAAGACTAAATTTAAATTATGACAACCACATGGTGTGTAGAATGCTCTAGGATTTATATCTAATAGCCTCTTTTGTACTCCATTGTGTTTTCCTTTCATATTAGATCCATTATCATAACGCCCTCTTATTCATTAACATCAAGTTCATATTTGTTCAAAATATTTAAAAGTTCATCAAAAAGACTTTTTCCCGAAGTATCATCTACTTTTAAAAACTCTAAAAAGTATTCTTCAATCTTTATTGGACTTGTTGAAGTATCAACACATCTTAAAATAAGAGTCATTTGTTCTTGATGACTTGCATCTGGAGTACAATCAAGGATAACTAAAAAATATTTTGCTTCTTTTATTTTTTTTAATGATCATTTTTTTAATTTCAGAAGCTATCAACTCTATTAGTTCATTTTGCATTTTATGACTAAGATAATGATTTTGAATTTCACCTTCTTGTATACGTTTAACATGTTCTTGCATTATGGGATCAAATTCCGCTATCATTTCAACTAAGCTTAAAAAGTTTCCATTATTTTTTTCATATATCTTTTCTTTTGTTCCTCGATATGCAAGATTATTTTTTGATAGATATTTTACTATAGCAGTAAGTCTTAGCAAAACTTTTTTCCAGTGTTCTTTTTCTTTATTAATTTGTTCTTGAATATTTTTATCTATTGTCTTATTTTTTGTAATCTTACTTCTAAATCCACCCATTTACACATATTAGGGATATGTTCATGACTTATTTCATGATTTTTAATTTTATATCCAAGATTTTTCCAATCTCTAGTACCTTCGTTAACTGACTTGTACTAGATTTTGAAGTAAATAATTTGCAACAAAAACAATAAACTCTATCTAAATCTTTTGAGTAAACTAACCACCTTCTTTCATGTTTTTCTCCATTTGACAATTTTTTAATATAATATGATGTAGAAAAGTGTCTATTATTTTCATCTTTAGGAAAATCTACTTCTTCATATTTAATTGGACTTTTTTTAACAATTAGATCTATAAAATTTTGATCAATACATTTCCATTGTCCAGGATCATAAATATTGATAAGAATTGAATTTGATATCTCATTCATCTCTAAATTTTTTTCTTGGCCCTCATGTGAATTTTCTTTATATTCTTCATTAAAATCAGGAGTACTAGCTTTTTCTTCTTGAATATTATTATAGGTAATATCATTATTTTGTCCTAAATTCTCAGCATATGCTTCTAATTCATCCTCAAGTAAAGAATCTAAAGATTCATCTATTCTTTCTTCTGTTGAAGTTGATGTAACATTATCTTTATTACTAAAAACAAATTTATCAAGAGCTCCTTATTGAGATCGAATTAATTTTTCAACTCTTTTTCTTTTTTTCAATTTTTGACAACCACTTTCATATTTTTTATTAGGCATGCTTTCAAAATATAAAATAGCAATGTATATCTACAATATCTCAGCGGACTCAGCAATGTCTAATTAAGCATAAAATATCTACAATGTCTACAATGTATAATTAAGCATAAATTAATATGAATAAATGGTAAAGAAAATTAAATAGGAGTAGTTAGAAAGATAGAACCGGCTGCTGCAGCTCAGCAGCGGAAGTGCCGCCGTCGTGCCGAAGTGGGCTTGGCACCTGCGGAAGCGCCTGCGTAAGTGGGCCTGGCGGAAGTGGGCCTGGCGCCTGCGGAGCAGGAGCAGCTGCTACAGCTCAGCAGCGGACGTCGGACTGCCGCCGAAGTGGCGAAGTGGGCCTGGGCCCTGGCAGCGGCTGAGCGGCGGCCCGCGGGACTCTCCGAAGAAGAGGAGCTTGGGACTTGGGAGTTAGGGGGGGAGAGTCGGCTGGACTACGGTGGCCGATCGGAAGACCGCCGACCGGAGTGGGAAATCAGAGATGCGGTCCTACGGATGCCCTAGATCAGATCTTGGGGCGGATCTCGGATGAAGAGGAGCTTGGCTGCTTGGGGCGGATGATTTTTTGAGAATTGATTGAGATTTGAGCTTGGATCGGAAGAAGAGGAGCTAGGGTTGAAGCTGATCACGAATGATTTCGAGAGAGGAGGAGGCGGCGGTAGTGGGAGGATGATTTTTCTGAGCTAGGGCCGATCACTAACGTATATATATTATATATATGGGTGGGCCTCATCCAACTTGGGGCCCAAGGCAGAGGCCTTAGTTGCCTTATGCTAGGGCCGGCCCTGCTGCAGTTACATCTGAAAGTTCATTTTCTGCAGGTGGAAGGGTATTGAACTAAGTGGCATGTAGTTTGTCATCCAGTCCAGGATTTGTTGGACCCAGAAAACCAGGACAAGAAAAAGATAATTCTCTTTTTTTTTTAACCGGAAATTTTTGCAGGTCCCTGTTAAACCTGTCAATTTTATTTATTAATGGTAAGAATAGCTATTAAAAGCTTACAAAAATAGATGCATTCCTGAAAATTTTTAAACATGTGAAAAAACAGAATATAATAACACTATCCCATAACTAAAAAACTAAAACAAGTTCAAAAATCTTTTGAGATCCCATGAAAAAAAAAGAAAATGCATGAAATTAGCCTAAGTCTACCCCTTGTACATTTTTCTGATGTGATGCAAACCCTAAGAATCATCCCGAAGAGCCAATTTAACATCCTGAGGTGAATCCAAAGTATTATAATAAAATTCAAACCTTATTTCCTCGATCCATGAGCTTCCATATCTATCCGCGATATGGTTTTCTTCTTCGAACACATGTGAGATAGAGTAATGCATATTCCCTAGAATATGTATAATCTCAATCCAGGTTGCTTTATATTTCTAGTGCTTGGAAAAGTTCTGTTTTAGAACTTCTAGAAGAATCGGAATCATTATACCATTGCGTCTAGGAAAATTAATAGGAGTTTTCCATCTTACAAGCAAAATAAGAACAGAGAAAGCGACGTCATCGCTAACAGCAAAAGCAACCAAAGCTTCTTTCTCCAAATCTCGAACAAAAAGGTGGAAGTAGGAGAAAAATATTTGATAGATATGTAGTGCTACTCATTTGCCCATCTCAACAAGATCCTCTTCAAATTAAATAATTAGAGAATCTACCCTCAGAGATCCCCTTGTTTTACTGTTGAGCCAAACTTCCCAACAAAACATCCCATGTAGAAATATCGCCCAAAAAAAACCATAAAGGTTATTAAGATTTCTCCCCTCCCAGCAAGAAAATAATAGTTGTTGTCGAATAGAATCTCACCTTCTCAGCTTAAAACCAAAAAATCCTTAAAAGGCCACTCCGATATAGGCCATCATGACATATCACTATCTACAAGAAGATGATTGCCTCCTTCCGTACTCCATCCAAGGAGCACAACAAATAGGGAGGCACTAGAGGCACACCATTGGACATACTCTCAGTCACACCCCCTCACCTGCTAAAGTACAGGGGACCCCACATGAGTTTTTTTAAAAAATCTTATGTGGGGCCCCTGCACTGTAGCAGGTGAGTGGGTGTGGCTGAGAGTGTGCCCAAGGGTGTGCCTCTAGTGTTTTTCCAACAAATATTGCAAGCCGTGCAAAGCGATAGGGATGCCTAAAATCCTAATATTCTCATCCTGGGAGGGCTTTTCAAAGACCAATCTCCGTATGAAAATAGAGATTTTTAGCGGCAAACATCTATGCCAAATACAATTCGTCCAATGTAAAACTGGATATTTAATCAAATAAAAGATGGTGCTTTCTCAAATGGAATAAGAGGCTGTTTGGTTCAATATAAAAAGTAAGAAATCTTGAGGAAAAGTACTAACATGTCCACGAAAAAAATTGAGTTTTCTCAAAAGGAAAAAACAAAAAGGGAAAACTATGCCGCTAAAACGCACCAATATTCCTTAAGAACAAGAAACTCATTCCAAGTTCTGAGCTCGAAATATGCTGGAAAAACAGAGAGTGATTAAAAAATTTCTTTTTTATTTCTAGAAATTGATTTTCTAGAAACTAACCAAACGGACCCCAGATAATGAGAGGCCTGTAAAGAGATTGAATACACGTATACAGTTCTAAAGATGGTCGCTCCTGAAACTAGATACGCTACCAAAGGCTCCGCATAATTGTACAGCATGCTAATTCTTGCTGTCCAATTTCCGTTCAAATTTCCGTTCAAATTTCATCCAAATCATTGCCTAGTTGACCGTACTACTTCGTATACGTACGTGTTCGCATAATTAAAAAGCAAATTAAAACTTTTCGAAAACAATTTGAGAATGTATTTATAATAAACATGGGCCTGGCATAACGCAGCACAAACTGGCATCGTCGAGGGGGTAGCCAGCAGAACGTTGTGGCTCACCATTGCTTATCAGCTGCTTATTAACTCCGCTTCTACTTCATAATACGACGTGCTACTGCGCCTATGAGTGACACCAAGGGCTAACTTATCAGAATTTTCTTTTTAATAATAAAGACCCCTGCTCCAATCTTATTAAACCCATGATCTCTCATAATTGAATCGATCGTTGTTGAGTTTAAATCTAATTAAATCTATTTGTGGACACATATGTTATATCAGTGTGTGTTGTTATCTTTACAATTGACCCGTATAAAGTGATCAATCAGGTGAGGACCATACGTTGAAGGTTGATGGAAACCAAAAAAGAAAAATAGAAACAACCTTCGCCACTATCAAGCAGGCTATGGCGCATATGATTCTACCCATCTTTGACTCAGCCCTCCAACACCATCATCACTAATACGAACAACAAAGAGGACTACCGCCCCCACCACCATCGCCTACGATTATTATCTCCGCAATCACCATCACCATCATAAGCAACCACTTTAGCCTTCTGACCATTTCTATCGAAAGACAAAACATGAGACTACTACCTACACGCATCCTAGACTTTTACTCGGGCCCAAATTCCACTAGCAAAAGCAAAAGAGCTCCCCACCACTGAAGCGTGATCCTCCTTTAGTGCACTATAACCCCCCGAAAAGCAAAATAAAAGGGCGGGCAACGACCTTTCTCAGCCCTCACCTTCCCTCCCAAAAAGCGAGTAATACATCAGCGGATTCTTTTCCTTGGAATGTTGTTGCTATCACGTACCACCACCGCCTTTCACAAAAAAGAAAGGGAAAGCAAAAGGCGAGGGGATCTTTCTCAAAATTTTCATCAGCTGGATGGAGGTTCGCGGGTCTATGAAGGGTTGCTGGGCTCGGGCTTGACTGATGAGGCTTCAGGCCGCGGTTGCGTGTGGTAGATTGCGGCAGCAAGGGAGATTGGCATAATACAAAGGGCTTGGGACTGGAGGAATCGCATCGCAGCGCCGATATCCTCTTCTATGAGTTCTGCTACTTGACGTTCTGTGCCATCAGTTGACCACTTCTCCCATACCTGGGGTGTGGTCTTTGCCTCGCTCGCTTCTCCAACCTGATAGAATATTAGAGTGAAGTGTGGTATTCAATAGTCCAAAAACATGACGAATAAAAAGTCTACGCCATTAAGAATGATGACTTGATTGGTTATTCTGGAAATTAAAGTGGTTGGAAGAAATAAAGTTGCCAAATGATTGCACAAAGGTGCCAACCCACACGATACAGTTATAGATAACCTACTATAAAGTTCAGAAACCTAACGAAGGATTCATA
Organism: Asparagus kiusianus; assembly: GCA_022839385.1. Lineage (NCBI taxonomy): Eukaryota > Viridiplantae > Streptophyta > Magnoliopsida > Asparagales > Asparagaceae > Asparagus > Asparagus kiusianus. Next base: position 2,023,295 of record BQKN01000044.1, read on the forward strand.
GATGCAGTGACATGCTCTCTGACACAACAACAGGGCATACGACACTGACAATTGTATAAATATGTGTTACTATTCACATAGAGAAACCTAATTATACTAAGCGCTTATAAGATGATTAGCCTTGTCAAAACAAACACAAACATTGTCCTTGATATACTGATATTTGAGGTAAAAAAGTAATTTACAATGTTGTAGTGCTTTACATATGTATGTGTATGTTGTATCCACGTGTATTGGACGCGGTAAATTTCTGATAGAGGAAAGTCTTACATATCATGTCTGAAAATCAATTGGATTTTTTAAATGAATTGCGTATGTGAGGTGGGCGTCCTGACTTAGGTTACAGTAGCTACTTTCATGGCAAATAAAGAGGCTATCTCTGAGAAAATGTTGTTGCCGTGAAAATGACAGTTATTTTAATCTAGTGTATGCTGATGTGACTAGTGACAAATAACGATAAACATAAATTTGCCATCATGACCTATCAAACAAGGATAGATAAAATATACACATGTAAAAGAAAAGATAGGATTTTAAGAATGGTGTATACAAATACCATTATATTTCCACGCACAAATACAATATGAAACGGGTGTATACAAATACCATTAAGAATGGAGCCTAATATTATTGCCATATTGAATAGGTACTACCTACTCTGAGTTCCTATACTCATACATAAGAAAACTCTACTACTAGAGTATTGCACAAACATTTTCACGAGAAAACTTAGTGTTTGGCCTTGGAAATATAGCAATCAATTGACCGCAATCCCTTCAATTGTTGTTCAAATATATTTCAAAGAAAAAAGAGTTATTTACTATACGCAGGTTAATTGTTTCAGCACAATTCATTAACATAAAAAAGTTGCGAACTAAATATAATAGCAGCAGGGGCTGATGTAGCTTATGAGTTATGGGGGCAGCTGCACCCCTAACAACTCTATAACTTTCTTTTGAGTTATTCTCAACTTAAATTTTTTTCCAGTTTTAAATAATTTGCATCCAAGCCCTTATTTATATAATTACTAACCAATTAGCAAGCCATTTACATTTTAGCCTATTTATGTAACTTATTAGTGAAAATACTCATTTTTCTTTATCTATCACGTGACATGCAATATGATGCAATGAAGCTGATAAAGTGTACTAAAAGTATTTCCTTCAGATACTATTGTTTATAATATTATATTTTTTAGGTAAGTATATACTTGTCGTCCCCCCTCCCTAGAAAAACTTTCTAGATCCACCACTGAATAACAATATTAGTTATACTAGTAACTACAAGTACTAACAGAATAACTTGTAACACACTAAGGAAATGTGAACTCTGAAATGCAGTGCACTGATCACTAACCAAAAAAGAATTAAAAAGCCAAAAAATTAGAATAGAAAAAGTACCACCAATTTTCTAGCTATGTGCAGTCAAGATATGATCAACATTTTCATTCATTACCTGAACTGCGGACATGGGGATGTCAGCTACCAGCTGCGCAACAGCACCAGCACCACCTAATCTGCTCATGCTTAGAACCTGTCATGTCCAGAATGAACCTAAAGAACATAAACAGGCTGCAGCTAGCCAGCTAATGAAACAGATTCAAAAGAGAATATTACTCCAAATTCCAAAGCGTTGGCAAGATTCAGAAAGTTAACTCTCATCTCACAGCAAAATCTATATAATGGCTATAAGAACTTTGCAAGTGAAGATGATCTAATCCAGAACCATTTGCACGCTTATGTAGATGGACAAGTTTAGCACATGAAGCAAATACTTAGGCCCCGTTTGGCAAAGGGTTAATGAAGAGGGGTTAAAGAGAAGGATTAATGTACTTAGCCCATTTGATAATCCGATTGACTAAATTATTAACCCGTTAAATAAGTTTTGTTTTAGCCCTTATGATCAGTTTTAGTGTTTGGGAATAACAATGATTTTGACTATTTTCTTTATAATTAGAAGGGTTAACTCTTATTCCATCTAAATAGGAGTATTAGTAAACCCCTCATTTTGAGGGGTTAACTCATTTTAACCCCTCTAGAGGAGTTAACTTAACCCTTCTATATTTTTTATGTTTGGCAAATTATGGAGGGTTAACTCACTTTAACCCTTATATAGATTTGTTGTGTTTGGCGGGTTAAGAAGGGGTTAAGTCTCCTTAACCCCTCACTTAACCCTTTGCCAAACGGTACCTTAAAGTCTACAAGAAAATACGTAACACTATTACTAACTACGCCCATTGCAAATAGTTGCAAGGTACTATTAGACATTCCAATGAGCACATTTATTTTCCGAGGAAAGTAAGAGCAGTTTTGGAGAAGCAGAGGGCTGATAATGCTTTTCTTTGAGAATAAATGAAAAAAAATTATAATAACTTCTTCATGGGTTATTTTGCCATAATTTGAACAGAACTAATATTTTATTTCACGATAGCCCATCTATCACAATGATACTAGACTATTTGCAAGCACACAACAGTTTGGAGTGCATAAGGTGGCGAAAATGAGAGAAACTCTTACAATACTTGTGAACTCTGTTGCAAAATGTATGGAACCCAATGATTTTCTTTTATTTGACCTTGTTTTACATGCTCTGTAAAGCATCATGAAACATGAAAAGAAGGAAAAAAATTTGACAAGAATATATTTTACCTATAGAGTAGTACATGGGTACCATGGTCATATTACATACTTGATTAACACCATGGGGAGGACAACCCTATCTTACAGATCTTTACAGATCTAGATTAACCGTTATAGATGTCAATGTAAAGACAGTTCAAAGAGGAAATTGAAGCTGGTTCGGTAAAAACACATGCTTGAGATAAGACATATTTAGAGGGACTCCCAGCACCTAATTGTTTGAAGAATAAAAGGAATGATATGCTTTCATTGTGCTCACATATATGGTGATGAAGTGCATAATTATTAATCACATCATACGTATTTATAAGATTTGAGGGCTGTTACAACATATGGTAATAGTTGTGCATGGTTGTTCTAAGAGTGATAGGCCTCATGAAGTTAGAAGTAAGAACTTAAGCATGATTTACATCATCATACCTTGACCTGGAGTCGCAAGAATTTTACATAATCTACAATTTCATCAAGCATGACTGCTCTGTCTGTCTGCCAAAAAAAAGGAACCAGCTAATAATCAATGAACGATATATATTTTTTATAGTTGCAATAAAAGAAAAGGTTGGTGTTCCAAGATTTTATTCGGTCCAACTGTGGGTACAAAGGGAAAAGAGAGAATATTCCATCAAAGAGAACTTGCTAGTAGCTTATAGAGTATGACCTATCAAGAAGAATTGAAAAGTTTTCCATGGAAATAAGACATCAATACTTTTCAGTGTCATCATAACCACTACATCATTAATTAAACAGACATCTAAACAAAAATATATGGTTGTGCTTGTATACACAGCCATATATATATTCGAAATTTTGAGAAGCTTCTTCTCTTTGATTTAGATGGAAACACTACTCCAGTTTACAGCAAGAAATCTTGGGAAGTTTTGAATTCATCAAAAAGTCGAAAGTACGGAAAGGCCCAGAAAGAACAGTGATATTAATTACAATAAGCAAGCAACCTCAGCTAGCAATAATAAAGCATAACTATTCACTACCTTGTTTGTGGTCGGTACTAGCTCCTGCAATGCCCTAATCCTTTCTGCTATCCTCTCTCTCCGTAGCTACACATGCACGACGAAACACCAAGTGTCAAAAAAAAACCCAAAATTGTCGCTCCAAACATCATAAAGGGCATAACAAACTTTAACATAAAAAAAAGACCAATTAGTAATGCATTTCCTATGTATCAAACTCTTAAGTGAATGAGCAGGCAAAAGGTTAAGATAGTAAAGTACTCGCTCTGCGATACTATGAGGGTCGGTGGCCTGGCCTCTCCTTGCCCGAACTCTCGGCCGTGGAGCTGGATGATGCGGAGCTGCGTTCACTGTGCCATGAGTTGCTTGCCCACGTAGAACCTACACAGAACAATAACAAGAATGGTTTTGATAGTAGTTGAATATAATGACTAATTAATCTATTAGTCATCGATTATTGAAGCTAACGGACTTGGAAAGGAGGGGGGTTAGGCCGTCCTTGAGGAACTGGGCTGTGTCCAAAGGCCGGGAACAAGCTCGCCAGCTGCACCGGGGGCTCCCTCCCCTACAATGGCATAAATGTTATTATTTGCACAAGCGACGGGCATTTACCTAATAAAAAGACGAAATTTTTATTTTATTTTTCGTAAAAAAAAAATGTCGGGTCACCGCTTCGGACAAATTTCGCTTCTTACATCGGAGTGCTGGTCATCGTCGTTGAGGATACGCTTACCGCCGGTGTCCTCTAGCTGCCCCTGCTGCTGATTTTGGTGATTGTCTAAGCTGAGACCCAGGGAGAACCCAGAGGAGGCGGAGGAATCGCCGTAGCCGAGGGCTCCGCCGTCCCTTGCAGTGGCGTAGGATGTCGGCATGGAGAAGATTTGTTCGAAGAAGTCGTCGTGAATTCCATCAGGCGGAGGATTCGCCATGAGAGGGGCGGAGACTAGAGTTTTAGTATTTGGGAATTGAGAGCTACGTGTTGTCCCGGGCTTTTTTATTTCTTTTTCCCCACCGTTTCTTTTTTTGGGCGTGGTTTTTTTTTTCCCAGGTTGCGCGTTGTGGGTTGTTGTTCCTCGAGCTTATAAAAGAAAAAAAGGCAGAAGAAAAAAAAAAGGGTGCTTTTTGCATAAAACCTAATCAAATTCGAATATTGCACCGTGATCCCCTCTTCTTGTATAAAAGCCCCCAAAATGTTGCCAATGAGATCCCCCTAAACTTTGCTTTAACCACTAGCTCACCCTAGGTTTGGCAAAGGGGTGGTTTTGGTTGGGTTTTGGTTGGGTCATAAACGGGTGAGCACATTCATGATCACTTGGCCATTTATGACCGATTTAGCATTTGCTAAATGGGTCACTTCTCACCCCACCCATTTACCAGATGGTTGGTTCACGAGTGACCTAATAACACATTTAGTTATGATTCTTTTATGTATATGTAAGTTTCAGGAGTCTACTTGCAAATGTGAGGGCATACTTGCAAACTTTTAGGAGGTATTTGCAAACTTTGGGGGCTTTTTCGCAAACGTTAGGTGGGCTTTCTGCAAACTATTGAGAGGCTTTCTGCAAACTTTTGGACAGTTTTTTGTAAACTATTGAGGGGCTTTCTGCAAACTTTTAGGGGGTTTTCTGCAAACTTTAAGGGGGTTTGTAAACTTTTGTGGTTTCCTGCAGATCTATGGGTTAACCAAATTGACAGCAATTGAGGATAGTGTTCAAAACAGACTGTGGTAGATTCAGGAAGCAATTATTCTGATGGTTTGTCACAAAATAACTTTTGTTGTAACAAAGCTATAGAGAAAACAAACGCATAGATCTGCAAATAACACTATGGCATTCGAAAAGGTTATTACGGTAGGAAATTTTATATATCCAGCCCTGATATGTAACTATTTTAGCTACACGCACGCGCACAAAAAGAGCAACAACAACTATTATTATCCATGGCTTACCTATTTACAGAAGGTATGAAAACAATATATTTATGCCTGTGATAAAGCAAATGAATCCAGCAATTAACTCTAGAACATTTCTTGTGGAATATACATCTCCATTCTAGACATTGTATGATAATATGCTTGTGATAAAAAGAGTGCAAATAGGGTGAATATGGTAACAAAAATTGAATACAAAATCAGGTTTATGTTCATCAACTTTCGCCGCCACACGAGATGAGATGGTAAAATTCTCACTTTTATTTATATTTTTCTGAAAAAGAAACACAAACTCTGTCTTCTTTGGGGTCATAGAGATTGAGTGTTCATGATGCATTTGCTGGTGAATACGAGGCGAAGTATCTGTATACAAAATGTGATGGACTGGAAACTAACAAGCCAATCAAAGTGGTCAATAATACTCGTCAAGTATCAAAATTAAAGATTTTACACTTCTACAGTAAGACTTGCTATATGATATATCGCTTTAATTAGAGTTTAAGCTTTTGTAAATCAATGCAGCTTATCCTATTGGTGAAATTAATGGTGGAAAAAATATGTTTTTTAAATATGAATTTGATTTGATTTTTTTCATATTTGATCCTTGTTTATCCTATTGGTGAAATTAATGGTGGAAAAAATATGCTTTTTAAATATGAATTTGATTTGATTTTTTTTCATATTTGATCCTTGTTTCTTCTGCTTCTATAGGTTGCTTGGCATGATTCTGTGCTTCAATTAAAGGTTAAAAAATGAGGAAATTTGAGATTTTTTAGCTCTTAATAATTCTTAGTTTCATGTAGATTAAGAGAAAAACACGTTATTAGTGATATGTTTATTTAAATAAAATAGACAATGAGGGTATAAATGTGTAATAAAATGTGATAACCAGCTAGCTCCGGCCTGATCTTAACCTTTTTGGTTTTATCGGCACTGAGTTGAATTTCTTCCAACTCTTTGACGAGAGTAGTCCATTCCTTTTTTTCATCCTCCTATGGATATAGATAAGCTTGGGACTTCTCGATTGGCAAGGTAGATGTAACAGCTTACAGGTCGTTGAAAGAAGTCCTTCCTAAGATGATGTTGTTGTTGGCCTCTTTGTTTTGATGATGTTTAACAAACAATTTACCACTAATGTTGTTTGTCTAGTATTCGTGTTTTCTTATTTATTATAGACAAACAACATGTTGGAGGATGAATGGAATTACGCATTCATAATCATATCCAATGGAGGTTGACGGAATTGTGGAGTGAAGCTTACGCAATTTAAAGTTAAAGATTCAAGTTCAAGCTTCATCCGCAAGTAAACCAAGTCAAGCTTATTGAAGATCAAGATTGCTTGGGTAACAATTTAGTTTTAGGTTTTATATTATGTGTGTTAGTACTTTAAGCTCAATCATATACACACATACACGCTTTGGTTTCGTATATATATAGTTATATATATACATATATGTTTTGGTTTGATAGTTTTCAAGTTTTAATATGAAACAATTGTAATATAATTAGAAAAACTATTTTTTCATATGCATATATATGATTTCATCAATATCAATTTTATTTAGTTCAATGAAATCATATTTACTTTTGAAAAGTTTGCAAAATATGCAATTTTGTGAAAATATTGTATTCTCATTTTTTGGACTTAACAATAATTATATACATATTTTATTAAGTCTATAAAATCATTTTGTATTGTTTCAAAATATGGTTAAGCTAAAATGTCAAAACTCATATGTTCACATTTTCATGTTTTGTACTATTTTGCAAAATGATGATATTTTTCATTTGGGAGGTCCTTTTGAACCAGTTTTTGTAGCATGTGTATTATCATGTCTACAATCATTTCCCAAAGTTTTACATTTTTTAAAATTTATTTGATATTTTTAAACAGAGTTTTAAAATCAGAAAACAACTTTCAAACCTGTCTTTTTGCATGTATTTGTTTGCAGTCGACCGCCACGGTCGACCGCCCTTAAGTCCAAAGACCCAATATGCTTTTTAGTGGCTCGCGGTCGACCGTGGCGATCGATCAGATGAAGTCCAGAAAGTTTTGCGGTCGACCGCCATGGTCGACCGGATGTCTTTTCAGAGCCCAGTTTTACCTTTCTGTTGCTCGTGGTCGACCACGAGTTTTTCACGGTCGACCGCCGATTGCCCAACGGCTATATTGGGTACAAAATCAGATTTCTGATTCGTTGGGGTTTCTGGTATTTTGTTTGGGGTTTGTGCTGTTGATTTCTCTTCCTATATAAACCCCTCAAATCCCTTCTACCAGCAACAACCATGACAGTGTTTTAAACAAGTTTAAGAAAGTTTTAACAATGGTTTATGGTTGGTTTAAGTTTGTTTAAAAAGCTTTTAAGCATTTGAGAATTTGAGTTTGTGAAATCAATTTCACAAGAACTGAGATCGTCTATTGGTGTTTGGGCATCCAACTACTCTCCCTCGATCTCTTGATCTATTGAGAAGTTTTCTAAACTCTATTTCTAGCTCTTTTATATATTTGATTTTCATTGTTATTAAGCTAGAACTATCTTGAGTTTAGTTTTGATTTATATCTTTTTGTTCACACACAACCTATTGAGCTTATTGTATTTACATTCATAGTATAATTGGGTTGTGGGATTGTGTAACCTAGAGAGTGAGCTTACATTGAGTTCTCATCTATTGTAGAGAACAAATCATTTGTTATATTGTAAGATTGTAAAGTTTTTAGTGAGCTAGAAAATCGAGTGTGAGGTGTAGACGTTGATCGGTGAGCGTTGAAAACTGACATTGTGAGAGTGTGAATTGTGAAGTTTTCGGTGAACTAGAAAACCAAGTGTGAGGTATGAACGTTGATCGGTGAGCATTGAAAACCGACATTGTGAGGTGTAAACGTTATTCGGGTAAGCGTAGAAAACCCAGTTGTGATAGTGGATTTCTCCCGGGAGTGGGGAGCGGAGACGTAGGACGGAAGGTCCGAACTCCGTGATCATATTGTGTATTTGTATTGTTCATTTGCACACTATCACTCTTGTTTTGTTTATGTTTATTTCACCCTTGTGTTATTTTGTATATCCTTGCATATATCTCATAGTATATCACATTGCTAGGATATATCTCTTTGTTCATATTGCTTATCCTAGCTCATATATCTTGTTGTATTTCATACTTGCTAGGATAACTTGTTATTAGTTTTATTTGGCATAAAATCGGATTAGATTAGCATAAGATCCTAATCCCCCCTCCCCTCTAGGGTCCAACAATTGTAAGCCAATTTAATATCTATCACGATGAATTAAACTTGGCCTAACCACCATGGACTCATGGGCAGGGTGGTTGACCCTTCAGGCCCATCGAGTGCCCTGAGAAACCTATGAGTGGACTTGCACATGGTGTAGCTCTGATTTATCAACCCTCATCTGATTGAAGGCACCATGAATAGGATATCAGCAGAGTTTTCTGTGTCTATTAGGATTCTTTTGACTCGAAAGCTATTGATCTACGCCGAGATGATGATGGGATCATCATGGGGTGTGTCCACGCCTTTCAAATCATCATTGCTGAAAGAGATAGGTCGATCTGTCTTGGGCTTCTTCTCGCAAAGGTTCAGTTTCAATACTTGTCGGGCGTACTGTTTCGGAGCATTATTTGACATTCCTCCTGCTAGTGGCCTGTCACTGATAGTGTTAATGGTGCCCTTATCTTAGGCTTCTACGGGATGATCATTCTATTGATTCGGGTGAGGTGGCCTCGATCGAGACCTTCTCTTTTCCAATCTTCCTAGGGATGTTTTTTCTCTATCTCTGGGGGAAGATGATCTTCTTCAACAAACCTTTCTGAATGAGATTTTTTAATATCTTATTGTAGAATTCTGCAATCATTAGTACTGTTACCGTGGTCTCAATGATAAGGATAGTATTATCAAATATCCCTTGACTAAGGGTTTTGACTTCATACAAGGTGGAGGATCAATGAGATGTCCTTCTTTTTGAATCAAATGTAGCATCTGTGAGAGAGGAGAACTGACTAGGCAAGCGCCGGATTCCTCACTGTCTCCTTCCTTTTGGTCTGTTTTTATCAGTCCGACCAGGTCCGGACTCTGTATTGGGCTGGCTATCTTCAACCTTCTTATTTTGAGAGGACCAGACCTCAGCAGCTTCTAATCGTGCCACCTTCTTGTGAGCGCGGCTATCCTCGGCATCCATATGAGTTCGAGCTCTGGCCATGAGTTGGTCAAGTTAGTCACTTATATAGTTCATAATGAGAGAATCATACAACTTCTAGTCCTCGAGACCCCCGATGATCACAACGATGGTGACCATGTTGTTAGGGTCCTCCACTTCCAGGACCTTGGCTTGGAATCTCTTAAAATACTCCCTCAAGTCTTTCTAGTCTCTGTCTAATTTGTAGCAGGAGAGGAGGGCACTGTATCTGCCAGAAAATAATGTACAAACTTCTGCCTTAGTTGCTTGAAGCTGTGGATGGACTTCTTGTCCAATGAGTTCTGCCACATCTTCACGTTGCCACTGAGAGTAATGGGGGAAGGCTCAGCAAATGATTGGATTGCTCACTTGTTGCATGCACATTAAATCATAAAAATTTTATGCGTTTTCGTGGGTATCACCTTCACCCTTATTCTTTCATTTGCTACTTTGCTTGCGAAAAGTCCTTGCATTAGTATGAGTTCGTTGGCCGCGTAAGGGCAATCCATCTTGATGACGAATTCCACGATAACGAGAAATAGAAATTAATCGTTCGATGTCTCGGCATTTCTCTATGCGTGGCATCTTAAACTTTGGGCAGAGAGTGTTCATAATCCAATTAGCAAGAGGAGTGTTTCCACCAATAACATTGGAGACCACGTGGAACGTTCGATCATATTCAAAAGCTAAATTGATCATGGAGGGGTTGGCCCTTGTTGTCGGGGTTTGAGTCGTGTAGGTAGGTCTCACACTTAGCGATGTCACCTGTGTGGCCTGAATAGGGCTAATGCTTGCCTCTCGCTAGTTGCCTCCATGTTATAATTGGACTGCAATGGTTCGGTAGCAAAATGATTCTATTGTTGATGTGTTAAGGGAGTAACTTTCCTAGCCCACTCTTCTTGGTCCTGCCGTCGGTGCTGCTCTTCGTGAGGAATAACAGCAGGAGATGAAGGAGGCTAGTGAGGAAGAATGCGGCTGATGAGTTTGTTTGTAAGTGAAACGAACTACTGCTGAATAGACTGAGCTAGTTGTTTATTGAACTCATCTAATTGCGCTTGGGTGATATATAGCTGGAGTTGGAAACATCTTTGGGGTTTGGAATTGAGGACCGACCATGATCGGAAATTTTCTCAAAAGAAGAAGAAGAGGCCAATCTATTGATGTCAATCAGTAAATAAGGAGATTAATTATGGTTTTGGAGGAGTTTAGGGTCCCATTATCTCCTTTGATGGCTGACTATGATTGCAAACAAAGAATCATGCATACAATAGCACCGTCAGAGGATCAGAGTTGGGTTCTCTAATGGGCCCTCCGACGCTCAAGTCAATTACAAATTGAGTGGTCTAGAAATGCTAAATTTGGTTTGAGACTATTATATATCCCAGCTTATCCGTACCTTCATGCAGAAGAAATCATTCCTAGTTATATCAATCTGTGGGGTACTATTAATTGGACACGGTCGGGGCCGAGTGTTGATCAGATGGTGCCTTGACGTGTGGGTAACAGAGCGAGCGAGTCATTGTCGCGTTTAATGCGACGGCGACAAAGTAGCTAAAGTGCTGGCGTTGTCCGAGGAGTCATTATGACACCAACGGGGAAGTCATAGTGACCCTGACCATGCATGAAATGCGAGGGTGACTGGACTACGTACCTATGCACGGTGAAGCTGATCAGTCAATTCGACGTGCAGCTGAGAGATCGATCTGAAGACGCCTTCCGTCTCGGATCTGCATTTATGATTATGCAGATGTCCTCGTGGAGTGAAAATTTTAATAGGATAACCAAAAACTAGCTAGTGTGCAACAGGCTGTGCTACCACAAGCTGACGTGTGTACAGGTCAACCGTTTTCAACAGTCAAACAAGCCAATTGAATGGAACAGTTGCCACGTTTACCGGTTACAAGACGAGAGCCAGGCTGATTAGTTGATCCGGTCGAGCTGTTGAATTTTATAAACTCTCCCCCTCTCTTTTGATCAGTCTGAAAGTTGAACTTCTAATGCGCCACGGTATTGTCCAATTTCGAATAAACCCCCCGTGGTTTTGTTGTTGCAATGGACTCCCAAGATAGATTTTTTTTATACTCTTTTTTTGACTCAGAGAGGGAACATCGCGCTCCCTCAAATTTTGCGTATTCAGATTAACGCCCCGCGTTAGACATCCAATCACGAAATCGCGAATACTGCTTGAAAAAAATATGCATAGAAATACTACTCTCCAGAGATGGATAATTCCAACAGTATAACACCAACTAGAGAACCGGTGTACCGCCATCGCCAACATCACAGCTCTAAGAATGCGCTGTATGTACCATGCAAATTGTTCTCGGCTAGCAACATACCTCTTTCTTGATGCTACAATGAAACAGCTCTGTAGTTTATCTTACAAACACGCAACTAATAGGGAATACCGCCCCCAAGTTGATAACATCGTAAACAAACATCACAGGCCCACCAAATAACTACAGTACTAATTATTGATAGCAAAACAACAGTAAATACTAGAAGCCAGCTAGTGTACAACATAAAAATTCAAAAATAAAAAGTAGAACCTAAAGATTATCTTAGAATGTTCTTCCTTCAACAAAAACATATTAGGGTCTCCCTCTTAAGGATAGTCTCTATGTATCTCATCTTAGCCTAGTATCCGTAATTGGCTCCATAAGTAGAAGCATAGGCTCCGCCTGGGTGGGCGGGAGGGGCAGCATTGGCAGGAGCCGAATACATGGAGCCATGGGATGGGTATGAATTGTAACCCTGGTCAGCAGACCCCATTGGGTTCTGTGCTGCTGCTGTGACTGGGGCTGCTCCTGACCCTGCAGCTTCCGCCATGAAGTTCTACAATAACGGCAAAATATATGTTAATGAACATGCACTTGAATATGTATGTGCAGGAATTATAATGAAGCTGATCTCAAAATGTTTTTAACTTATGAAATTCAAATGATTTATTCCTCAGAATCACTTCGACCAAAGAAATGGAACTAATTATGGAACAAGTGATGTGTTCCTTTATGGGAAGGAATCCCAAGAAAAAGGCTGTCACCTTGCCTCATACTTGGAGGGTGTTAATTGGGGAGGCTTATTTCTTTGGTCAAACGAGCTTTCAAGCTAGCTTTTATTTTCTACCTATTTGGTAAAATGCCAAATAAGTTTAGCTTATAAGTCACATTTTAAAAAGCTAATATACCACAACTTTTGAAAAAATGGCTTATAAGCTCTTAGGTTTGATCAAGCAAATTACTATTGTACTCAAAACAATTTTTATAGTATTTTTATCAAAAAAAACCAAAAGCCATTAAGAGTCGGCATAACTTATAAGCTTTAAAAATAATCCTTACCAAACACCCCCTTGGTCCCCATGAATCTTGGGTCCAAGACGAAAAGCCCTTCATACATTATCAGTGTTCTAAAAAAGGGTTTAAGCACCCCACTAGATCTCCCGTTTAAATGGAAGTGGCATAAAAACGCACATGAGTTTGAGCTATTCGCTCAATTACGAGGACATCTGCATAATCGGCTGATTTTTAAGTAAGTACCCGCATAATTTGTTTATGCGCTGCTTTCTTTTTAAATTTGATTGAAGGTTGAACTATTTACCACAAACCCGATCCAACTAACTGAAGTAAAATAAATAAATAAATAAAATCTCTCATCTTTTTTCCCAAATACGCGATTCTCTCTCTCTCTCTCTCTCTCTCTCTCTCTCTCTCTCTCTCTCTCTCTCTCTCTC
>BQKN01000044.1:2039279-2056399 GCA_022839385.1 Asparagus kiusianus
GGGGGGTGGGGGGTGGGGTACCTGAAGGGTCAAAACCTTGAATAGTCGAAACCATAGTTTTCAAACTTGAAGCCCGAATAGTCGAAACCCTTGTTTTCAAACTTGAAGTGCGAGGGGAGGATGGAGGGAGTCGCTGTCTATTTGGTGAAAAAAAGCCCAAAACGAACATCGCAGCCTATTTGGGTGTTTTTATATGGGATTCGGGTTCGGGTTTGGGTTCGGGTTTTCTGTGCATAAGGATAAAACCACTAACCCAAAGTTGGGTTAAATAAAAACTTAGCATATCGGGCGCAATTTCGGTCTGAAATTGTGCCCGATATGTCCCCTAAATCCCAATAGGTACATTCGACATTGCGTGGATAATGTCATGGCAGTTTGGGTTTGAACCCACCATGTTGGCCGCCATGTCACTTAAAACACTGATTCAAGCAAATAACAAGTCCAACCAACCAGAGCAAATTGGAACTCAATTTGGAGGAAAGATAGTTGTTACATTAATCATAAGTTAATTAACTATATAAATTTTGCTTTTATTAAATAATAAATATATTAACTTCTTGTAGGTGAATCCTGAAGGACCTTTCTTTGCAATATTGGAATGTTGGCCAATTAATGAGAGCATCCCATTTTGGCTTCTACAGCATATCATGTTTTAGTCATTCTGATGTAGTGAAGTTAACCATTGCCTTCAAGTCAGATTTCAGTATTCTTTCCAAAGCTATTCATGAGAAGCGAGCATTTCAGAAGCCTAACACCAGCAAGGCCCAATTGGGATAAGAGGCATTTTCTCACCAAAAAAAAACAGTAAGGACATCATTCTTTTTGGTTTATAGTAGAAAATTTATTTAATAATTTAAACTTTGTGCATAAAAATCTTATACGACCTGGCTTGTAGATATTGTACTCGGGTGGTTTTGAAGATGACAAAATGACAACACGACCACATGCAATTATGAGAAATTTGTGAGTTATACTGCAATTAAAATTTATTAACTTCTTTACCGATGTGGCTTAGCGTAGAGCTTTTCCAGTGTAGGAGACTCATGCTTGGTGTTTGTTTTGTAGCCTTTAAAATGATAACTACATATACCATAGTTCCCATTCTTAGCATAAGAATTTGTGTGAATTATATCACAATTAAAGTTTATAATTTCTTTACTGATGTGGCTCAGCATAGATCTTTCCAATGTAGGAGAACTCATGCTTGGTGTCTGCTTCACAGCCTTCCTTGCTCCTTGTAGCAGAGCCTTGCTACATGGAAGTTCTGCTCATCATCTGGAGCCCTACCTTCTTGGTTGTAGCAGCCTTGCTACTGGGAGTTCTGGAGCCTTTCCTTGCTTCCTATAGGTTGTATACTTGCTACCAGGAGGTGGACATTTTGGTTTCTTCTTAGTCTTGTACATATATGTTAGGTGGTTTTACATATATATTATTGCACGAGTTTTGCAACTATGCTTATTTCAAAATGAAAAGATGGTAAATCCTTGACTAACGGGATGTCTGTTTTATACTTGAATTCGAATCTTGTGATGCTTTAAGTTTGAAGAATGGATAATTTCCATGTGATGGTCTTCTTGAATTTTAGATAGATATCTCATCAACTAATGTTCAACACTTGGGACCTTCTGAAGTTATACCTTTTGACAATAATCTACTCTAATTTTTCATAAAATTTGTCCTCGTCTATTGGCAATGCCATTGGCCAGGTCATTCACTGTTCATGTCATGAAGCACGAAGAATTTTGAATCAAATTATTCAAGCCAAATATGATAAACATACACTTAGGCAACAGGTTCTTAGATGCACAACTTATTATATCTAGCTATGGAATACAAGGTAGTAGGTACCTGGTCAACTCATTTTTTTAACCTCTAGGATATGGGCCTTTGTGCTAAACATCCTACCTACCAACCTGATGGGTCCAACAGACATAGAAACAATCTGGACATGGACAAATAATATAGGGCCTGAAAGGTCCAAAATTGTTACCCATGAGAGGATCCATGTCTGGTTCTAGTAGAACCTGGACCAGACCCTATATAACAACACTAGATAATCCAGCGAGGCCACAACGATCAATGACAACTACTTTAGCTTTAAAGTTCCAATACTAAACCATTTTTGCAAATAGAGAGAATGCCAAAGGCTTAAACTTATACTAACCTATTTGGGATCCATGGATACACACACCCACCGTAAATTTATACATTACTATACAGGGATTGAACAAGAAAGGAAAAAACCTGTTGAAGATTCATGAAGAGTGAACGGTGATATGGAATAAACTAAAGAAGAAATGTTACCTGTATCAATTGCTGAGCAGTTTGAACCTGTGAAGCACTCCCAGTAATCTCCACGGTCATCTCTCCAGGAACACCCCTTGTTTCCTGTATAGTCACGGTTGCCCCACTAGCTCGACGAATATAGCTGATGCTTGCACCAGCATTCCCAATTACAGCATCAGCATAGGAGAGTGGAATTTGCATGTGCTGTGTAATCTGTCAAAGGCCCATATCATCACAAATTTACGTAGAGAGCTTCTACATCCTCATTAGAGACTTTTATATATAATATAAGACATACCTGAGAGGCCATCGGTGGTGGTTGTTGGTTAGATGATGGTGGGGCCCCCATAGGTGGTGCTTCTCGTCCGTATGTAGATATGCCATGATGAGGTGGTTTCTCAAAAGGAGGAACATCAGGCGGAGGATAAAAGTTATCTTGAGGACGAGATTGAGGCATGAAATGTGGATTTCCATAACCCGGATTGCCCCCATAACCCGGATTTCCTCCATAACCAGGATTGCCGCCATAGCCTGGATTACCGCCATAGCCCGGATTACCGCCATAGCCTGGATTGCCGCCATAGCCAGGAAGACCGCCGGGGCCTTGAGGAGGACCCCATGGCTGAGGTGGTGGAACATTTTGCTCCATATGTGGATGTGGCATTTGCATCTGTGTAGATTTATTAAAGATAAGTTCAATAAGTCTTCACGAATGACACCTGTGATTGCCAGCCAAAACCATGCTTGAATAACAATACAATCATCTTACTTGCATTTCAAACAGCGGTATAACACTGCGATCAACAAGAAACTTCCTTAAATGGGAAGAGATCAGTTCAACGGCTTTATGCACTCCTGTCGGATCTCCTTGTATCTCAACAACTCTGTCATCTTGTAAAGCAACAGGAGGCAGATCATCTGCAGTATTTCAAACAAACATCATTATGAACAAGTCAAAAACGAGAAGGATAAAGAGAATGGTATTAAAAGAAAGGTATCAGTTTTTACTGTTATTGATTCCCTTCGCAATAGGTTTTCATTCTTAGTATCCAGATAGCCAACCTGCCTTCATTTAGTCTATGGTTTTTTCCCTTGGAAACCACCTTAAAAATAGGGTCGGTATATGTAAACCACCTTTTATTTTCAATATACACGTAAACCACCTTTAAACTGGGTTTTTTCTCCAATCAGCCACCTTGACCCATGTTTTAACTCTTAAAACCCAATAATACCCTTACAGTTCGCACATTTTTTACATGTGTTCTCTCATAACCAGCCCTCAACAAACCCTAGAACTCATAACCAGCCCTTAACCAACCCTAAGCTATATGTTAGTAACAGACCCCGGCTAACTAAACCCCAAAAACCCTAAGCTATATGTTAGTAACAGACCCCGGCTAACTAAACCCCAAAAATTCTATCGCCCTGATGAAGCTGACAAAGTGGTCCCGAGTCCCACCCCAAAATTTCTCTTCAATCTCTGACATTTCTCTTCAATTGTAGATGAAACACAACTTTGACAATATTTCTTCTTCTTTGCGAAGAAATTTATGGATCTAATGTTTGGTGGTTGAGGGACTATGTTCCCTGGTACTTCTAATAGAAGCCATACATGTACCCGACACGTGTTGTATCCATACCCAACACTTCATGGACACTCCTTAAAATATATGCATGTATGTATTCAGACCTGTACTCAATCAAACAATGCATGTTTAATTTAAACACTCGTCATATACTTCTTGATTATATATCCTACACTTCACATCCATTTTGTAAGTTGTTATCTAATCATTTCAGCCATAAGAACACGATTTGGAAGGATAATTTACATATATAGCTGAGAACTATGATTATATCCCATGAGTTTTAGCCATGTCCCCATAGCGTACCTTCTACAATTTTGCCATGTCATGCACCGATACACATACACGTGCAACTTAGTTGGAGAGATCTTGTTTAAATAAGAGAGGGAGGGGAGGGAGGGAGGGAGGGAGGGGAAAGGGGGGACACACCTTTAAATTCTTACATTTTTGTAATATCTTGGGTTATTATGGTGGGTCAACAGTTCAAGGTTGGTTAAGGTCTGGTTAGAGAGGAGTCACGTGAAAAATACATGAGAAATGTAAGGGTATTTTGGGTTTTAAGAGAAATTTTACCAAAAAGTGGGGTGGTTGATTGGAATAAAAACCCCACTTTAGAGGTGGTTTTTATATAAATTGAAAATGATAGATGGTTTACATATAATGACACATTTTTAAGGTGGTTTCCACAAAAATATCCTTTTAGGAGGAAAAGAAGGTAAACCCAAGTAGGGCAATCATAATCAAAAGGGAGTGGGATTAATGTCCACTGCCTCTTTTTTCAGGCCTTGGTCATTTCTGACAGGCACTTGCATACTCAAAGTCATTTTAATTCAGCATGGATTGTAGGAAAGAACTACAAGTGGGAAGAAAGATTTGGTAATAACAGAACACACAACAATTGACAACGGAACCAGAGTGCCTACAGCTAAAGGTGAGAAATACAACGGCATGGGCCAGTGTCCAGTAAATAACAAAGAAAATACAAACCATACTGACAACATTTAGCAATCAAAACATAAGTAAAAGTGATCTTGGGGGAAACAGCAGGTAACAATAGTCATCTTGGGGAAACAGCAGGTAACAGTTGAAGTAAAACCTAGAGAAGACAACCACCAAAGACTGCAGCAAATACAGATAGATTAATGAAAAAAAGAAAGAAATGTCAGGATGTCCATACCAAGAATACGAACAATGCAGCTTGACCCTTCTTGTATTGACTTTATAGTTGCTCCTTGTTTCCCAATCAGACTTCCCGCTTGCGTAGCTGGTACTAGCAATCTTGTATGTATCGCATTACCAGGAGGAGCAATGGCAGAGTCCTTCTCCAAACCGTCGAGTGTACGCTTATGGACTTTCAGCAGACCGTCCATAGCAGGAGAAAGATAACAATCTGCCTCCTCTTTTGCTGAGATCATTACCTTCAGCAAGCAATTAAAATCAAGTTGAGATAATATGATGAGAGAGGAGAAATAGTCTAATCTAATAGAAATTTCAGTAATCAGCAAATACTGTTCGTGAAGCTAAATTTCATGATCATAACTCCACCAGACAGTGAATCAACTAAATAAGTAATTTATACACTAAACTACCATATCAATGTAATGAAGCATATGTGTCAGATAAAGCATTAAGAACTATGTCTCATTTAAAGAAGCAAATAACAATTTTAGACTCGATGCAGTACTTATTAAGGGCTCTGACTTCTAAGCAAAATGAAGAAACAAAGGAGAGAGGCCAATAACCTTGCAGCCTCATAACTTATGATTTCTTGCAATACCTCTAAATGCAATAGTAACTGCAAATCCATGCTGAGGTCGAAACTAATAAGTTCAGGGATGGATCATAGTGAAGAATTTAAATGGCATATTTTAGCTCGTGAACGCTATCCACATCTCAAAAGATGATGGTTCTGGCTTTTATATTCAGATATTGTTAGTGCTTAGATTTCATTACAACTTATCTAAATAACGCATGCATAAATTTAAAAGAACATTATAAAACAGAATCAAATCATTAATTCGGTAAAATGGCCATATTTTTCTTAAGTAACTCCAGATTTTATTACCCTAGAAGTATGCTGGTTCATCCCTTGCACTAGTTGACTTTCAGTGTATTCAAAAGAAAATATGCCCTTTTCAAAACATTCAAGAAATTAACAAAAAAAAAGCAATCAATTCACCGTTAATTAAGGAAAAGAAATCAAACTATAATCTAAAATATAATATAGTTCATATTTGATATGAATCATAAACTTAAGCACAAAGAACCCAGACCAAACTTCAGCCAGTAGGGTATTAACTTGACCACCATTTACGATTGTGTCCCACTCCAACTCCAATCCAAATTAACTATAGTAGGCACAATATGAGCTTGTTAGAATGCAAATAAGGGGTAAAAAATAGCATATATGATTAGCAAACTTGAGGTGCACATCTTGGAATAGTTGTCTGTATGAAAAACATAGCATTTCCATGACAAGACTTCTTACCTGTGCCTTCTATTCTGAATGCTCCCTACCAGAATAATAGTTCGTATTTTGGCTAGAAGGCCAGGAATTTAACCGATGCTGAAGTTTATAAGTTATGTTAACTTTTCAGGCCAGACAGTAAAGATGTACATACACTTCTTTCTTATGGTCTCATTATGAGTATACATTTGCAAGCAGGTATGAAGTCAATCATTTCAATACTTTGAAGAACTTGGAGCAGACTTCAAATTATCCTCTTTAATATGTTCTAAAACTTCTATTTCGGCTTCTCTAATTAAATTCGGACTAGTTGCTAAAGGACTCAAAATATCTTGTCCATTAAATGGATCTCAAAGTAGTTGAAAACTGATTTTATTCAGATAAAACCACAGAGACCATAATCCTTGTAAACTGTAGATGTCTAATTGTTTGCACCGGATTATGCATCACTCATCTCAGAGTCATCATATACTGCAGTTCCAATGTCGCCATGGTTAATAAACCTGAGATATTGGAATGCTTAGGTTGTTAGCTGAATTATGCATTTTCCAGACAAACCAGTTACCAAGAAAAGTTTCTGAATTGGAGGCTCCACGGGCAGATTCAACTAAGCGTTAAAAGAAACATAGCCAAGTAAGATATAAGAAAAGAGACGTCCTCAATGAACTTACATGGCCAGTGCTACAAGGTTTAAGATCATAATATTACAGCTTCCTGCCCTAGCTAAAATTTTCCAGAAATTTTGGAAGTGTACAATTCCATAATTAAGTACCCAGCCATTCAGACTATACATGCATATTATGATATTAGAGGGAACATAACATGTTAAAAAATATTAGCCAAAAATAAGAGGATTTGAACTTTCAGGTATTATGCATTTTAGGCACCCCCAACATTACTCATTTTGAAAAAAAGTTGACCACAGCGTTAAGTGTTTTAATTCCCATTAGACCCATATGGAAACTTTATGTATATTTAACTCCGAACAGAATTCATAACAACATTAATTTTTTTACGACAGGAATGTATCTGTGCACGTTAATCTGATACTAATTACTTTTTAATACTTTTAAGCACCAGAATTGGATTTTCTATGTGATACAACAAGGATGAAAGATATATAGTCATAGACAACCCCATAGTTGATGGTAAACATAGTGTCTTTTCCTTTTAAAAGATTTAAGGGTTTTCTGAATACATAATGCTTATTCCATTTTATTGGGCACTTCTCAACAACAACGTTGTTATGCAGCCTCTCAGACCACTAGATCCCATTTTCTTTAGAGATATTGACAAAACCAATCAACTAGGTTATGGAGTTACCAGATAAATCGAGAAGCCTCTTGGAAAGAATGTTCGCCGAAGATACATCGAAAGAGCTTAGTCAAATCATATTGGCAGAAATGGTGCTCAAAAAGCTGGTCTTTGCAAACCGGAACTTTGTTCTTCTTATTTTGGTTCACAATGAAGATTTGATCTGTTGCCTAGGTCTGCAGACAGAACCTGCACAGATTCATTTGGTTATTGTGATGAAAGGTGATTGAGTGGGAATTTCATTGGATAGTTTGAGGTGATTATTCCCCTTGTCAGCATCCATCATATTCAGTTTAAATTCTTAGTTAATCATAAATTTTAGAATTTGTTAATTTAAATTATGAAATTCCTGGGTATTTAGATTCCAATATAGTGGCTCCTTGATTAAAGCACCAGGTCTTGTCCATTATTTCTCCGGTGCCCAACATTATGTGATTATAAGGAAATTATTATGTACATGAGGCTTAAAAGTCGCTATTGCCAACCATTAATGGCACGAGGTCATCAAGAAACACACTAATGATTTTTAATTAAAAGGGGACAAAAATCCTTGTTCTCCTTTCTTGTAAATGATAAATTTCAATGATGACTCACATAATACCTAACTGATTAATTAATACGCATCAAAGAAAGAACCAAAAAAATGACAAGTTGACATTAGGGAGCATGTTGAAGAAGAAACATGAGAAAAAAACTTCAGTCTCTAATAAGTGCTCCGGATTCTCTTAGAACCTAATCATCAACGGAGGAAGTGTTTTAGGTGAAGGCAGATAATTTCTTTCACAAAAAAAGTACTCAGGACTCTGGAACACATCTTAGTACCTAATCAGCAAAGGTTGCAGAGAAAAAAGGAAGTGTCTTAGAGACATGATGGAACTCTTTCGTGGAGGACAATACAGAAGATTGAGAAAACAAATATTAGGGGCACTTGATCACACTTTGAAGACCCAGAAATAGTAGATGTCCACAGAAGCAGGCATAACTGGGAGGTCTTATTATATACCTAGGAAAACGTATCTTTAACCAAATAAAGGAAAAAAATCATAGTCCTACTAAATAGCAGATGGCATGTCATAAAAAAAGGCTTGTTAACTGATTTTCAATAGAAAACGATATCACAATATGAGGCATAATTAACCAGCATTGAGGAAAGAAGCACCAACAATCAAGAATGTGATAGTTCCTAAAGAATCACAAAAACAGAAAGACAAATGACCAGGGATTGAGAGCAGAATTAGAGAACAAATATTGACAGACACATAGCTGGGATCTAACAGACCATTTGAACAGGAAGTTAGAACAAAGTATTGAAGGCAAGTTAATTCTTCCCCCTTTTTCTTCTTCTTTCGTTTTCCTCCCTTACCTTTTCATAGGGTAAAGGACAGAGAGGAAGGGGAAGTGGGGGAGAGAGAGATGGGAAGAGGGGGAAGGGCTTGGAGTTAGTGTGCATGACATATTTACATATATGTAGATGCATACACAAATATATATACATATAATTCTCAAAAAGTTCTAAAACACATGAACAGTTCCCAGCCTACCCCAGGGCTATTACTTGAACAAGAAACCATCTAGGATTCCAATATGTAATTTCACTAAAACTTTTAGATTTATTAATTTATAGTGAACTTCCTTAGATAATTTCAAGAGTATGAAACCGTTTAAAAAAATTGTCCAATTTGAATCAGCCAATGTCATCCTGCATTCAAAGAGGAGATATAAAGCACTTGTTCTACCATTGCCAACAGGTTAGATAACCTCCAATCACATTTGATGAATCTAGCATGCATGAGAAGAAATAATATCGAAGGAAAAGAGTGACAATGAACGGCCATGGAACATAGTACATTGAGTAAATATTCTCATCATCAGGTAATAAGCTAAAAACTAAAGGAAGACATGTACAACATAATAGATTGGAAGATGCTACCAAAGCATGAGCAAAAATTAAGGCGTCTAAGGTGAACAATTTCAAATGATAATATCAATTTCTGAGCAGGATTATTAAGGCATTTGTGGTTGCTATTTTTGTTTTACACTAAATGCAGCCTTCTGCAACTGCAGTTCACACAACAAACAAAATTTGTTGTTAATTTGGTTGTGGTAGTAACTTATTTTCATTGTTTTAAATATCCCCAGCACTGACCCGATATATCTTGTTACAGGGCTTACCGCAACCAAATGATATCCTTTATCGCTTTTTGGCTATTTTAGGCGATATATCTCCGATATGGTCAATATATCTGCCGATATGTTGACCAATATATCCATTTTATATGGCTTGTCGCAAAACAATATACCGCATTTGGCAATTTTTGGGCGAGATATCATGATTTTCCCATTATATTAAATGACATTTTGGCCTAAAAAATTAGACAAAATGTTGTAATGTTGATTTGTACTTTTGTTTGTTTTACAAGGTTGATTACCGATTCTAAACATACATTATTTACATTTTGTATGCTTAGATTTCATTAAGTTTGTTGAGATTACATTTTAGTGCATTATACTATGTAAAATATCTATTATGGCGATATTTACCACATATGCCAGACATTTCCCCGATATCCACAATCCGATATGAATATTGGTCATCTGATATTTCCCCAATATCTGATATTTAAAACCTTGCTTGCTTTTCGAAAAAAATGATCCATTTGCAACTCAATTGGAAAAAGTTACAGTTGCAACAAAACAAATAGCCACAGCTACAGAGTTGTCTTTTGCAAATTGCAGCTACATTTTACTTGCAATTTACCAAGAATAAGACAACCCCTAAATTCACACCCAAAAAAAAACATACTGAACATGAAATCAAATCCAGAAAGAAAACTATGGAGTTCGCAAAACAGGAAAAAAAAAGATTCTCTTCGGGAGGAACAAGCCTTATAATATTAAGATATTCCATATAAAGTACGTGCGACCATTTAAAATACCCACTTCACCTAAATACTTACAGCTCTTTCGGGTGCACCTTGAGGACCATCAAGAATCTTAATACGAGCTCCAGATTCTTCACACATTTTTTTTATAGATTCTCCCTTGCGACCAATAATGCCACCAACTTTTTGTGCAGGAACTAGTATGCGGAAGACATTCTCTCCAGGCCAACCAGGCCACCTTTTCTCAACAACATCAGCTCCTAGATTATTATCATATCCTTGTTTCTGGTCGTCCGTGTTCTCAACCTCTTTGGATTGCTCTTCAAAATTTGGCTGCTCTTCAAAATTTGGCTGCTCTCCAAAATTTTCCTCACCAAAATTTTCAACAGGTTCTTCCATAATATCTGGCACCCAACATAGATATTGTTAGGAGAGTTCAGTGCTAAGGCTATAAGTTGCCAAGTAATAGTATGACTCATCAAAATAATAAATACCATGACTCTCTTAAAGATGGAATAGGGAAGGGAAAAAAAGGCTATATACACTGTAAAGATACCAATTTACAGATGCTTCAAAGAAAGCAACTAAAGCAAGATAATCAAAATGACTACTTTACCTGTATGCCAGATAAATCATACATATCCTACTCTATCAAGACAAATTAGAAAATAAAGATACTGATTTGCTTAACTACCTATGATTTTGTTTGATCAAGATGCCACCCTCTACCCTATTCTCTCCAACTACTATCATTGTCTTCTCTTCCTCTCTTCTAAAATTGATATCCCTAGTAATGTAGGAAATACAATCCATGGTGTTTGTAGAAAACTCCAACAATGTCTCACCTGAAACGTCACATCTAGACCCTCTTTTCTACTACATATGCACCAATCTGCTCCAACACTCAAGCCTAACTACTGGGGAGTCTGCTGTTTTTTACACAGAGAGAGACAAGTCATGGCTCCAGGAAAATGTCATTCCTTCATTTTGGCCAGACCTAATTTTTCCAACATGGACATTTGATTCTACGCCAACCATTAAAAAAATTCCTATACATAAACTTAAAACCAACCTATGTACATATTTCATTCTCATATATAAACTTACAGTCAACAGTACAGGCATTATTTACATTTTGCATTTTATTTCCCAAGTCTTCATCAATTTGAGATCTATCTAGGTGCTCTATGGTTATCTAGCTCAAATTTGTATTTCCATCTAACACATATAACTTCCAGTTTTTCAAACTTTTTGCCATTCATGTAACCATTTTTTTCAAAAAAATCAAATTATCAATGCTTTTTTCTACTAGAGAAGTGATCTTTGCGCTCATTTCAACTTTTTAATCATTGATGCAATGATATTGAAAGAAAAAGAAAACCTACAGACCATGATGTTTTATAGTGGTGAGTGTCCATGTGCTCATCTAGGTGATCAAGTCTTAATTCCAATGTCCCAGTTTAACTTGAAACTAGTAAAGGCAAAGGAAACTTTTTGAACATGGATGCAATGATTTTCTAAAGCATCGTACGAAAATCATACTTCTTCTTTAACAGTGGTGGGCATCCTCGTGCTCACCTGGGCAATAAGTCCAAGTTACAAATTTTTGGTTTAACTTGAAAATAGTGAAGGGCTGAAGGCAAAGGAAAATGTGCATAAATCCTTCTCTTTCGTCGTTCAATGCTTCACAATCAAACAAACAAGATAGATGGATTGTCTCAAAATCCAAAAATCGCTTGGCCGAAATAAATGGTGGAAATAGACTCCAATAGAGAACATTTCCAAACAAATGCTCTCCCAATGATTCTGAATTTGTGCAACCATCAACTAAACATATGCCAAGCATAATAAATAAGAAAAGGGCCAAACACCCCATTACATACTGGCATTCAGAAGCATACCTAAATGGGATCTCTAGCTTAATTCTCCATTGTGCAATGAATTTTTCTTTTAATGCTTCCACAAACATCAAGATTTAAAAGTCTATGATTCATTAAGCACAAACTGCCATTTTCTAGACAGAGCCTTTCATCTCAAATAGTGCAAAGTGCCAATCTAATAATTGTGATTCTGATATATTCCAGCTTACCCAGGTAGAACCAGGAAACTTGTAGTTTTACAATCTTCATCAAACACCAATATCACAGACAAATTAATTAAACATAAGCACCAACAGTAGATCATAATATATAGATGGGTACAACCTAAATTTAGCTAAATTTTCTTTAAGGTTCCACATTAGCGTGTTATATTCTACAAACTGAACCATATAACAGATTAACATCTCTTGAGCTCCAAAAAGGCTGCAACTTTTCGCGTAATTCAACATTACAAGCAAAGGCAATAGCTAATTAGATAAGAAATTTAGCGAAATCTACAGTGATTTTAACAAATAAATACCAGCGAAAGTCATGTAAACTAAAAAACTCCTAGTAAATAAAATTACAGGCTAAATTTCAGATCTCTCCATCAAAGAACCCTCAAGTCAGGAGCCTAAACAACAAAACCCTATATTTACTCAGTCCTAGCGATCCACAGACCAGAATCTACGAAATCCGAACAAATCTATCAGCATCATCACTCGCAAAACCCTGGAAACCGTAAATAAAGGTTGTCGAAAGAGAAAAAGGGAGATAATCTCCACTAGTTTCCTGTCGACTTACAAATTCTTGAAGAGAGAGGCGACGGCGAGAAAGCAAGATTAGGGAGAGAGGGCAAAGGGGGGATTTTTATAGGAGGCCGCCCAGGCCCTTGCCGTGATCCTTCTGCCTTGGCGGAATTTTGCAACAAAGTTCAACTAATATCTGAAATTTGCAAGTTTAGCCTTCGCGCGGAGCGTGTGAGATTTCGTCGATTTCGGACTCGATGCCGTCGTGGTCCGTAGCGCACGTTTAGAGGCTGGACGAGGGAGTACCGGAGATCCACTGTCTGGTTCCAAACAGCATTTATCATCTCTGCAAGCAGGACACATGGTGGGACCGGAAATTTTCAATTGGACGGAGGAGATGCAAAAGTTGTGGTCGCAACGCTTTTATGGGCGTGGCCCGGCCAAGCAGTCTACATAGCCTTCACAGAAAGCGTTTTTTTAATGGAGCCCTCAACAACCTTTTAAAAACTAGTTCGTGGTCAAATATTAAAATTATTTATTTTTTTTTACTAAGATAAGTTAAATTCATTTTGAGTTAAAAACTATAAAGATGGATTATTATATTTGCTATAAATTTTATTTAAATATTTTTAAAAAGATTTATGAAATAGATTTGTGTGTAAAATTGGGACCAATATACATTTATATACTTGCATACACAACATTATTTTTTTAATTTGTATATATTAAACATCATGTAACATATTTGTTTATCGGATCAAGTCATCGATCTCCAATTTGTTTATCTTAGTCATTGAATGTAGTGTTAAGTTTGAAAAAGATACAATAATATATTGTTGATGTGTTAATAAAAATATAATCAAATACTTAATTTTAAGATGGTTTGTATAAGCTCAGCACATTCACAAGATTACAAGACATATTAATTATTGATAGACTTAAAATAAAAAACAAATACTAATGATGACTCTAGTATAATTTATATGACAAAATCATTCACATAAGCATATTAAAAAATTTGCATGAAAATCCCTTCTAAAGATTCCTAATTTTACTCAAAAATTAAGTTTTACTATAAAATATTCAAAAAATATTATCCTTTATTCCTTCTTTTCATATTTAATTGAGACGATATCAATTCTTCTCCACTTTTATCTTTTTTCTGGGCAATTTTACAGTAGTGTTTTCATCGTCTACATCAATTGTGCTATCAGATTGGTATACAATAAAGAGCCAAAGACAAGTCAATAGTTCAAAAATATATTAGGATACACTTGGATCAATCAAATTATATTATTACTCATAATTGATATGCATCAGAGACAAAATGTGTTGATAATCTTAAACTATAAAACAAACTGTATTGGTCCTCTAACATCACTTTTTTAAGCAAGAAACCCTCAAGATTAATTTTTGAAAATCTCTTGGAGCCAGAATTAAACAATTAACAAGTTTGTAGTGGAAGTTAGAGGAACGTAGTACCTTCTTAAGAATTATTAATCTTTACTTAATTTGTTTATAATAACAGGATCTTATTATTAACTAACTACAAGGCCTAGTACATTATTATGGGCGTTCAAGGCTAGCAGAGGATCTAGGTTGTGTGGGGAGAAAGTCGATTTGTTCATTGATGTGTTTATTACAACTTCAAACATTACAATGAAAATAAAAGTTAGTCTTTTTATAAGACCTTTACACAATGAAAACAAAAAAAGTTCAACTCTCGTCAAATAGCGTAACGGATGTTTATCGCCCGCTGCTTGCGTGAGATCTTGACCTGTGACGGGGATGTTGATATCCGTGGACCACCAAACGACCAGATTAGATCCGGAGCTTCGTCGATTCGCAAAAGAATCACGAAACCGAAGCAATTATCTCAGCAACAGCGAGATAATCACTCTTCTTGAGATTACCGCAACGGGGCAATCTCAAGGCAAAGGACCGGGAAGTATAGATCTGACGAGCTCCTCTTCTTTATACCGACGAACTCTATCCGATCTCCTCCTCTCTTTTGAAATTCGTGCTCCTTCAGTCTTCAGTTTAGCAGGGCTTGGCCAACGCTCGACAATTTCATATCTAAAAAAATGAAGACCCTGGGCTGTATTTATAGACTTCGGGAGCTTTGTTTTTGGATAAGAACGGTTGATTCACTCTTATCCTTAGTTGTAACCACTTAAGCACGTTCTTGGATGATATTTTATCAGTTGGAATAAATCCAGATGGTTAACGGTCGAAAAACAGCTTAAATCTGCCAAAAATAGTATCTTTGGGCTGCGAACACCCGTGGGTGTCTCAGCCAAGCATTAGCCGAAACACCATTTGGTGTTTCGGCCAAGCTTTGGCCGAGACACCACTTGGTGTCTTGGCCAAACTTTGGCCTGAACTTGGTCTCACGCATTCCGTCCGTTTCCGTCGTATCTTCATCGTCCGAATTTGGAACTACGTGGTTCAAGATGCGTCGGAAAGCTAACGAGGAGATCTATGAGCTCCCATGGTTGAATCACATGTGAAGTAGATAGGACATGAGGGGTGCTTCATCTTTCGTAAGTGGCGCGGAGCTCCCGGTCCATTCGTGTTTCCGTTATTCCGAAGTTTCGTTGCTTCGCATGGTTCGTCGACTCACTTCATGCGCTTGTCATCATCAAATGAGCTTCTGTGACTCGGATAGTGACATTCATCATCTTTTCTCTGTCTCGAGCTACGTGCGGGGACCTATAGACAATTTTTGACGCCTACAGATACCCCCTCCAAAGTGTTTCAGTCTCGTTTCTTTTATAGATGAGCCTAAAATACTTTGGATGTGATCGGTTCAACCTTCAGTCGGTGTAAGAGGACCTGTAGTTAGCTTTGACTCTTGACTCTTTTGATTTTTAATCTATTCAATATGAATAGCTAAAATTCTTCCGACGCTGCGTTTATCGTCTGGCCGTCGTCGAAGTCTCGAATCAAAAACTAGTGAATTGATTTTGGCTCGTGTCATCGAGTTGACTCAGAATTGACTATCGCTAAACAGTGTTGACTTTAGGGTTTCAGATCACCTGGCATTGACTTTTCATCATAACGCGTTGACAGGCGTTGACTTAGGGTTACGCATTGACCGATGTTGACCTTAGGGTTTCGGATCGCCCAGCGTTGATTTTTCATCGCAACGCGTTGACTAGCATTAACCTAGGGTTACACGTTGACTGACATTGACCTTAGGGTTTCGGATCGCCTGGTGTTGACTTTTTATCGCACCGCGTTGACCTAGGGTTACGTGTTGACCGACATTAACCTTACGGTTTCAGATCCCCGACATTAACTTTTTATCGCACGCGTGACTATCGTTGACCTAGGGTTACGTGTTGATCGACGTCGCCTTTAGGGTTTCGGATCGCTCGGTGTTGACTTTTCATCGCAACGCATTGACTGACGTTGACCTAGGGCTACGCATTGACCGGCGTTGACCTTAGGGTTTTGGATCGCCCGACTTTGACTTTTCATCGCAAGGCGTTGACTGCTTTGACCTAGGATTACGCGTTGATCGGCATTGACCTTAGGGTTTCGGATCGCTCGGTGTTAACTTTTCATCGCAACACGTTGGCTGGCATTGACCTAGGGTTACGTGTTGACCGGTGTTGCCCTAAGGGTTTTGGATTGCCCGGCGTTGATTTTTCCATCGCATCGTGTTGACTGGCATTGACCTAGGGTTACGCGTTGACCGACATTGACCTTAGGGTTTTGAATCACCCGGCGTTAGCTTTTCATCACAATGTGTTGACTGTCGCTGACCTAGGGTTACGCATTGACCGGCGTTGACCTTAGGGTTTCAGATCGCCCGACGTTGGCTTTTCATCGCAATGCGTTGACTAGCGTTGACCTAGGGTTATACGTTGACCGGTGTTGACCTTAGGGTTTCGGATCGCCTGACGTTGACTTTTTTATCGCAACGTGTTGACTACTATTGACCTAGGGTTTCGCGTTGACCGACGTTGACC
>BQKN01000044.1:2056409-2094500 GCA_022839385.1 Asparagus kiusianus
ATTGACCTTAGGGTTTCGGATCGCCCGGTGTTGATTTTTCATCGCAACGCGTTGACTGGCATTGACCTAGGGTTACGCGTTGATCGACATTGACCTTAGGGTTTTGAATCACCCGGTGTTGACTTTTCATCAAAGCGCGTTGACCTAGGGTTACGCGTTGACTGATGTTGACCTTAGGGTTTTGGATCAGCCGGCGTTAGCTTTTCATCACAATGTGTTGACTGTCGCTGACCTAGGGTTACGCATTGACCGGCGTTGACCTTAGGGTTTCAGATCGCCCGGCGTTGGCTTTTCATCGCAATGCATTGACTAGCGTTGACCTAGGGTTATACGTTGACTGGTGTTGACCTTAGGGTTTCGGATCGCTTGGCGTTGACTTTTTTATCGCAATGTGTTGACTACTATTGACCTAGGGTTTCGCGTTGACCGACGTTGACCTTAGGATTTCGGATCGACTGGTGTTGACTTTTCACCGCAACGCGTTGACTGGTGTTGACCTAGGGTTACACGTTGACCGGCATTGACCTTAGGGTTTCGGATCGCCCGGTGTTGATTTTTCATCGCAATGCGTTGACTGGCGTTGACCTAGGGTTATGCGTTGACCGGCGTTGACCTAGGGTTTTGGATCGCCCGACGTTGACTTTTCGTCACAACGTGTTGGCTGGTATTGACCTAGGTTTACGCGTTGACCGGTTTTGACCTTAAGGTTTCGGATCATCCGACGTTATTTGGTATTGATTTTCATTAGAATAACCAATCACCAGCAAAATTGGGTAAAATCAGCTCATGAAAAACACTTGGGGCCCGGCCTGAGCCCGAGACACCACTGGGTGTCTCGACCTTGGCCGAGACACCTAGTGGTGTCTCGGCAGTGTCTCGGCTATTGGGCCGAGTCACCCCATGTCTCTTTCCTTTTTTTTGTCTTTTTGTAGTACTTTCATTCCCCCTCTTTCCCAAAATTTCAAAAATAATTCTTTCCCCTCTAAACTCCTTCTTCCTCCTCTTATCCCAAACTTCTCCACCAAACCCATTTTTTCTTCTTCAAAAACTCTCAACCCATCCAAACTCTTGCTTTTAAAAACTCATCAATCCCTCAACAAAATTTCGGATTTTCTTCTCTTCTTTGGCCGAAAATCCTCTCTTCATAAAGCTAGGGTTCATTGCAATTTCAAGCTTAAGATTTGGACTTTTGAATTGGGTTTGGAAGCTCTTGATTTGGGTAAGTTATTTTCTTCATCCCCTCTATATTGCACACTTGATTTTGATCAAAAAATTCATGGTTTGGATGTAAAGATTGAAACTTTACTCTTGTAGTGTGGGTATGTAATGCAAAGATTGAATCTTGATGATGAGTTTTGAAAGTGGCCGAAATTTTGGGGGTTTTACGCAAAAACAAGGCCAAAATTTTGAGGGGCTTTGTGTAAAACAGGGCTAAATTTTTGAGGGGCTTTTGTGCAAAAGTGGACTGAAAGTTTTGGGGCTTGGATTGTGTGCCTATTTGGCTAAAGCTTTGAGGGGCGTTTTATGTAAAAAGACCACCAATTGTTGAGGGATTTATTTGCAAAAAGGCCAAAAATTTGTTGTGGGGCTTTTTTGCAAAAAAATTCTAAAATTTTAGGGCTGAAATTTTAGGATTTTTAGTTGTGTATCTATGGTCTAAACTTTAAGGGGTGTTTGTACAAAGTTGGCCAAAGATTAAAGGGGCTTTTTTGCAAAATGGCAGAACTTTAAAGGGGGTTTGGCCAAAATTTGTGATGTCGAGGATGATGGGTTTTCTCTCTTCGATCCTGGCCAAATTCGAACGTGTTCGTGATTAAAATTTAGCCTAGAACATGAGGGGTATTTTGGGTATTTTACCAAAAAAGCTAATCATGAGGGTTTTAAATGCAAATTAAACTCATTATTTGCATGCATAGAGCCCGTAGGTTTAATTAGACTTCAACTATAAAACCCCATTTTATTTATAGGATTTTAATCAAAGTTCGTAATTTTCCTTTTAATTTTTGGGTTCTTGTATTTATGATTGTACCTGATCCGTTGGTTTTCGTTGCAGGTTAACCATGTCTCCGCGCCAACCACGATTTCATAGGAGTCGCTCATCTTCTCAGCATAGTGAGAGGGAGGCGCCCGTAGCTTCTTCTTATGAGGTTGAGCTTTTACACTTTCTCTATCCTCGTTTGACTCCTTTGCGGGTCATTCGGGAAGAACCGACGTCCTCCTTCGCGGGGATTGAGGTTTCAGGATGATTTCGAGTTCTATCATGCCCTCGTTTGGCCCTTCGCGGGTTATTCGGGAAGAACCGACGTCCTCCTTCACGGGGATTAAGATTTCAGGATGATTTCGGGTTCTATCATGCCCTCGTTTGGCCCCTTCGCGGGTCAATCGGGAAGAACCGACGTCCTCCTTTGCGGGGATTGAGGTTTCAAAAGATGTGTGTTGCTTAGCCAATTCACGTCTTTTGGCATGTTGGGGCGATTTTGTGTTGTATTACACTGCATGGGTCGGGGTACATTACCACGTTGTTTACGTGATGACGCATACCGCCCCTCATGTGTAGAACACTCAAAATCGTCTCGCCAATCACCCAATGAACGACTCTATCTCGCTAGCTTGTGAGATGAATTCAACCCTTGTATAATTTATGAATAATTTTCTGATTCCATATTTGTGTTGCTGTATTTGAGTTCCCCGTAGAAGGTTTTCCACCTCATGCTATGACTGGTAGCAACCGGGAGACATTCATTATTAATGTTGACAGGCAGGCTATTGATCGGACCCCTCAGTTCAACGAGAGTCGTCCTGAAGAGGTGCGTCGATTGATACGAGACGGGGGGGTTGTCGTTCATTACGCTAACTGATTACCGATGCTACCTTCGTTAGATTCCATTTCTACCCAGGCTTTAGAGAAGCCGGATTATTTATTCGGGGACCATGTCAAGGATCCGGCTAAGTTGACTCTTGATGACGAACATTGGTTGAATGATGATGATGGGAGCCTTTATACATTCCTTCTATTCCCCGTCAGTATTCTCTTGCTCATTTAGAGATGCAGGCTGTGCGGCGACAGATATCCTAGAATCTTATAGATGACCATGACAGAGTTCACTGTGGGTTTATTTCCCATCATAAGACCCCAGGTTCTGACCGGACGAGGTATCAGCAGTCGCCCATACTGTGAGGAATCGTCTGGCTAGGCTTGGGAGGAGGTTACCCCCGAAGGAATTCAGATGTTTCGGTTGGTCGTCCTCGCCACCTAAGAAGTGGTGGACTCGTATGACTGGTTACGTCTTGGGATGTTGGGAGAGTGAGCTAAAGCACAGCGGGTTATATGGACCTATACGAGCCACTATGTACGGACTCCCGGTCAGCAGCTGTCATTTCTTAGCATTGCTGGAGTTTTATAACCCTGATAGTAACACTTTTCTGACTTACGGTGGAGAGTTGGGGTTAGCTCTCCATGAGATACACAAGGTTTCCAGTCTTCTAATGGGAGATTGTCCATACCAAGAGTATTTTCCCTCTAACTTGCAGTTGGGACAACTAAAGAGGGATTCCTCTGACATGTATGACACTCTCTGGGACCTTACGTGTCATTATCATACATCCCTGGTCAGTATAAGTCCTCTGTCGAAGAAGAAGAAGCAGGTCAGCTTGAAACAGTTTGTTGATTATTTATTTTAGTATGTGGAGAGCAGTTCGGGCGAGATTATTTGTGAGTTGGCCCCTTTGACTCCTTCTGCCATTAATGGCTTAATTGAGAAACTCGGTGCTTGTTCATTTACCACTGCTAGTGTTGAGGGTTCCTTTCTAGCGGGGACTAAATTTCGGACGTTCTTTTGCCATGTACGGAAGCCTATTCGGCCTAAGACCCTCCTGGCGGGGTATCTTGCTCTCTGGTTGAAGAAGTGCGTCATTCCATATCAGTTCTCTGATGCCTTGCTTATTGAGGTCCTCCTCCCCACCGTTCAGTCAGCTCACGGGAAGGATTTTCTCTGCTTTCGACGATGGTTGCCGGCATTCATTGTGGGCTTAGGTATTTGGTCGATGGTTTTACACATGTGGGTGAACCGTCGACCGAGATTCTCTTCGTAAAGGTTGAGCTTCCGTATACGTGCTTGATGGCATGACTCGTCCTTCACCATCCTGATTTGATGTCAGCGCCTAGTACTACTGATGCCTCTGTCCCTTTTCCGCAGTTGTTAGAGGAGAGCAAATGGTACGCGAAGAACTTCACTGATGTACAACAAGAGCTTCAAGTTCGTAGGAGCTAGGAGTTCTTTAGGTGTTTTCCTTGCTTCTCGGGTTGTTATGACGACGTATTGATTGATGAGGAGAAGCTGGGAGCTGGTCGGACCTCCCTTGATGTTGGTTGCTTCCGTTGGTTGGTGAACATTCGTGTTGGGTACCTCGTTCTTCGGGTGAAGGGTCGTTGTCACATAGAGCCCTATCTCCCTTGTCGTTTCGCTCATCAGTTCGGTTATGACCAACTATATGTTGGAAACCCAAACCAAGGCTTGAGGACCGAAGGAGGTCTTATTGACGGCGCCCAAGCATGGCCCTGGACTATGACGGGTTGTACATGCGCCTATTTTGCTCTCCCTTCGTCCAAACGCAAGCCATGGCTTACCTTTCTCAGCTGCAAATGGCTCCTTTCTACCAACAAGCTTCTAGATGTGAAGAGCCTCTCAGAGTTGGAGGCTGAGAACTTGGTTCAGACTACCATTAAAGCTACTCATAAGACTGGGCTTTCAAAGAAGCGAGGGAAGAAACCTGTCAAACCCTCCGGTTCGAGCAAAAGCCAGATGGAGGATGATGAGGAGCTCCTTCCTATTGATGATGAGGATGAGACTTCTGAAGAAGAATTTAGGGATATGGACACCAACGTTAGAGTTGACGAGGAAGAATCTGAGACAGGCCTGTCAGACTCTTTCTTAGGTCTGTCAGACTCTTTCTTTTTGGAATTAATGGATATGGCATTTCTTTGTTGGTCTCAACATGCTAGATCTCGACCGGCTCCTCCAGAGCCGGAACGAAAGGTTTTATTTACTTATCCTAATAAGATGACTCTTATCACTCCAGGTAGGATGATTGACGAGCATGAACCTCTCATTTTCTATTGCTCAAGATCACGATCCGGTGTCGAGGCTCCTGCATAGGTTGAGATGCGTACTAAATCTACGCATGAACGACCCACTGGTCCTATAGAGGTTTGTCACCCAAAATGGAAGAAGACCACTCATAAGTCACACATTGGTTAGCACGCCCGCGAAGCCGAGTTACGAGGTACTGTAACTGCTGGTGGAGAAGAAGGTAATGTTCTATTATTTTCATAACAGTAAAATGATGCTCTTCTAGATTCCCTGAACCTAAATATGTCTCATGTTTTAGGAAGCCATGGCGGACGTGAACTTTTGCGCGACTTTGTATTCTCTGATCCTGGCCATTTAGATAGTCGGAGCTTTGTGCAGCAAATGTGCAATGCCATTCGTGATGAGCCTACATATGTTGGAGCGAACCGGGATGCTAACCAGGATAATATCGTTGAGCCGAGTATTTTATGCCTATGTATATCTAACACTGGTAATACACCATTCGAGTGGCAGTTAAAGGAGTTTGGTAATTTAGAATTCGTTCCCCCTTTAATCACTTTCACGCTTCATTCACGAATATCGTGGTGGATGAGCCTCCTGCCACTGCCACAAGTGAGTCCGCACTTCTCTATTATGAACTTTTAGCTTCTTTTTATATATCCAACACTTAAATTCTCATGCAGATACTACGCTGGAGAGACAAATCGAGGATGAGGCTTTTTATGGCATGAATCTCGAGGGATTTAGTGAGCACACGTACGTTTCAGCACCGAGTTTCTCGGGATCCGACACTAGGTTGCTCATTGAGATGTTGGCGGAGCAGGCTACCAGAGAGGCTGTAGGCTCATCCGTTGAAGGTGGTTCTTCTGCAGGTATGCATTTAGTCTCTGACATTGTAATTTTCTTTATTTGTCGAAATCCCTATTTGACTGATAGAGAATTCTAATCGTAGGACCAGCCACTATAACTAATAAGGCTGCGATTTCTTGCATCCCTAGTTTATTTGAGGGTGTTTTATCTGCAGGTACGTGTGTAATCCTCTGTATCATCATTCTCTTTATTTGTAAATTTTACATTTGACTGACAAATGTAATCATAGGACCAGCCTCTAAGACTGATACTACTATGATTCCTGGTATCTCCAGTCTGCCTGAGGGTGGTTTATCCGTAGGTACGCACATAATCCTCTGCATCATCATTATCTTCATTTGTCGAAATCTCTATTTAACTGACGAAGAGTTGTAATCACAGGACTAGCCACTAGGACTGATACTACTATGATTCCTAGTGTTTTCAGTCTGCCTGAGGATTCTGTTTCTTCTCCACTAGAGGGAAGTATGGCCATGAGTCAGTTGTTCGATTCCCATCTTCAGGCTGTTGTTCCCCTAAACCCTCTGGGCATAGTAGAATCTCCTAGAGGAGTCGATATACCATCGACAGTCATGTCTGCTATCATTCCTGAGCTTGCCAAGACTAGATTGGTGGAGCCCGCTACAGGTCATCAAACTGAAGGAACCTCTGTCGGCGTTGGTAACTTCATAATTCGCTCTGAATTTCCCCATAATACTCTAGGATTTCTTACCTCTTCATATGATTATTTGTAGGGTTTCACCATCTCCATATGAGCTCATTATGGCTTTATTATCTAATACCGATCCGAGCACAGACATGTTCCAGATAGATCTTGAGAGTTTCCTTACCTTCTTGGATAAGATGGTCAAGAGGATCGTTCATCATGGATTCCGTTTTGATCAGTATAGACGAACACTTGACCGTCATATGATGATGATTAGGGAGGAGGGGTATCCCGAGCTAGCTGATTACCTTGTTGCGGATCTTGCCATACTGGAGTGCGAATCCCAAGAGTTAGGGGAATGAAAGACTAGAGGTGCTCCCTATTTTGTTGCTACTCAATTGGAATCCGAGTTGAAGTAGTGGCATGACTCCAGAGTATCCATTGGACATGATCTTCAGTCACAGAAGAGCTCTGTTACACAGATGAAGGCTAATCTCTTGAGGAAGGATAAGGCTAAGGCTGATTTACTTAGCTCTCTAGCTTCGGCCAACGAGGAGATAGTTGAACTTAAGAAGGCCTTGAAGTATGCCGAAGAATCTTGCACTATTCTTGAGGACGATTTAGCTAATGTGAAGACTCTCGAAGATAGACATTGGGGAAGCTAGAGCCTACAGAAGAGAAGTTGGCTAAGTTGAGGAGCGTAGCCGTGAAGGTACTGGATACATCTAAAGATTCCATTCGAGCTGAGTTGCAGGCTAAACTCGAGCGGAGTTTTGCTGAAGATCTTTCTATGCTGGAACATCGGATTCTCAGCCATAGATTGTACTCAGAGCGATAGTTCCTTCATTTTGACTTTATTAATGAAATAAAATCTTTTATTTAGCTCACTCTTTATTATGATTATTATCCAATCTAGGATGAATAACCATAATATTTACTGGATTTTTGACAAACCCTCAGCCATCAACGGATTTGACATGCCTTTACCAATTACCGTTTGAGTCGGGTTAGCATGTGATTTGTTTAAGTCCGTTCCACATGTAACGTTGTGCTAAAAGAGTTAACTCTTTTAGTGCTACGATATTGAATACGTAGACTTCGTCTTTCTCACGGTAATAGACTACCCGGCAATGCGTGTTAGGCGCTGACTTATCTCTAATTAATGATTGAGATAAAATCCCCCGTGTATGAAGTGTACGGATTTAAAGTCAGGAATTGTGTCTTTCCTTAGGGTAAAAGATAAACCCGATACTGGAGAGGAAGAATTTTATATTCTATCCCCATGTCTTGTTTATGGTAAAGACGAACCCAAAACGGAAGAGAAAGAATTTTATATTCTATCTCCCAAAACTGAAGAGGAAGAATTTTATATTCTATCTTCAGTTGCAAAGGAAACTTAAGATGGGATCTTCACCCCCAGAATCCGAAAAGGTGAAACTAAGAGTGAGATCTTCACTCCGAGAATCGGAAAGATTCAAGTAATCCTAACTTTTATCGGATTGGTTGCTAAATCCAAGAAAAGAATCCCTTATTTATTGAGGTGAAATTCCGTTTTTGATCCTAACTTTTATAGGTTTGGCTGAAATCGAAAAGGTGGAAGTCTCTCGTTTATCGAAAGTGGTAATCCGATCTTGGTCTTAACTATCTGCAGGTTTGACCAAGTGGGGTTGGAGGCAATCCTAACTTTTATAGGTTTGATTGCTCAAATTGAAAGTGGACCTCTCGTTCATGGAAGGAATCGAGAGGGGATTTTGGCTTTGGCCCTAACTTTTATAAGTTTGACCAAAAAAGAAGTGGGAGTGTAATACTGATAGCAGTGAAACCTACCGATTTGTACTAGTCACTCGATGGAAGATTTTGATGTTAAGTGATCAAGACTTAACATGTCAAGTTTGAAAAACATTGAAGATTGGTGGATAGAAGTTTTGGTGGACCCACCGTCAATTGATTTGATCAGTAGGGTATTTTGTGGAGAAAGATTGATCTGTCAAAATGGTCTAATCTCGTCTCAGCAAAAGAATTCACGAGAGTCGGTAAATTCGATGTCAAGATATGTTCCAACTTTGAAAACATTCAGAGTCCAAGTGTGGATCTCTTATTTATTATTTTTTATAGTAACTGGGTTATCCCTAAGAATACTACATGTAGTATTCTTCTGAGAACTTCCTAATACATAGGTTATCTTGAATATACTAAGGGTAGTACTTTTTTAAGAATTTCTCATTTATCGACATCATAAGCCGGGTGCCTTCCTTGGTAATAAGACGATATGCGCCATTTGAGTAGACTATCTCTACTACAAATGGTCCTTCCCATTTGGGTTCAAACTTATCTTTCTTCTTGGAATTGAGAATCATTGGTCATCGGATAGCTAAGACCAAATCCCCTTCCCTAAAACTCCATTGTCGAACCTTTTTGTCAAAAGCTCGAGAAATTCCGGATTGATAGAATTCAATGTGCTGTTAGGCTTCTAAGCGCTTTTCATTAAGCATGTCTAGTTCTTCAAGATGTTTTTGATGTCGTTCTTCGGTCGTCATCTCCGTCGCAAGAGCGATCCGAAGAGATGGAATTTGGATCTCCAATGGAAGAACTGCTTCACACCCGTACACTAGAGAATACGGGGTTGCTCCAGTAGGCGTGCGAACTGTGGTGCGATAGGTCCATAGAGCTTCTCTGAGTTTATCATCATAATCTCGTTTATTAGTCTTCACGAGTTTCGATAAAAGTTTTATGATAGTCTTGTTAAAGGCTTCAGCCAATCCGTTCGCTATGGAATTGTAAGCTGTCGATGAGACGTCTTGAATTTTAAACTTCTCGCAAAATTTGATGAAGGCATTACTGACAAACTGAGGACCTTTGTCGTGTATAATTCATCTTGGGACACTATACCGATAGATAATATGGTGTTTGATGAAAGCCACGATGTTGCTTGTCTTAACTTCTCTGAGCGGAATTGCTTCAGCTCATTTAGAGAAGTAATCGGTAATCGCCAGGATGAATCAGTCACCTTTAACCGACGGGGGAAAAATAGGACCCACGATGTCCATTCCCCAAGTTTCAAAAGGCCATGATGTAGCCGAAGGGTGTAGATACTGTGGGGATTGGTGCATATAATTCGCGTGCACTTGACACGCATGACACTTTCGGGCATATGCGACTGCATCTTTGATCATGGTGGGCCAAAAATATCTCATCCTTCTGATGCGGTCATAAAGTTTGGGGCCAGGTTGGTGTATACCATAAACCCCTTCGTGCGTCTCCTTAAGGACTTCTTTCGCCTCTTTAGTCGATAGACAATGTAGTAGTAAGCTATCGTACCCCCGACGATATAGCGTTCGACTTTCTGTGTTATAGTAGAATCTCAGTGCTCTCCATCGGATTGAGTCTCTTTCCTTCATGTCTTCTGGTAAAATCCCGTGTAGGACATAGTCTATAATAAGGAAATGCCAGTCTCGGGATTCGAACTCAACTTAGGTTGAATACACTTCTTTAATATCCTCTTCTCCGTCGTCTACATCATAGATTAGTACGAAGAGGTGGTGAGTTCTCACCATAACGAATTGTTCCATCTCGGAAGGCTGTGTCAGAGATACTGATAGCGCTACTAACGCATCCGCGTAGGTGTTCTGTAAGTGTGGAATGTATTCGATGAAGAATCCTTCAAACGATTCTGCCATCTCAACGGCCATCTTATGATATGGTATCAAATCCTGATGTCTGGCCTCATACTCTCTTTGAACTTGTTTAACTACTAGTTGAGAATCACTGAAAGCTTCAAGGTATTCGACCCCTAGATCTTTAACAAAGCTGAGTCCAATAAGCAGTGCGTTATATTCGGCTACGTTATTTGAGCACGGCTCGGTCAGTGAGTAGGCTCGGGGCATCACATGTTTTCCCGGGGAAACTAAGACAACTTCGACTCTGAAGGAGATCTTAGAACATCTAGGAGCACTTGCTACATTAGCTACTCTCAAAGCACCGTCGAAATACAAATGCCACACCTGTTAATGGGAGGTTACGTTGGCTTCGTGGGTCTCATCTGGCAGATCGTCATATACCTTGGCGGTATCTGTAGTTGGGTTAGCTACCAAGAGATCACATATAGTTTGTCCTTTGACTGACTTATGTTGTTTAAAGTGTAGGTCATATTAGGACAGGAGCAGTGCCCATTTTTCTAACCGCTAATTCATGAAAACTGGCTACATCATGAATACTCAGATTGGGTTAATGTTGGAAATGAGGTAAAAAGTCTGTCCAACCACGTAATGCTATATCTTTTGAATTGCGAACACCAAGGCGAGACATTCTCTCTCAATCATTGGATACCGAGATTCGGCACCCACAAGGGTCCGACTCAAGTAATATATTGTCTGTTCATGACCATTGTCGTCGTCTTGTGCAAGTAATGTACTTAACGAGTGGCTCGTCGCCTTGACATAAATCAAGAACGGTTTGCCCGATTTCGCTGCAATGAGTACAGGGGTTTTTGAGAGATATTCTTTGATATCCTCAAACGCTTTTTGACAAGCATGGTCCCAAACGAATGATACGCCTTTCTTTGTGAGCCTAGAGAATGGTTGGCATTTCCCTAAAAGATTCGAGATAAACCGACGAATATAAGCCAATCGTCCTTGCAATCCTCTGAGTTTTTTAAGGTTTCTCAGGGGTTGTAACTCATTAATTGCCTTCACTTTATCAGGGTCGATGTAAATACCCTTAGTGGTGACGATGAATCTAAGGAATTTACCGCTGGACATTCCGAGGAAAGATTTGGTAAGA
Organism: Asparagus kiusianus; assembly: GCA_022839385.1. Taxonomy (NCBI): domain Eukaryota; kingdom Viridiplantae; phylum Streptophyta; class Magnoliopsida; order Asparagales; family Asparagaceae; genus Asparagus; species Asparagus kiusianus. The sequence goes on from BQKN01000044.1 coordinate 2,067,795, forward strand.
TTCATCTTCAGTTGATGAGTCCGCATCATGTCAAACATTGTCTTCAAGTCTTTGATGTGATCATTTTTATCACGGCTCTTCATAACTAGATCATCCACATAGCATTCGATAGTCTTCCAGAGATACTCCTGGAAAATCTTTGACATGGCTCTTTGGTATGTGGCACCTATGTTCTTCAAGCCGAAGAGCATAACTATGTAACAAAAGACACGGAGGGGTGTTCTGAACGCAGTATGTTTCTCATCATTTGGATGCATCTTTATCTGATTACCAGAAAATCCATCCAAGAAGGACATTCTATCGAATCCACACGTATTGTCGATGATAACATCTGTGATGGGAAGAGGAAAATTGTCTTTCGGGCAAGCGGTGTTAAGATCTCCGAAGTCGATACAGATTCTGATTTTCCCATTCTTTTTAAGGACCGGGACAATGTTAGCAAGCTATTCAGGATGTTGTTCTTCCCTGATGAAACCCGAGTCAATAAGCTTTTTAACTTCGGACTCGATTGCCTCCATAATTTGCGGCCAAATCGTCATTGTTGTTGTTTGACAGGTTTGATATTCGGTTTAATATTAAGGTGATGCACTGCCACATTTGGATCGAGCCCTGGTATATCCTCGTAGTTCCTAGCAAAAACATCAATGTACTCCCTAATGAGGGCAATTAGCTCTTCTTTCTCATTTGGTGGGAGACTATTGCTAATGAATATCGGTTTTGGGTTATCCTCATCACCCATATTTACCTGGATTACTTGATCCTCGGTAGGGGGTTCCCTTTGTTCGAATCTATTATCGTACTGCATATTCAGGTGATGAACCCAAGGGTCTTCCTAAGTTGGTATTTGATTGTCTTCTTCAACGATGGTGAAGTCAATTGTAGTCATGTTCGACATTAGCCTTTTGAACATTTCCCCAAGACTAGCGTCGGAGTCCCAGGCTGAAGAATCGAAAGAATATCCGTCTTTACCCTTATTAGCTACTTGATCGATGACTTACCAGTGTTGGGTCCTTTATTTTGATGATGATTTACAAACACCATTATTGGTGCTAATCGTGTATTGAGCCATATTGTAGATTTCAATTCATTAGCACCACGTAATGGAGGATTGGATGGAACATGAGCTACAACGATGATATCTAGAGGAGGTGGAGGCAAAGTGATGAAGCAATGCTTATCAAGAACATCATATGCTATATAGAAGCTTCATTATCTCATAAGCAATATCAAGACTCAAGGAATATGTTTCTATGTGAGAGATACTGCTATTTTATTTTCTCTCTCTAATATTTATATGTAGACAAGTAATTGAAGATTTCTCTTGAAGCTTTATGGGATATTACATACACACAGACACTTTCAAACTCATTTTTAGTACATGGGTCAAAAAGACATTTTCCACAAATACATGGACCTATTTGCAAAACTTCTTTTCAAACAAGTATGGTAAAGTGTTTACAAACTGTTTGCCAAGTTTTACTTTTTTATGAATTTATTTGATATTTATTATCAAAGTCTTAAATCAGGTTTTCTGTGTGCATGTTTATGAGTCGACTCATGTAGAGTAATGAGTCGACTCACAAACTGCTGCGTAGTTCTCTTTTCTCTTCTGCTGAGTCGACTCATAAATTTCATGAGTCGACCCGACAGGTTGAGTCGACTCATACCTGTCATAAGTCGACTCAAGAACTGCGCTGGTTTTTGTGTTTTGGTTCTGCTGAGTCGACCCATACTTAATGAGTCGACTCATGAATGTTGAGTCGACTCATATATTTTTTCCAGTCGATTCATAAGCTGTTTTTGGCCTGTAACGGTAACTTATGAGTCGACTCATGAACAGTGATGAGTCGACCCATAAACACTGTAACGGCTATATTTGTACAGAATCAGAACTCCGTTTTTCTTGGGATTTCAGCTGATCTCTTGGGGTTTTAAATGTAGTTTTCACATCTTATAAATACCCAACAACCTTAACTACTTCAGCTATCAAAAAATTAATTGCAAAATTGCTTGAGCTTGAGTTAATTGTTTTCAAGAGCCTTAATTTTCATTTGCTTACACTAATCAAGAGTTCACATCCCAAGCTTCAATTGCAATCTCTCTTCTTGCCATAGGCTGATTGTAAAGAGAGATATTTTCTTCCATTTGCTACTGTTGTGAGCTTGATCTCGTGGAGATCATTGTGTGGTTGTAAGATCTCAAGAGGAGATCGTTGTGTAGAAGAAGTTCCGGCTTCCAAACCGGGTGTGTAGTGGATTTCTCCTCGAGAGTGGGGAGCGGGGACGTAGGTCGGAGGACCGAACCTCGTGAACATATCGCGCGTCACAAATTGGCTAACTACTTCTATTCCTACTCTCTTATTATTGTTTATACTTCTTCTTATATGTGATTTATCGTATCTAATTTTTAATTGCATTTCATTAGTCCATAAACCCTATTCACCCCCCTCTAGGGCCTTTCAATTGGTATCAGAGCAAGGTCTCTACTTGTGTTAGGCTTAAAACCCTTAGAGGAAAGATCATCATGGAGGGATCAATGAACATGCATATGCTAGAAGGACAATCAACCACTAGACCTCCCCTCTTCACTGGTAGTAACTTTGCATATTGGAAAGCTAGGATGAGAATATATTTACAATGCATTGATCTTGACATCCTAGAGATTGTAGAAAAGAAATATGAGAAGAAGCCAAGTAGTAGTATGGATGAGCATGAGAGAGAGCTAGCCAACCTAAACATCAAGGCCATGAATGCACTAATTTGTGGTCTCACCCCCAATGAGTACAAGAGAGTTTCTACGTATGCAACCGCACACGAGATTTGGGAGAAATTGTGCATCACCCATGAGGGAACCCCCCAAGTGAAAGAATCTAAGATTAGTGGACTCATGCATGATTATGAACTGTTTAAAATGCTTCAAAATGAGTCTATTGATTCTATGTTCTCTCGGTTCACTAACATTATTAATGAATTGCATGGTCTTGACAAGGTTTTGGAGAATCAAGAAATGTGTTACAAGATTCTTCGTTCTTTGACGCCGGCTTTGGAACCTAAAGCTACGGCCATCGAAGAAGCTCATGATCTCTCAACTCTCACTATTGATGGACTTATCGGGAAACTCAAGGTTCATGAGAAGAAGGTCAAGGAGAAGGAAGAAGGACCCTCAAAGGCAACCGAGGAGCCACCTCAAAAATCAAAGCCCATTGCTCTCAAGGGAGCTATTGATGATTCATCCTCCTCGGATAGTGAAGTTGATGTTTCTAGAGAAGTGGCACACCTTTCTAGAAGAATATCAAGATTAATTAAAATGAACAAAAATTTCAAAAATCGATCTAACAACAAATTCTCTCCTCGTATAGGTAAATGCTTCGAATGCAACGAACCGGGTCACCTAGCCAAGGATTGTCCCAAGCTCAAAGAGAAATATTTGAAATACAAGAAGAAGAAGGTAATGTATGCCGGATGGGATGAATCCGAACCTAGCGATTCGGATAGCGATGATGAGGGTGCCAAGATTGCTCTTCATGACCTAAACATTTGCTTCATTGCTCATGAAGATGAGGTACAATCCGAAACCGAAAGTGAATCCATTTACATGCAATGTGAACTAGAAGCGGCTTTAGAAGAATTAAACTTTGAGTTCAAAAGATTAGCTAAAGAATATTCTTCCTTTAAAAAAATTGCATATTTCTTGTGATTCTAAGTTTGAGCAACTACAATCATCTCTTGCTTTAAAAAATGAAATGATAGGAGATCTAGATTTTGAAAACAAGCAATTAAGATCTAAGATTGAAAGATTGGAAATTGAAAACAATAAGCTTAAATCTAATCATTGTTTTTCAAGTAATAACCATGAAAATAGAAGATGGTACCATAAATCTCATGTTTCTACATATAAGAAAAAGTTTGTGTGTACATATTGCATGAAACATGGTCACATCTCTACACATTGTAGAATAAGAAATAACATTAATAATTATGAATTAATATGGGTGCCTAAGGGTACCAAAAGTACTAACATTCAAGGACCCAAAACTTGGGTACCTAAAGGTTCTACAACTTGTCTACATGTAGGGAACGTCTCACACAAGACGTAAGGAGTTGTGGTACCTTGATAGTGGTTGCTCACATCACATGACGGGCAACAAGGAGTTATTTGCAACCCTATCAAGGATTGAAGGAGGCAATGTCTCCTTTGGTGGTGGCGAGAAAGGTAAAATCATAGGTAATGGTTCTATTGGTAAGAAACCTTCTCCAGTAATTGAAGATGTTTATTTTGTTAAAGGATTAAATCATAATCTTCTTAGTATAAGTCAACTAAGTGACAAAGGCTTTGACATCATTTTTAAACCGGACAAATGCATTGTTAGTAAAAATGACAAAATCATTTTTGTTGCTTTCAGAAAGTCTAATGTGTATATTTTTGAGATGAATGAGCTTTTAGATCAAGATGTAAAATGTCTTGCCGCGGTAGATGGGGATCCTTGGATTTGGCACAAGAGACTTGGTCATGCTCACATGAAACTTATATCTAAGTTATCCAAGAAGAATTTGGTAAGAGGTCTACCAAATCTATCTTATATTAAAGACTCCACCAGTGAGGAATGTGCCAAAGGTAAACAAACCAAATCTTTGTTCAAATCCATAAATGAGGTATCCACTTCTAAACCTTTACAATTATTGCATCTTGATCTCGTTGGACCCATGCGTGTTTCCTCCCTTGGAGGAAAACACTATGTGTTTGTTATTGTTGATGATTTCTCTCGATTTACTTGGGTGATTTTTCTTGCTAATAAAGATGAATGCTTTGAAAAGTTTTCTCTTTTTGTCAAAAGAATTGAAAATGAAAAGGATTCTAAAGTTGTTAAAATTAGAAGTGATCATGGTGGAGAATTTCAAAACAAACCCTTTAATGATTTTTGTGCTCATCGTGGTATTTCTCATGTATTTTCTGCTCCAAGGACACCACAACAAAATGGTGTTGTTGAACGGAAAAATAGAACCATACAAGAGATGGCACGCACTATGTTGAACTCTTATGATTTACCAAAATATTTTTGGGCGGAAGCCGTCAACACGGCTTGCCATGTTTTGAATCGTGTTTTAATTAGACCATCTCTCAAGAAAACTCCTTATGAACTTTTTCATAACAAAACTCCTCAAATTGGATATTTTCGCATTTTTGGTTGCAAGTGTTTTATCTTGAATACTAAAGACCACCATGATAAGTTTGACTCTAAAATTGATGTTGGTATATTTTTGGGATATGCTCCTAGAAGTAAAGCTTATAGGGTTTTCAACAAACGAACTCTCGTTGTTGAAGAGTCTATAAACGTTACTTTTGATGAATCTAATATTGGTTTTCAAGATGGTTTACCTAGGGATGATGATGTGCTTGAAGAAAAAATGGAATCTTTGCAACTCAAAGGAAAAACCTCAACAATGGCATCCAATGATGGAAAGGACAAAAATGAACAACATCAAGAAGAACTTCCTAAAGATTGGAAATTTTTATCGGATCATCCTAAAGATCAAATCATAGGGTGCCCATCCAAAGGCGTTTTGACTCGCTCAAAAGCTTTGAGCGAATGTGGTAATGTAGCCTTTCTATCCCAAATAGAACTTAAACGTATTGATGATGCTTTGAAAGATGAGTCTTGGGTATTTGCCATGCATGAAGAATTAAACAATTTTAAAAGAAACAATGTTTGGAAATTAGTTCCTAGACCAAATAACACTTATATTATCGGAACTAAATGGGTTTTTCGAAACAAGCTTGATGTTTTTGGCATAGTTACTAGAAACAAAGCTCGTTTGGTTGCCCAAGGATACAATCAAGAGGAGGGCATAGACTATGATGAAACTTTTGCACCGGTTGCAAGACTGGAATCTATTAGAATGTTTTTAGCCTTTGCAAGTTTTAAAAATTTTAAGTTATTTCAAATGGATATTAAAAGTGCTTTCTTGAATGGTTTTATTGAAGAAGAGGTTTATGTTGAGCAACCCCCCGGATTTGTTGATTCATCTTTTCCAAATCATGTATACCGGGTTTAAAAAGCTTTATATGGGTTGAAACAAGCTCCTAGAGCTTGGTATGCTCGCCTCTCTAGTTTTCTCATTGAAAATGGATTTTCAAAAGGAACTATTGATAGTACTCTTTTTATAAGAAAAAGGAAAAATGATTTCATTTTAGTTCAAGTTTATGTTGATGACATTATTTTTGGTGCTACTAATGTATCTCTATGCAAGGATTTCTCTAAAGTGATGCAAGATCAATTTGAAATGAGCAATATGGGAGAGCTCACTTTCTTTCTTGGCCTCCAAATTAAGCAATCCGATGATGACATCTTCGTATCTTAAAGCAAATATGCTAAGGAGTTGGTGAAAAAATTTAGAATGGATAGCTCCAAACATGCCTCAACTCCTATGAGCACCACTATCAAGTTGGATGCGGATGACAATGGTGAGAAGGTAGACCAAAAGCTATATCGAGGTATGATTGGTAGTCTTCTTTATCTCACCGCTAGTAGGCCGGATATTATGTTTAGTGTTTGTGCATGTGCACGGTTTCAAGCTTCTCCTAAAAAATCTCATTTGATTGCGGTTAAAAGAATTATTAAATATATTAATGGCACTCTAGAACTTGGTTTATTTTATCCAAAACATACTTCTTTTGATCTTTGTGGTTATTGTGATGCCGACTTTGCCGGTAGTAGGGTTGACCGCAAAAGTACGAGTGGTACTTGTCAATTTTTGGGTAACTCACTTGTATCTTGGGCATCCAAGAAACAAAATCGTGTTGCCTTGTCCACTACGGAAGCGGAATACATTGCCGCCGGTTTATGTTGTGCATAACTTTTGTGGATGAAACAATATTTGATTGATTTTGATTTACATTTTCATGATACAAAGATTTTTTGTGACAATACTAGTGCAATAAATATTTCTAAGAATTCTGTTTTGCATTCTAGAACCAAACATATCGATGTGCGGCATCACTTCTTGCGTGATCATGTTGAGCGTAAAGATGTCTCTCTTGTGTATATTGACACTAAATCTCAATTAGCGGACATCTTTACCAAACCCCTTTGTCAAGTCGATTTTTGCCGCATTCGAAATGAATTGGGAATGTGCATTCTTTAAAATTTTTTTTGCTATTTCCTTGTCATATCCATTTCTTTTTATGCCTTCAATGTCATATCATGCTTTAGCTCACATATGTGCCAAGAGGAGTGTAAAGGTGAGATACCGGGGTTGTCCCAAGAAGAGTGGGGTAGGTAGTAATACCTTGTGGTAGGTCGTAATTCCTAACGCTTGAGGGAAACACGGGTAGGCCAACACTTGAGGTGCATTGTGTGATTCCTATCGCATGAACTTTTTATATATCCCCATTTTTTATGGTGACAAAGGGGGAGAGCAATCTCCTCACTTGTGCACCTAGCAAAGGGGAGCCTTATAGATAGGGGGAGCAACTATCTATAAGCCATATATCTCTTTTATTTTACTCATGAATAATGGTTGTTTGTCATCATCAAAAAGGGGGAGATTGTTGGGTCCTTTATTTTGATGATGATTTACAAACACCATTATTGGTGCTAATCGTGTATTGAGCCATATTGTAGATTTCAATTCATTAGCATCACGTAATGGAGGATTGGATGGAACATGAGCTACAACGATGATATCTAAAGGAGGTGGAGGTAAAGTGATGAAGCAATGCTTATCAAGAACATCATATGCTATATAGAAGCTTCATTATCTCATAAGCAATATCAAGACTCAAGGAATATGTTTCTATGTGAGAGATACTGCTATTTTATTTTCTCTCTCTAATATTTATATGTAGGCAAGTAATTGAAGATTTCTCTTGAAGCTTTATGGGATATTACATACACACAGACACTTTCAAACTCATTTTTTAGTACCTGGGTCAAAAAGACATTTTCCACAAATACATGGACCTATTTGCAAAACTTCTTTTCAAACAAGTATGGTAAAGTGTTTACAAACTATTTGCAAGTTTTACTTTTTTATGAATTTATTTGATATTTGTTATCAAAGTCTTAAATCAGGTTTTCTGTGTGCATGTTTATGAGTCGACTCATGTACAGTAATGAGTCGACTCACAAACTGCTGCGTAGTTCTCTTTTCTCTTCTGCTGAGTCGACTCATAAATTTCATGAGTCGAACCGACAGGTTGAGTCGACTCATACCTGTCATAAGTCGACTCAAGAACTGCGCTGGTTTTTGTGTTTTGGTTCTGCTGAGTCGACCCATACTTAATGAGTCGACTCATGAATGTTGAGTCGACTCATATATTTTTTCCAGTCGACTCATAAGCTGTTTTTGGCCTGTAACGGTAACTTATGAGTCGACTCATGAACAGTGATGATTCGACCCATAAACACTGTAACGGCTATATTTGTACAGAATCAGAACTCCGTTTTTCTTGGGATTTCAGCTGATCTCTTGGGGTTTTAAATGCAGTTTTCACATCTTATAAATACCCAACAACCTCAACTACTTCAGCTATCAAAAAATTAATTGCAAAATTGCTTGAGCTTGAGTTAATTGTTTTCAAGAGCCTTAATTTTCATTTGCTTACACTAATCAAGAGTTCACATCCCAAGCTTCAATTGCAATCTCTCTTCTTGCCATAGGCTGATTGTAAAGAGAGATATTTTCTTCCATTTGCTACTGTTGTGAGCTTGATCTCGTGGAGATCATTGTGTGGTTGTAAGATCTCAAGAGGAGATCGTTGTGTAGAAGAAGTTCCGGCTTCCAAACCGGGTGTGTAGTGGATTTCTCCTCGAGAGTGGGGAGCGGGGACGTAGGTCGGAGGACCGAACCTCGTGAACATATCGCGCGTCACAAATTGGCTAACTACTTCTATCCCTACTCTCTTATTATTGTTTATACTTCTTCTTATATGTGATTTATCGTATCTAATTTTTAATTGCATTTCATTAGTCTATAAACCCTATTCACCCCCCTCTAGGGCCTTTCAACCAGCAGCACTCGTCATTGGACAAGGGGACATAACCTAAACCTCTTTCGTAGCTATAATAATTATCGGGTTTTCTTTTTGGTACATAAGCCATACGAGTTGGAACTCGCGGACCTCGACTGAAACAAAGACCCTCTCCAAGTGCGAAGTCATTTCCGTATCTCTCCATGAGGTTTCATGCTTTTGTATCATATCTGAATAAATGAGAAGCAAGTTTATCATCATCGTCATCTTCTTCCAAGAAGTGGTCTGGTATTAAAAATTCCTTTCATTTACCGTAGACAACTTCCTTTTCACCCCCTGCCTTTGTGGGGACAACAAGTGTCGTTCCAAATGAATCCTAAACATGCTTCTTCGTCATGCAACATGATTGAAGTGGCATATACAAGTCGGATCATCATATAACCCTTTCATGATGTTATCAAGACATAATAAGTACTCTAAATCATCATTTATTGCTATTTCTTCGGCAAGTTACCAATTACAGCTACTATCCGATGACTCTCCATCGTCAAGATTGATTACAATGGGTATAATATCATTAAGTATAAAACCATCATTGTAATCAAACCCAGCTTCGATGTCAGCTTCTTCTCTGTTGTCCGTACCTTGGCCGATGGTTCAGTATCGGATTCAGCCCCATAGAGAAGGGAGTCGGTAAAATAGTTTTCCATCCCTTTAAACGGCTGCTTATCCACGACCATCGTCTTAACCTCATTATTAGTGTCTACATATTTAAGATAGTGATGGAGGGTGAAAGGGACTATAACGTTATCGTGGATCCATGGTCGACCCAACAGTAAGTTATAGGAAGTCTCTACGTCGATCACATAACATGTGACTTCCGACTTCAAGTCTCCGATCTGGTACTTCACTCAGATTTTACCTAGTGGTCTAGACCCACTGGTGTTGAATCTGTAGATCGTAGTCCCCGTGGAGGCCATCTTACTAGCCGGTATTCCAAGATTATATATCAATCGACATAGTATGATACTAACAGTGGAACCCAGACCGACTTGGATCCGGTTGACCACGCTGGAGCTAATGTACCCGGTGAAATACAAGGGTCAGTCATGCTTTGAATTTTTCATCTGCATGTCCTCTTTGGAAAAAGAAATGCAGGAAAAGTGGTGTGCTGTGAGGTTACAATGTTGGACTGACGGTTCTGGTTCTTCAAGGGATGGCTTGATCTGAGTCAAAAAAACGTCAGAATTTGCCAAGGCTTCTTGTAATGCTTCCCTCGTGTCTTTCGAAAGAATGAGCAGCTCGTATAGTGTTATTCTGGCCGGTATATTAGCTAACTACGTCATAATATCGAAGCGGTGTGGAGTATTCGAGGTCCCCGGTTTGTCTCTCCCAATTGGTTGATTGAATCGAGACTGCTTCGGTTCTGACCCTCTTGGTATAAAGGATCTTTCTCCTTTAGATTTTGCTGAGTCTTTTCAACAGGTGCTGGGGGAGTTGTGACCACTCCCATTTCTGCTAATGTCTTGGAGGGAATGGTTTTGGTTACCCCCTGCTTAGCTAACTGCTCGGAGGCATCCAGGTATTTGAAATGGTATTCATTCCCAATCCGGGTAGCAAAGACTGGTTCTCCGTTGGTTACAAAGACTTCTTGTTCATCTTCAGAGAGTGGGAAAGCAGGAATTTTTTCACCATCTTCTTCTGGAATGGCTGTGGCTCCACAACAAGACTTCATTTTTCTCTTTGATTTCTTATTGGATGACGATCCGGCCCATTGTTCATCTTCAATTAGATCAGGATGAACCTAGAGAATCTCGCCATTTAGGGTTGTGTGTGGCACAAGTCCTTTCTGGCGTTGTTCGTGAGGATCGTCATTGACGGTCTTCACTGCTACATTCATAATAGTTTTGGACTGAAACTAATTCAAAGGAACATACCCGAAGCTGACTGACACTACGTTCACACCCACATTCTTTTCCTTAGACTGTTTTATAGTAATGACCCCGACATCGATCAAAGCTTAGATCTTATCTTTGAAGGTATAGCATGGCTTAGTTGGGTGGTGGATTGCTCTATGGAACGCGTAGTATTTTAGATCATTAACCCTTTTGGCATCTTCCTGATCCTGGATCAGAGACAACTTGATCTTGTTATTCTATGTGAGGTATTTGAAAATACCGGAGACTTCGTCCTCTTTAAAAGAGTAAACCTTTGGGAATTTGTGTTCTGAAGTCTTTTGTTTCTGAGGTTGTTGTTACCACCGTGACTGCTGAGACGACTTTTGTTGCTGTTGTTGCGGTTGCGGTTGCGCTTACAGCTTGAATGTTTGGTTCGCGTCTACTGTATTTGCTTGTGCTTTTCCCTTACCCCGAGAGACAAAATTCTGCTGTGGAGCATTCGTCACCGTTTGACCTCTTTCAGCCTTCTTCCTTTTGAGGAAGCGTTCGGCTCGTTCTCCTTGGACCTTCAAGTCTTTCTAAGTCTTAGATGGTGCGATTCCCATGGCTTCGAGGATATCCAGAGAAAGATTGTTATGATAGGTTTCCAGGATGAAGTCCTCGCTAATCGGATCTCTACAATTCATAGCTTTATTCCGGAATCATTTGATGAAATTTTCGACCAACTCTCCGTCCTTCTGATTCTCATCGAATAACGTTCCGATTGAAACCTCGGTATCATCATCGAAGAAATTTGTGAGAAACATGTCTTCCATGTCATCCCAACTGGTGATACTTCCCAGCTTAAGATGATGATACCAATAGAAGGCCGCTCCTCGAAGGGTGCCAACGAATGACCGTACCATCAAGGGCTCATTTCCGGAGATTATTCCCAAATAAGATTTAAAGTATATTAAGTGCTGAGTGGGGGAACCCTTTTCATCAAACAGCGTGAAGTTGATCAAATTAAACTTTACCAGGTACGAGATTGATTCCCACTCTCTTGGGTAAGGACAGGGTATTCGGACTTCTTTACTTCTTGAGTGCTCATCAATGCATTAATTTTGCTCTCCGAGTACCTCATCTTCTTATTCTCACTCGTATCTTTATTTGAGCGATTCCGGGGAGAAGTGACATGGTCCTCCTTCATATTGTTATCATCTGAGGTCCCACCCCCAGCATTATTGTCAACGAGAGAGGTGTCCATGTTGGCATTCTCATCCGCTTTCCGATCGCTATCAGCTTGTTTAGGATTATTATGACGACTGGACTCTCCCTGCTGATTCGTCAGCGCCACAATTTGTTGGTTGTGCATGTCTCTCATCTCTTGGGTAGCCATCTCTATCTCGAATTTAAAATTCTCTTTCTGCTTGGCTAAAGCATCCTCAAGAATTTTAGCTATTTGTTCGGCATTAATCATGAATGATTCATAAGATTGCCCTGCACTGGACGCTGTATCATCAGAAGCCAATGTAGAGCAAGCATTTGACGTTTTGTCATCCGAGGACCTTGCCCTCTTATGTCTAGGTCTAACAGTTCTAGACCGTAGCCAAGTCATGCATTGGGATACTTCTACAAAAGGCTCAGGATTGAAGCATTGCGAGGACTTGCCTTTGGGCCATGTTGATAGTTACTCGAGGGAACTCGTCACCTAAGCCGGTTAGTTTTCTCATGTGAAAATGTCTCGTCTGATGACTGGAGCAACCTATCGTGTGTTGGCACGGTTTCCCAGGTATAACATCATCATCAGATGAACATGTTTTCCTTTAGGGATACGACGCTTCATTGGCATCTGCAAGAGTCACTCGTTCAGATTTACGCCTTCGTGAGCGTGAAACTCTAACAGGCTCTTGTACTTCGACTCGTAATCCGATGCGGTCAGTCATAAGAGCTTTCCCTTTATTATTGGGGGGATTAGTACGACCCTCAGCCTAAATGATTGTTTAGGAGTCTTTCAACGGTCCCAATCGCTCCTTAATAGGTGTTTTACCTCGATCTTCGGGGAGAGGACCAAGGCGGTCTTTCAGAGAAACCCTGAATTTGATGAGGTCCACACTACCAAGGGGAGTGGGATCTGGAGTTGACGAAGGTTGAAGGGTAACTTCGTCTATTTTTACCTTAGGTGCTGATTTGACCTTTGGCATCCAAACCCGTTTCTGTTTGGGTGATTTTTTAACCACATCTTCCTTCTGTATTTTTTGCACTTCTTGCACAAGGATTCGGGCTTGTGCCAGCAATGCACGATGCTTTTGGATTCACTCCTCAAGGGTAGAGAGGGTCCTCTTGATGCGGACCCATTCATTCTTCTCTGTTTAGAGGAGGGGTTGCTCGATCGCTGTTGTTGTTCTTGGTGCTGCCTAGATTTCAGATCCACATCATAGCGAATCCCGTTCATTGGCTCCAAAGCCTTAGCAAGTTGATGTGTAAGATATTAACGCCGTCTTTGGCGCACCCTCTTTGACAACGTTGGTGTACCTTCAACACCTGACTCTTTGGTCAAGTTCGGATCCGCTGATCTAACTTTGCCGGATATCGGTGACACGTCGTGATCTACGACTGTAGTGGTAGCGACGCGAAGATCATCTTCTCGGGTCTTCATGTCAGAAGACTAGTGGACTTTTTTGGATCTGTGAGGAGAGGCAGATCTAGAGGAGGGCAAGTATTCCTCAAACTTCTACTGGTCGAACTCATTCGACCTTTTCATTCACCAAGATCTTGATTGTTGGTTGCGTCACGACAGCTTTGACAGCGAAGCTGTTGGCTCCCACTATGATCGCCGGCTTGTTTAGGGAGAAAGTCAATTTGTTCATTGCTGTGTTTATTACAAATTCAAACATTATAATGAAAACAAAAGTTAGTCTTTTTATAATACCTTTACACAATGAAAACAAAAAAAAGTACAACTCTCGTCAAACAGCACAACAGATATTTATCGCCCGCTGCTTGCGTGGGATCTTAGCCTATGACAGGGATGTTAATATCCGTAGACCACCAAATGACCAGATCAGATCCGGAGCTTCATCGATTCGCGAAGGAATCATAGAACCGAAGCAATTATCTCGACAACAGCGAGATAATCACTCTTCTCGAGATTACCGCAACGGGGCAATCTCAAGGCAAAGGACCAGGAAGTGTAAATCTGACGAGCTCCTCTTTTTTATGCCAACGAATTCTATCCGATCTCCTCCTCTCTTCTGAAATTCGTGCTCCTTCAGTTTTCAGTTCAGCAGGGCTTCGCCAACGTTCGAAAATTCTAGATCTGAAAAAATGAAGGCACTGAGCTGTATTTATAGGCTTCGGGAACTCTATTTTTAGATAAGAATGGTTGATTCACTCTTATCCTCAGTTGTAACTATTTAACCATGTTCTTGGATGATATTTTATCAGTTGGAACAAACACATACGGTTAACGGTCAAAAAACAGCTTAAATCTGCAAAAAATAGTATTTTTGGGCTGCGGACACCCGTGGGTGTCTCGGCCAAGCATTGGTCGAAACACCATTTTGTGTCTCAGCCAAGCTTTGGCTGGGACACTACTTGGTGTCTCGGTTAAGGTTTGGCCGAGACACCACTTGGTGTCTTGGCCAAACTTTGGCCTGAACTTGGTCTCACGTGTTCCGTCCGTTTCTACCGTATCTTCATCTTCTGAACTTGGAACTACGTGGTTTAAGATGCATCAGAAAGCTAACAAAGAGATCTATGAGCTCCCATGGTTGAATCATATGTGAAGTAGATGGGACACGGGGGGTGCTTCATCTTTCGTAAGTGATGCGGAGCTCCCGATCCATTCGTATTTCCGTTATTCCGAAGTTTCATTGCTTCACATGGTTTGTCGACTCACTTCATGCGCTTGTCATCATCAAATGAGCTTCTATGACTCGGATAGTTATGTTCATCATCTTCTCTCTGTCTCGAGCCACGTGCAGGGACCTGTAGATAATTTTTGATGCCTACATAAGTGAGTCCTCATCATAATTAATGTTATACAATTTAAGTACAAAAGAAAAATGAGGGTTGATCAATGATATAGTTAGTGAGGGGGAAACTCTAGTGTAAAACCCATAATTTCTTTGAAAATATTATGAAAATAATATTTAATGATTTTTATTATGGTTGATACTATTCTGAGGTGAATGAGTATGTTAATAATCAATTTGAGATCGATTAAGTACGTATATGAAGATATATAGCGTAAACATGCATGAACACATGAGAAACTGTCGGCTGAGATCACGCCTGGTTGGTCGACTGATTATTAAAATCGGTCGACCGATAGGTGTTGGTCGGTTGACTAATAAATGAGCATCAGTCGACCGATCAATGCACGAGTCTGGGTTTCAGGTCGGGTCAGGATTTGTTTCGGTTCGGGTTTGTTTGTATATATATGAGTATATATATCCGAAATTGCTAATTTTATTCATATTTTCACGTAAACAAAAGCCATCCCTTCCCTCAAAAACCCTAGAGTTGGTTCTCATGGGTTTGAAGAGATTTGTTAAGCTAAAACCTAGAGGAATGCGAGTATCTCGGCGTTTGGTAAAGGAGGATCGTGTTTCTCACGTGTTTGAGGAGCTCAGCACGATTTTGAGGCAAGTTTCATGTCCTCCAACCCCATCCTCGTTTCTACTTGGTTTTTATTAGATTTTTAAAACCTATTTTTGAGTAAAGATTGCTTCTTTAAACTATATGATACAAAGATTTAACCTTTTTGACTTAAAAGGTTTTAAAACAAATTTCTTGATTTGGTTTTAGATTCTGAAATAGATCTAACATTAGTTTTATGTTGATTTTAGTTGTTTTCATGATAATTCTTACAAACATGATCATGTTAGGGTTATTAGATTTCACTCAAACTTGATAATTATGTTTCATGTAGACAACTGAACCCTAATCACATTAAACAAGTTCTAATACATGTGTTTATTGCAAAAAATTTTGATTTTGATGCATTGTAAACAAAACCTATAACCTAAACTCGACACCAGCGTCAGTCGACTGATCGAACAAGATCGGTCGATCGATCTCGACTTTTAGGCTTACAGTCTGGCTCTGGCTAGTCGACGAGATGCATTAGTCGACTGGTCAATGGTTGATTTGTGCACGTTACCGCCAGTCGACCAATGTAAGGAATCAGTCGACTGGTCAGTGTTGTTTGTGAACTTGTTAATTTGACGTGTAGAGTTAGTCATGAATATGAGTTCTGGTCCGCACATCGAGACTCATACTTGACCACTGGAGTACACGTACTAGAGTTGAATACGCACGAGCATTTAGAGGTGTGAAATCTATATTTTGTGTTTTTCATGCTAGTGGGTGACGCATATTGCATTTCATGATAGTTGTGGATACTTGAGTAGGTTAGTTGGCACTCCGCAATGAGACTGTAGGGGACTACACTTAGAGTGGATTAGTTGGTATATCACAATGAGACCGTGGTAGACTACACTCTATGATGCATCATTCCTGATTGGACCAATATGCCTATTTTCGCAAGACGATTGAGTAAGGTAGGTGATGCCACAGGATATTGTGAGCGCCTTACTCAACATTATTATTATTTTGTTAGAGGATCATACATATTTATTTTCATGCTCCCATGTTATTTACACCGAGAGTAGGGTATAAGATTGAGGTTGTTTTACACAACGTATATTATACGAGATTCTTTTACCGTATGATTATTCTTGTGACTGCGCCACCTACCCGAGGGTAGTGTAGGTTATTTTGACATGATTTGTTTCGGATGAGGCTTGGCAACGTATAATCCTTTGTTTTATTATTCTTATTCATAGGTTTTGGAGTTGGTATTAGTGATTCACAATTTAAGGTACGAAGTATATACATGAGGGTTTCCTTGTTTGGATTATTTCGCTCAACGTACCCATTCTTGTGTTGTGGATTTCTAAATGTTAATTTCATCTTAGTTCAGGATAGATGATTTATATATCTATATGTATTAATTTATATTTTTATACTCATAACCCCCTCCCCCTGGGGGCGATGGAGATGATCTGACTAGTGCTTTGACGCTCATTGTTTCCCCTCTTTTCAGGCAACGAGTCAGGCGTCTGGAGAGTCGCAGGTTTACGGAGATTCAGTTTAGCTTCCGTCATTTATTATTAGTAGTTTATTTGTGCTCCACAATAGTTACTTATTGCTTTTCATTAGACTTTAGAGATGTATTTCATGTTAGAGGCAGAGTGCCTTAGTATTATTTTCATTTGACTCTATGTATTGAGATATTTCACACTTGTTTCAAACATCAGTTGTACTACATTTTCTTGATTGGAACATGATTATATTTACTTTTGGATCTTTTCTCTATATTATGTTCCTTGCATTATTATTATCTTTATTCTATCTGCTTGTACCTACACTTGTTTATTGTTTGACTCCCACTAGAGAGATTTTATTGTGATGGTAAAACGTGTTATTGCACAGTGCAGGTGCATGTCATGTTTGATATCCTTGGATTCACCTTGGAATGTAGACTTGTGTGAAACCAAGGGCGTCACAATTAGTATCAGAACTCTTGTTTTAATATCCTTAGGATATCCTGTGTCGAGTCGTGGAGCTAGGATAGAGTTTCCTAGGATTCATGTATAGGGTTCGCTAAGAATTCCTAGATCGAGTAGGGCTGTAGTATGTGTAACTTGAAAATTTCATTTTTATGACTACCTTACTCTGATTATGAAGTATTTTGGGTGAATACTATGTGATATGTTTTTACCTACTAGTTGAGATGTACGTGCAATGCACGTGGTTGAATTTCATGGTTATTTAAATTGATAAAAATAGAATAAAAATAAAAATAAATTTTTTTGTGGGATTGATCATTAACTCAATAATCTCTCTGTCAAATGAAATATCGTCATTGTTTTCTTCAATCCAGACTGTGGCCACGTGATCTACTATTTGTGAGTTACAAACATATTAATCTAGTACAACATTTCTATTTATTAGTATCTTGAAGCTTTCAAAAGCTGGGTAATCATTTAATTCGTGAAGAAATTTTACATATGAATTTACTTACAATATGTTAATTAAACTTTTACTTGTGGTTTGACTCATATTCACATTAATGTTTAGTTATTGTTTGACTCATATTTACATTATCTAATATTCTCATTCAATTTTATAGCTCATTCTCCGTATCATAGAAGTAAAACTGAAAGTACGAAGAATTATTTTCTTACGAAATTAGAGCAGCGAGATTATGATATATTTCGTCATGTGCTCTAAATACAAAAAAATTCTTTAATGCAAAGTCCTTATCAAATCTTAGCCCAAACGATGTGAATTAAAAATGCTATTATAACTCACTTGCAATTGTATTGTATATGGGACATATAACTCATCTGGAATATTTACATCTACTAAGTGGACTTTGCTGTTGTGAGAGCAAAATGTTAGAGCCTCATATTTAATTTTTTTGACTCTATAAAAGACACAAGAACTTAGAGTGCATAGCTTATATAACATAAAGAATATACTGGTTCATAAAGAATTTTCCCTAGTAACGATATTATTATAACTATATTACTATTCAGTATTAAATCAATTTTATTATATAAGATTATATGACCCTTTTTAATAAATTCTAAAGTATAAATGTGGAAACCTTGATGCTTATAGCCAGTAGTTTAGCTCCACAAAATAGGTTAACTTTATATTATAGTTTGCTATTGGTAGTGTTGTTGGCAATGCCAGTACCTATTCTCTTTATCATATTATTCATGCTTTTCTGATGTAAGTTCTCATTTACTAATCACTCAATTGACTATATTTAGTTTTATAATATCAGAGGTTAGAATATTCTATTCTCTTAAAAAAGTGTTGACATGATTTTTTTAAAAAATATACACATAGTGGCAATAGTCTATATTTCAGTTCTTGAAACCATTTAGAGTGAGGTTCAAGCCATTTAGGGTCTATGCTAGAATGGTGGTATAGTAATTACACAATCCAAAAGCCAAAGAAGAAATTTTTATAAAGGAAAAAAGTAATTTAATATGTTAAATTAACAACTAATTTATAAAATATACATGAGCAGTGCAGATAGATACAGAAAGTAAAGTATATATCTTCATGAAAATTCTATAGTGTGTGACCAACTACAATCATCCTAATTTAAACATAAATAATTATTAATTTAGTTACTAATTTGATGCGCATAATTATGGAATAAATCTCAAGAAAAAATAGGAATTGAGATTGTATTATCCTGTAGGTAAATAAATAAATATTATTAGAGATTCTGTTTATATTAAATTTAAAAGTAATAATTTAAATCATTAAGCGCTAATTATTAGTTTATGTGAGAAAGTAAAGTAATCTATGGTCTATATACCTATATAGTCAATCAATGAAATATATTAAAATTATGATGACCACAATCAAAATTATATGGTGGGTTCACATTAAATATAATTTATAAAAAATAATACATTAAAGCTAAAATCCTTTTAACAACTATATAGATTGTATAAAATTTTTGCATATATAAACTATACTTCCTAGGAATAGTAATGTGCACACTTAACTATGGCTTACACATCTTTAGAACGACTTACTCTTCATTAATTGACATATCTATGCATTACACTATAAATACAATGAAAATTTAGAAAACTAAAAAATAAACACCCATAAAAGTTTTAAATATTATAAAAACAAACTCTCAAAATTTGTAATTTATAAATACAAAAAACTATTAAGCATTACATTAAAATAAAGGAATTACAAAAATCATTAAAATTTTTCAAACTTTGGAATATACTAAACTTTTTGAGTGTTTTTTTTGTAAATTTCAAACTTAATAGATTTTTAATTAGTTATGTTCTTTTCCAAAAAACATTACGTGTAATATTGACCATTAAAAACTTTTCCTTAACCTAAACGTTTAAATGGAGTATGATATTTTTTATAAAATTTTAATTTTCTAAGGGTTGTTATTAGTTTTGTATTTTCATTTTAGTGGCTATAGGTTAGAACTTCTCATGATGTTTTTTTATAAATTATGAATTTTAGGAGTTTTTTTTGTAATTTTTTAAACTTATAGGCCTTTTCTAAAGATTTTAAATTATTTATAGACAATTTATAATTCCTATGTTTTCAATTTACTAATGAGTTTGAAATTCTCAGGATGTTTTTGTAAAATTTAAATTTTAAGGGGTTGTTTATAATTTTTGAAACTTTAAGGATTGTTTACTATAAATTATATAAATTACGTAGGGTTATTTGTAATTCCTATATTTTCAATGTACTGTTATTGTTAGGTTAGAAATTATCAAAATTTTTATAAATTTTATAATTTTGAGGGTTTTATTTTGCAATTTGTAAAAAGTTTAAAGTATTTATTGCAAATTCTATGAAATTTTGGGAGTTATTTGTGTTATTTGTAGGTTTTTAGTGTGTTTATAAGTGTAAGACCCCGTTGATTTTGACAACTTACAAGTGTGAATATGAGTGAATAAAGATATTTAATATATATTATATATATATCGTTGTTGCATGGTCATGCATGGAAAATGATATTTGAGCTTATGAGGATGTGTATATGCCTCAGGTATGAGGATGAGTTGCAAGTTTGCAAATCGTGTGCAAAAGAAATCAATGTATGCAGATTTTTGTTCATGAGTCGACTCATAGCATGTCATGAGTCGACTGATCAGGTTGAGTCGACTTGCGCCTGTCATAAGTCGACTCATGATATCGAGTCCTGTTCCCTTTTTCTTTCTGCTGAGTCGACTCATAAATTATGAGTCGACCCATGAGTCATGAGTCGACTCATGACATATCATGAGTCGACTCATCGACGTTTTTCTGGGGGCTTTCGGGTCGGGTTTGCTGGGTTTCGGGTCGGGTTTTTATGGGCTTATATATACTTCTCCCACCCGAAAACACTCTTTCTTCATCAGTAAACCCTAGAGAAGCCCTAACCTCCTCTCCCCCTCAAAACCCTAGGTGTTCTTGGTGTTTTTGGAGGCATTTCAAGGGGTTTTCAGTGTTCTCTCTTGGATTTCAGCGAAGGGGATTGCTATTCTTCGTATTTGAGGCGAGTAGCATCTCACTCAAACCCTTCCCTATGTTTTTATTTATTTATAAACGTTTTTAATGAGTTTTATTGAGCCTTAGCCTTATTTTCAAGTATAAATCAATGCTCTTGATAGGGTGAATGCTAGAAATCATGTGTTTAAGATTTTAAATCCCCACCAACCAGTTTTTAATAAAAACCCAGATCTGGAATTTTGTTTAAAGGATAAAAACATGAGTATTTATATTGGTTTAATGTTTTTCCTTCATGTTTAGGGCTAAATGTTAGATCTAACCTATAAGAGATCGTTTCCCATGATAGATATGTTTTTCTTACTGTATAATAGGGTAAAATTGAAGGTTAGATATGTTGTATATCAGAAGAATCAAGATGGGGAACGTTTAGATCAAGTTCCAGTTCGTTATATGCAGATTTCAGCCCGTGAGTCGACTCACGACTCATCATGAGTCGACTCATCAGGTTGAGTCGACTCATGATTTGTCATGAGTCGACTCACGAAGTGTTGTGGCATTGTATTTTACTTCTGATGAGTCGACTCGTCAGTATACGAGTCGACCCATGAGGCATGAGCCGACTCATAAGTGTGCATGAGTCGACTCATCTGAGTTATTCCTGTTTTTCTTTGTATTTCTGTAAAATCACATGTTGCATATATATACCTGTAGACAAAAATTTATGTGTTTCCATGTGAAGTGAAATCCGGACATGAGTTTAGTTTCGTGTACTGCGACTTATTAGAAACTTGGGTATATGTACCTAATTCAACCAATTTATCTAGTCCATGTGTTGGGCGGCTATTATACTTAGTCCATGTGTTGGACACTCATCAATTTTAATCCATGTGTTGGATATCCATAAACGTAGTCCATGTGTTGGGCAGTTATTGAATATAGTCCATGTGTTGGACAGTTCATATATTTAGTCCATGCGTTGGACAGCTTGTGTATGTAGTCCATGTGTTGGACAACCACTACCTCAGTTCAGACCTTAAGAGTTGATACCTATACCTGTTTGGGCTGGACATGATATCTATTTGAGTTGTGACACGACATCATATTTAAATCTTGAGATGAGTCGTCTTCTTTTATTGTTCTCTGTTATATCTCGGGCTTGGTGTTTAGGGATCTACAATTTGAGATACAAGGTATATACATGAGGGTTTCCTTGTTTGGATTATTTCGCTCGACGTACCTATGCTCGTGTTGTATTTCCCTAAGTACTAAGACCCATATCTGTTTGTATGATGATTTAATGCTATTATGTATTATTGTATATTTTTGTATATACAACGAGCCCTATCCCTTGGGGTTTGGTTGTGATGTTGCTCGCTAGCGCTTTGACGCTCGTTGTCCCTCCCCCCTTTCAGGTCACGAGCCAGGAGCACGGAGAGTCGCAGGTTGATAGCGGATCACTCTAGTGTTCAGCTTTACATTCTAGCTGTGCATTATTTTCTTTGGGCTCCACTGTAGTGATGTTAGACACTTGAGAGTTTATTCTAGAAGTTGTAAAGGCTGTGTGCCTTATTTCCTTTATTCAGACTTATTGTATTTTAAGACTTGTTAAGGAACTCCAGTTTATTCAATTCAGACTTTGATTATGTACTTCAGTTTATTTCGTTGATGAGACATGTTATGTTCTATCATTTAATTCAGTATTTGTCGATTCACCTTTTACATGCTTTGTACCTACACCCGTTGTTGATTCCACTAGAGAGATAGTAATTGTGATGATGAAACATGTTATTGCACGGTGTGGTGCATGGCAGGTTTGACATTCTTGGTTTCACCTCGGACTGCAGCCTTGTGTGAACCCAGGGGCGTCACAATAAGTTTGAAATTTCCAAGGTGTTTTCTATAAATTTAAAATTTTTAGGTGTTTTTATAATTTTTAAAGCTTACAAGATATTTTCTCCAAAGTTAAAAAACTTTTAGTTTCTATCTAGCAGTTTTTCAGATCTCTCACTAAATTAAAATAAGTAAAATTTATAATTTTTAAGATGTTTTAATAAAATTTTAAATTTATAGGGGTGCTTTTGTAATTTAAAAAACTTGAAGGATATTTTTACAAAGTCCAAAAATTTTCAAGTGCTGGCTAGCATAAGCCTTTTAGATTTTCTACGAACTAAAATAAGTAAATAATTTAAATTATATCAAACGTATCTTCTTTATCCAATAACATGCTATATCTCATTATGAATATGATAAATCATTTAATTACGAATTCAAAGAAGATATGATAATTAGAATGGATCAGGATAACAATATAATATTTAAAAAATTAAAGGTAATATTGACCATAAAAAGATTTTCCTGAACTCGTACTTTTAAAGGGAGTATGATATGATTGTTATATGTTATGTTATTTATGCTTGAGGTTTCATTTACCGTGTCTAATAAGCTCTACTCCTAAACTTATAGATGTTGGGACGAGGACGTGGTCGTAGTAGAACCCGTGCTCAGGGAGCTAAGCAAGCTGAGACAGAGCCCGAGCCGCAGCAGGCTCCGCAGTACTTGATTGACCTTATAGTATCGATTGCAACCAGATTAACAGCACTTAAGGAGCAGATGGCGTAGCAGGTGCTTCCAGCAACATCACCTCCTGTGGCTCCACCAGTTATACCAGCTGAATCTATTGCAGAGGTAATACCAGAGGTTACACCACCACCAACTAAAGATAGAGCCACAGAGCAGGAGGCTTGACTCCTTTTGGTGGAGAGGTACCAGAAGATAAGAGCCCTAAAGTTCTAGGGAACATCGGATTCACCTGTAGCCCATAAGTGGAAGAAAGATGTGGGAAGTATTTTAGATATGCTTAATGTTGATTCAGTTCAGAAGTAGCGACTAGTAGCTTTCAGCCTTAAGGGTGACGCCGGAGGGTGGTACTGACTTCAGTTCACACCGGAGCAGCGTATGACACTCATCTGGGAGGACTTTATTTACTTCTCTGACGAGCAGTATGTATCATCCACGGCAAAGGCCGAGAAAGAGTTAGAGCTAGCTCGTTTGGAGCAGGGAGACATGTCTGTAGCTGATTATAAGAGCAAGTTTGTGGGACTACTCAGATTTACGGGCATGTGACAGACAAGGGAGCATCAGGCTTAGATGTTTTTGATGGGACTTCGCTCGACCTTACATCGGTATCTTGTATCACGACGTTTCACTCAGTACGAGAGGTTGCCGATGCCGCCATTGTTGGATCAAGGAATAGCCTAGAGGGGAGGGTGAATAGACTATGACCAATTTATAAATTTTCAATTTAGCTAAACAACCAAACAACCACACAGATATATTAAATCACAAATGCAGGCAATTATAATATACAGAAAGTAAAGGTAAAGCACACACATACGTACCCAGGTTCGGCCTCCACGCCTACGTCCTACAACCAGAATATTAGCAAAATAGTTTCATAACCCCTTACACCCAGTAATAGGGGTGTGCAACGGTCGGTTCGGTTCGGTTTTTTTCCAAAATTTGAACAACCGAACCGAACCGTCTATAATTCAAAATCGAACCAAATTGTTGCAAGTCGGTTCGGTGCGGTTTAGTTCGGTTTGTTCGGTTCTAACTTCATCAAACTTTTTATCAAACAACAAATTATGTTAAAGAAAAAAAGTATCAACAAAATCGGAGATTATGAAGCATTAAACACTGATATAATGATATTGTTTTCAACCCATAATGATTTAGAAAATTAGTTTAGGGTTTGAGTCTTTGACTCTTTGGGGACGTGTCGGGTAGGGTTTAAGACTAGAATGGGTAGTATTGCACTATATTCGGTCGGTTCAGGTCGGTTTGGGTTGAAAAGTTTTCAAACTGACCCGAACCGTCCTACTCATAAAACCGATTTTTCGGGTCAATTTGGGTCGGTTCGGGTCGGTTTTTTCGGTTTGGACCGAACCATTCTCAGCCCTACCCAGTAAGATTGGCTACCTACAGCAATCGTCCTCCCCTGCACAATTCGTTGGTTACTGTCACTATGTAAACTGAATCTACTAACAATTCCCGCGAACTATAACCCCGTACTCCGCAGCCCAACCTAAAATAGATCTTGAGTCCAAAATAAGTGTAAAAGACATCGACAACGAATAAAAATAAAAGGAACAAAGTTTAGAGAAGCTCAATGTTTTCTTTGTCGCGTCGATCTGGAATTTTCTGAAGTATCACTGTAAAACCCCGAAAATTTTGAGCTTATGAATGGTGAATTGAATTAGTATGTGATTAATTACAATAAGTGGATATTTATTTTGATAAATATTATTAATTAGTGTATGAGTACACTAACAAGTATTTTGAGTGTAAACAAGTCAGTACATGAGAAAGAAACGAGTCGAAACATGCATAATGGCCAAAGTCCTGCGTATCTGGAATTTTGTGTGCCGGTCGACCGCCGCACACCCTGCGATCGACCGCCGATCGGGAAACCAATTTTTCCTAATTCGAGTTGGTTTCGGGTATTTGAGGCCCATATTCGTTTTCCCTATTATATATATCTTTTGTTCACGAGTTTTTCAGTGTTTTAAAACCCTAGCAGCCACTAAACTCCCCTATAAACCCTAATTTGATTTTTGAGGAAGATTCAAAGGCTTTGGAGTGGGATTTCGGGTTATTTTTGGCTTTTGGCTCAGGGATCTACCTTGGCTTTGCATCTTGCATGTTTTTCAACAAGTTTCAGGCGAGTTTCATCTCTGCTAATCCTTCTCCCTGTTTTAAAATGTTTTTAAAATAGTTTTAATAAGTTTTATAGAGCCTAATTGATTAATTTGTGTATAAAAAGCAAATCTTGTATATTATGTGTATAAAAACTAGGTATTTTCATGTTAAAGAGATTAAGAACGAATTTACAGAAGTGTTTTAAGATCTGAAAATGATTAAAAACGTTGTTTATCTGAATTAAGATGATTTGTTCTTCGTTTTGAGGTTTCTTACATGATTGAGGGTTTAAATATGATTTCTTATGCAAATAATCATGCTTTATATGTTGAAATTTTGTTCCTATAGATGTTAATTTGTTGTTTATATGGTTCATGCAAGTTTCATATTGTTTTAAACAAGTTTAATCATAAAATCATGACACGAACACAATCTGTGCAGAAACCTACATGTTCTGAACAGATCGCGTTCGGTCGACCGCCGCATACCTTGCGGTTGACGGCGCACCAGACTGAGGCCTGGGAGGCTTCTGGTTGTGGTTCGTTCGACCGTTGCATACTCTGCGGTTGACCGCCAGTCTAGCAGTGGCCTGTGCATGTTTTGTGATACACCATTTTGATTTTCGAGAGAGTTTCTCGATCTTTACGAGTTGTTTAACACCTGGGAAGATGGTGAACACCAGATAGAAATATGCACGCCGAGATATATACACGTACACTTAGTTTATGTTGTTTTGACACATGTTGAGTTGATGAAAGTGAATTAATATATGTCAAAGTATTGCTCATCAGTTATGGATGCTCAGTATGGGTGTTTATCTCGTAATGAGATTTCGGTTGTACCACACTAGCAGTATTTGGATGTTTTCCCATAATGAGACCTCAATTACACCAAATACTCGAAGATGATCAGTGTATGTTTTCCGGGTTGGGCTGAGGTGCCTATTCACCATTGTACGATCATATGGAAGCATATCCGAAAATAGGGAGATAAAACTTATTATGGCTGGATGGATGTTCACATCCGGAAATAGAGAGATAAAATCTATTTGTCGTAAGGATGATTGAGTAAGGAGGTTGTATCCGATATC
>BQKN01000051.1:0-25537 GCA_022839385.1 Asparagus kiusianus
ATGTAATTCGCGTGTACCTGACACGCGTGACACTTCCGGGCGTATACAATTGCCTCATGCATCATGGAGGGCCAAAAGTATCCCATTCTCCTGATGCGATCATAGAGCTTGGGACCAGGTTGGTGCGCGCCGCACTCTCCTTCATGTGCCTCTTTAAGCACTTCTTCAGCTTCTTTGGTTGATAGGCAACGTGCCAGCATGCCATCATACCCCCTGCGGTATAGCGTTCGATTCTCCGTATTATAGTAGAATCTTGGAGCTCTTCGTCTGATTGACTCTCTCTCCTTCACATCTTCTGGCAAGATTCCATGTAGAACGTAGTCGATGATGGGGAAACGCCAATCCCGAGGTTCGAACTCAGCCTGAGTTGTGTGCACCTCTTGGGCCTCTTCCTCCCTGCCATTTTCATCATAAAGTGGCACTAAGAGTTGGTGAGTTCGTACCGTAACAAATTGTTCTGTCCCGGGAGGCTGTGCCAAGGATACGGCTAAAGCTGCTAACGCATCTGCGTAGGTGTTCTGCAACCGAGGAACGTGCTCGATGAAGAACCCTTCAAATGATTCCGCTAGCTCCACCGCCATCTTGTGGTATGGTAGCAGATCCTGACTTCGGACTTCATACTCCCCTTGAACTTGTTTGACGATCAGTTGAGAATCGCCGAAGGCTTCGAGATACTCAACCCCCAGCTCTTTGGCGAAGTTGAGTCCTATAATCAGTGCGTTATACTCCGCCACATTATTCGAGCATGGCTCGGTCAATGAGTAGGCTCGAGGCATCACATGTTTTCCCGGGGAAACTAAGACAACTCCAACTCCGGAGGAGACCTTAGAACACCCAGGAGCACTTGTGGCATTAGCTGCCCGTGAAGCACCGTCGAAGTACAAACACCACACTTGTTGGTGTGAAGTTGCGTTGACTTCGTGGGTTTCATCAGGTAGGTCGTCGTATATCTCGGCGGCGTCCGTAGTTGGATTAGTTGCCAAGAGATCACAGATGGCCTGTCCTTTTACTGACTTCTGCTGTTTGAAGTGTAGATCGTATTGGGACAAGAGTAAAGCCCACTTCGCTAATCGCCAGCTCATGGAAGCCGGTTGAGTCATGAACACTCGGACCGGGTTAACTTTGGAGATGACATATATGGTTTGTCCGACCAAGTAATGCCGCATCTTCTGGATGGCGAACACTAAGGCTAGGCATTCTCTCTCAATCATGGGATATCGAGATTCCGCGCCCACCATAGTTCGGCTTAAATAATATACTGCTTGCTCGTGACCGTTATCATCATCTTGTGCAAGCAATGCACTTAATGAGTGGCTCGTCGCCTTGACATAAATCAAGAACGGTTTGCCCGATTTCGGTGCAACGAGTACGGGAGGTTTCGAGAGATATTCTTTGATACTCTCGAGCGCATTTTGACAAGCATCATCCCATACGAATGACACGCCCTTCTTCGTGAGCCTGGAGAACGGTTGGCATTTCCCCGAGAGGTTCGAGATAAACCGACGGATATAAGCCAATCGCCCTTGCAGTCCTCTAAGCTCTTTGAGGTTTCTCGGAGGTTGCAATTCATTGATCGCTTTCACTTTATCCGGATCAATGTGAATACCTTTGGTGGTGACGACGAACCCCAGGAATTTGCCACTGGACATTCCGAGGAAAGACTTGGTAGGGTTCATCTTCAACTGATGGGCCCGCATCAAGTCGAACATGGTCTTTAAGTCTTTGATGTGATCATTCTTATCACGACTTTTCACGACCAAATCGTCCACGTAGCATTCGACGGTCTTTCGGAGATGCTCTTGGAAGATCTTCGACATGGCTCGCTGATATGTAGCCCCTGCATTCTTCAAACCGAAGGGCATGACTGTGTAACAGAATACGCCGAGAGGCGTTCTAAATGCAGTGTGCTTCTCATCATCTGGATGCATCTTTATCTGGTTATAACCAGAGAAACCATCCATGAAAGACATTCTCTCGAACCCGCACGTGTTGTCGATAATAACATCCGTGATGGGTAGAGGAAAATCATCTTTTGGGCATGCAGCATTGAGGTCCCTGAAGTCAATGCATATCCGGATCTTCCCGTTCTTCTTCAGGACCGGAACAATGTTGGCAAGCCATTCGGGATGTTGTTCCTCTCGGATAAATCCCGAATCGACGAGCTTTTTGACTTCGGCTTCGATCGCTTCCATCATTTGCGGACGAAACCGTCGTTGTTGTTGTTTGACTGGTTTGACATCCGGCTTAATGTTGAGACGATGCACTGCTACATTTGGATCGAGCCCTGGCATGTCTTCATAATTCCAGGCGAATACATCGATGTACTCCCGGATAAGAGAAATCAACTCCTCCTTTTCCTCAGGTAGGAGACTGTCGCTGATGAATATTGGCTTCGGATTTTCCTCACTCCCCATATTCACCTGGATTACTTGGTCTTCGGTAGGAGGTTCTCTCTGCTCGAACCGATCGCCATACTGCAAGCTTAAGTGATGAACCCACGGGTCTTCCCATGTCGGCATCTCATCATCTTCTTCTATTGTCGTTGGATCGACCGTAGTCATGTTCGACATTAGCTTCTTGAACACTTCACCAAGACTAGTGTCGGAATCCCAACCCGAAGAGTCAGAAGAATATCCCTTCCTAGTCTTGTTAGCAATTTGGTCGATGATTTGCCAGCCACACTCATCATCTGATGAGACATAGCCTAGACCTCTTTTGTGGCGATAATAATCATCGGGTTTTCCCTTCGGTACATAGACCATCCGGGGTGGAACCCGTGGACCTCGACCAAAGAAAAGACCCTCCCCGAGCCTGAAGTCATACCCGTGCCTTTCCATCATGTTGCGTGCTTTCGCATCGTATTTGGATAGATGACGGGCTGGTTTATCATCGTCGTCTTCTTCTTCTATGAAGTGGTCGGGTATCGGAGATGCTCTTCCTTTGCCGTAGACGACCTCCTTTCCACCCCCAATCCCTGCGGGGATGATAAGCGTTGTTCCGCAAGGGTCGTGTACCTGCTTCTTCGTCAAACAAAATGATTGAAGAGGCATATACAAATCAGGGTTAGCATAGAGTTCATTAGTGATATCATCGAGACCCGTCGAGTACTCTAAATCATCGTTTATTGATAGTTCTTCGGCAAGTTGCCAATTACAACTATCTTCCGATGATTCATCATCGTCAAGATTGATTACAATGGGTACAATGTCGTTTAAAACAAAACCGCCATCATAATCAAGCCCTGGTTCGGTATCAGCTTTATCTCCGCTGTCCGTTCCTTGGGCCGATGGTTCAGTATCGGATTCAGCGCCGTATAAAAGGGAATCGGTGAAATAATTCTCCAATCCCTTGAACGGTTGCTTATCCGCGACCACCGTCTTGACTTCATTATCTGTGCCCACATATTTGAGGCACTGATGCAGAGTTGACGGAACTATAAGGTTACTGTGGATCCAAGGCCGACCCAACAGTAAATTATAGGATGTTTCCGCGTCAATCACATAGCATGTTACTTCCGACTTCAAATCCCCAATCTGGCATTTGATTCGGATCTTCCCCAAGGGTTTGGACCCGCTGGTGTTGAATCCATAAATCGTCGTGCCAGTGGAAGCTAATTTGCTAGTCGGGATTCCGAGATGATGCATCAATCGGAATGGCATGATGCTAACAGCGGAACCCGGATCGACTTGGATCCGGTTGACAACGCTGGAGCCAATATGCTCGGTGAAGTACAACGGCCTATCATGATTTGAGTTCTTTGTCTGCATGTCTTCTTTGGTGAAAGAGATGCAGGGAAAGTGATGAGCCGCTAAATTGCATTGTTGAGCTGAGGACTCCGGTTCTTCAGGAGATGGTTTGATGCGAGTCAAGAAGGCTTCCGAATCACTCAAAGCTTCTTGCAAGGCTTTCCTCGTATCTTTTGACAACCGCAGCAACTCGTATAGAGTTATCCTGGCCGGGATGTTGGCCAATTGCGCCATAATGTCGAAGTGGGGCTGAGAGCTTACATTCCCCGGCTTGTCTCTCCCAATCGGATGATTGAATCGAGACTGCCTCGGGTTCTGAACTTCTTGACGTACAGGCTCTTTTCCCTTATCCTTCTGCGGGATTCTCTCTGTAGCCACCGCAGGTGTTGGGGGAATTGCTGGAATTCCTAACTCTGCCAGCGTCTTGGAAGGTGGGGTTTTGGTACCCAATTGCTCGGTAGCATCCGGATATTTGAAATGATACTCGTTCCCGCTTCGGGTTGCAAAAGCTTCCTGCTCATCTTCAGAAAGTGGGAAGGTTGGAATTTTGTCATCATCCACCCCCGGTATAGCAGAGGCCCCACAACAGGATTTGCCCTTCTTCTTTGACTTCTTCTTGTTCTTGGTGGAAGAATTCGTGGCCCATTGTTCATCTCCGATCAAGTCCGGATGAACCCACAAGATCTCGCCATTTGGGGCTGTGTGTGGCACAAGCCCTTTCTGACGCTGTTGGTGCGGATCATCATTCACCGTCTTCACTGCCGCTTTGATCACCGACTCGTGTTGGAACCAACTCGAGGGAACAGATCCAAAGCTAATGGTCACGGTATTTGCACCCACCTTCTTCTCTTTGGGCTGCTTCATAGTGATGACCCCAACATCGATTAGGGCCTGAATTTTATCTTTGAGAGCGTAGCACACCTTGGTAGGATGGTGCACCGCTCTGTGGAATGCGCAATATTTTGGATCGTTGACCCTCTTGGCATCTTCCTGATCCTGAATTGGCGGTAGCTTGATCTTGTTGTTCTCCACGAGGTATTTGAAAATACCCGGGATTTCATCCTCTTTGAATGAGTAGACTTTTGGGAACCTCGGCTCCCCTACCTTTTGCTTCTGGGGCTGTTGCTGCCACCTGGGTTGTTGAGGCGCCCTCTGTTGCTGCTGTTGCGGCTGCTGGGGCTGTTGAGGCTGTTGCGGTTGTGCTTGCACCTCAAAGACTTGATTTGCGACCACCGCATTTGCATGCGCCTTCCCTTTACCCTTGGGGGTAAAATTTGGTGGCGGGGCATTATTGGGTATTTGCCCTCTCTCTGCTTTCTTCCTCTTGAGGAACCGTTCGGCTCGCTCTCCCCGCATCTTCAAATCCTTCCAAGTCTTTGATGGAGCCATTCCCATGGCTTCAAGGATGTCGAGGGTTAGGTTGTTGTGGCAAGTCTCGAGGATGAAATCCTCGCTGACCGGATCCCTGCAATTCATAGCTTTGTTCCGGAATCTCTTCACAAAGTTCTCAACCGTCTCGCCATTCTTCTGTTTTTCATCGAATAGTGTGCCGATCGAAATCTCGGTGTCATCATCAAAGAAGTTGGTTAGAAACATGTCCTCCATGTCGTCCCAGCCATTGATGCTTCCAGGCTTGAGACGGCGATACCAATCGAAAGCAGCTCCGCGAAGAGTGCCGACGAATGACCGCACCATGAGGGGCTCATTTCCGGAAATGATTCCTAAATGAGACTTGAAATAGATTAAGTGTTGGGTAGGGGAACCCTTCCCATCAAACGGCGTAAAGTTAATCAGATTAAACTTCGCTGGATATGGGATCGATTCCCACTCCCTTGGATAGGGGCAGGGTATACCAGACCTTTTTACCTCTTGAGCACTCATCAATGCGTTGATTTTGCTCTCCAGGTCCTTCATCTTCCTGTCCTCACTCGTCTCGGTCTTCGAGTGGCTTCGAGGTGAGGTGACATGGTCCTCTTTTGCATTATCTTCTGCGGGACCACCCCCAGTGTTGGTATTGACGGGAGGGATGTTAACATTATCCGCTTCCCGCTCATGCTCCTCTGGATTGCGTTGACTCGGTTCTCCTTGGTGAACCGTCATTGTCGCGATCTGTTGGTCGTGCATCTCCCTCATCCGCTACATGGCCATCTCCATTTCAAATTTGAAGCTCTCCTTCTGCTTGGCCAGGGCTTCTTCAAGTATCTTCGACACTTGTTCGGCGCTGATCATGAGCGATTCATAAGGTCGGCCTGCACTTGAAGTTGTGTCATCGGATGCGACGGCGGAGCAGGTATCAGAATCAGCATCTGATTCTTCTTCTTCTAGGGAAAGTCCCTTTTGTACTCTTGGGTAATTCTTTCGTTTGATGGTTCCCGACCGCAACCATGTCATGCATCGGGATGCCTCGGCAAGCTGATCTAAGTTGAGACGTGGTGTTGATCCCCCTCTGCCGGTCATGTTGACTGACACTTTCGAGTATTCATCCTCTCGGCGGAGCGATTTCTTCTTGTGGAAACGCTTCGGCTTGGAGAGTCTCTCGAACACCGAGATTCTTGTTGGGGTCTGAGCACAGCAACACTCGGACAGCACTGCCTTGATGATACTTGCGCATGGGCATCGAGTCTCCATATCCTGCATAAATCTTTTTCGGGATTTTCCAACACCCCCAGCCCTGTAGTACAGCTCATCAGCTTGATAGCTGGAGCAACCTACAGAGTGTTGGTAGGTGTCCCTCGGTATAACACGCTCATCCTCAGACGAGTGTGTTTCCCTTTGGGAATGCAAAACATGGTTAGATTTTTCAAGAGTGGCCCGTTCAATTTTACGCTTTTGGGAGCGCAGAAACCGAACGGGCTCTTTCAGTTCGACTCGCAACTCAGTACGGTCGGTGATAGGGGCTTTCCCTTTTTCATCTTTCTTGGGGGGATTGATTCGACCCCCGGTCTGGTTTTTAACTTGGGGACCTTTCAATGGTCCCAGCCGTTCTTTGACGGGTATTCTTCCTCGGTTCTCCGGTAAGGGACCGAGGCGACTCGTCAAAGGAACCTGGGATCTTGAATGATCCCCTTTTTTACCTGGCCCTGTTGAGGGTGCCGGTACAGGAGGAGTAGGCTCTGATTTGGTTGAACTCTGGGCGATAATCTTGCCCTTCTTTGTTGGAAGTGTTGGTGTCGATTTAGGAACCCACACCGATTTGCTTGTAGACGGTGTTTTGACCACCGTTTCTCGCTGCATCTCCTCTGCCTTCTTTAGGAGAAGCCGGGCGTGTGCAAGTAGAGCGCGGCGCTTCTTGATTCGCTCCTCGAGCGTGGAGCGGTTCCTTTTGACTCGGATCCACTCGTTTGCTTCTGATTTGGAGGGGAGGTTGATTGCTTGCCGTTGCTCTTGTCGCTGCCTCGACTTCAAGTCCTCTGCATAGCGCACTCCATCTTTCAACTCCTTAGCCCTGGCGAGCTGTTGAGTGAGGCGTTGGCGACGTCTTTGGATCGCCCTTTTTGATGGAGTTGGAGCAGCATCACCTATTGCCTTTGGTGCTGTTGGATCTACGTTCTTGACCACACTGATCGACGCAAGGCCGTTGTGTGGTGCAAGTGTAGCAGCAGCGACGGCGGGGTCTTGAATTGAGGAGTTGGAGATCCCGCAAGCCCTTTTTGGAGATGGGTTCTTCCTGCGCCGGTGCGGAGAGGCAGATCTGGAGGAGGAGGAGGAGAGGTACTCTTCATACTTCTGCTGGTCGAACTCGTACTCGACCTCTTCATTCACCCGGATCTTGAAGGCCGGTTGCGTCACTCCGATCTCGGCAGCGTGATCGGTGGCTCCCACTGTGGTCGCCAGCTTGTTTCCGGTAAAAGTTGCTGTTTTCATTGATGTTCTCTTTTTCGAGATCTGTTACAACTTTGAGCGTTACAACAGGGTAAAATGAAAACTAAGGGTATTACAACTTTAACGAAAATAAACACGAGATCCCGGTTTGGTACGGTCTCGCTTGCGTGGGTTGTTGGCCTGTGATGGGGACGTCGATATCCGTGGACCGCCGACTCTTCAAGATCCTTTCCGGTAAAATCCGGCAGAGTTTCGTCTATCCGCAGAGGGATATAGAAACAGAACTTCGTCGATCCGCGTGAGATCTAGAAGTTTTAAAGCGTATATCTCGGCTAAAACGAGATAATAGCTCTTCTTAGTGTCGCCTGCGAAGGGCAACACCAAGGAAAAGAAGGGGGTGAATGAAGGGTGCTGATGAAGAACGCCTTACTCCTTGCTCCGGCAGGGCTTCGCCGCTATCTTGCAGACTCTGACTCCTCACTCCGGCAGGGCTTCACCGCTCTCTTGCAGAACAATCCTTGGCTAAGATAATTCAGCCTTGAATTGAGAGCAAAAATCAAGAGCCCCCTCACAAAGGAGGCCAAGGGGGCTATTTATAGCCAAAAGGAGAGGGGGGGCTGATGTGAGACACCCTCTAGGGGGTGTCTCGGCCCTGGCCGAGACACCCCTAGGGTGTCTTGGCTTTGCCAAGACACCCCTCGGGTGTCTCGGGCCTGTCGAGGCCCATTTGGGTGTCTCAACGCAGTCCGAGGCTGTGTCGTTGTCCTGCCGTTGACTCGCCGTTGACTTTTCGTCCGGACTCGGATTTGAGTTATTTCGGATGCGTTGGAATCGTGACGGTGAGCTCTGTAGGCCCCGATGGTTGGATTATCCGTGGGGTGATTGGGGCACAGCGGGCGTTGGTCCAATTGCAGTGATCGCGGGGTTTTCGGTCAACCCGTATCCTCGTGATTCTGACATTCTGTCGGCTCACGTAATCCGTCGGTTTGCTTCAGTCACTCACCGGCGTCATTTGAGCTCTTGTGA
Organism: Asparagus kiusianus; assembly: GCA_022839385.1. Lineage (NCBI taxonomy): Eukaryota > Viridiplantae > Streptophyta > Magnoliopsida > Asparagales > Asparagaceae > Asparagus > Asparagus kiusianus. The sequence continues at coordinate 8,595 of BQKN01000051.1, forward strand.
ACTGGGTAGCGTCATTCGATCGTCGATCGTTAACACCGAGCTGTGAGTGAGGACCTATCGGCAATTTTCGATGCCTACAGCAGCCATATATGAAGAAGCGCTTGTAGCCTGCAGCTCCCTAACTCTCGGAGCTCGTGCTCCAGCATGACTATGTCCGCAATGATAAAATCGATCAAGTTCGGATATCCTTCTCTGATTCCTATCACCTGACGATCGAGAGACCATCTAAACTGATCTAAAGAATATCCTTGATGAAGGATCTTGTCAATCATTCCGCTCACAAAGGAAGCGAAATGGCCAACGTCCAGGCGGAATATAGCTTTGCTCGGATCATTGTCGGACAATAAAGCCTTGATGAGCTCATACGGGGACGATGAAAGCTCTATAAGAAAAGAGGAGAAACAAATAGTACGAAATATTAGCCAGCATCTTAAGGCAAATAGCGGGATAAAACTTACCAACACCGGTAGAAGATCCTTCAGTTTTATGCCCTGCACTTGGTCCCACCAGCATAACCTCATGAATAGATGGAATTGCCGAAGACATAAGAGTTGTAAATGTACCAGCTTCATTTGTTGGTTGTGTGACTTGGACAGTAGGGTTAACTACAGCTTTAGCTGAAGCCTCTGCGAGCATCGGGTCCGGAAGGATGGAAGTCTTGGATTGGAGGATATATGGTTGAGTCTCGGCAATGAATTGCTCCAAACCCAAAGCGCCTAAGTTTTGGGTTGCTCCGAAACCCCTGAGACTGTAGCCGTATTAGCTCCAGTGGCTGGTCCTACAATTAAAACTCTCCTGTGGTTAAATAAAGATTGATAAATGAACAACGAAACATCAGGGTAAAATCCATACCAGCAGATGAAGCAGCCTCAATGATTGGTCCTGTAGTCTTGCGAGCAGCCTGCTACGCTAATATATCAGTGAGCAATCTACGATCAGCCTTGGAGAAGCTCACCGCTGAATCGAATGCATGTTCACCAAACTCACCGATATGCCCACCGTGGAAAGTGATACGGGTGTATCTTCTCTTCGGAAAAGTGATCTTCATGGGAGCTTGAGGATAGGTGATTCTCATGATATCTTGAGAATAGTGGTGTGAAGCGACACGGCGGAGCACAGGTGGAAGCGTGGAATGAGATGGCGAGCAGCAGATTCGAAGAATCCAGATTTTAGCTCGTTAGTCGACTCATACATGTATATGAGTCGACTCATCAGGTTGAGTCGACTCATGCCTGTCATGAGTCGACTCACGAAACCCAACCATTTCGTCAAAAGCTTCTGTTCAGTCGACTCATTAGCTTATGGGTCGACTCATCAGTCATGAGTCGACTCATCTGCAGTCATGAGTCGACTCATCGAGGTTTCCTGGGCAGACTTGGTTTCTGTTTTGAAGGAATTCTAGTTTGGTTTGGTTTTGGTTATTTACCAGATTACCACCACGTTGTAAACCCTATAAATAGGGACTGTTTAGGGTTCTAAACAGGAGGTGAGAGACCAGATGTAGTTCTAAAGAGTTTTAGGTCTAAGAGAGATCCTGATCAAAAGGATTAGGGTTTAGGTTATGATGATCTATGAGATCTTAGATCAGAGAGAGATTCTAATCTTAGATTAAGAGAGAGATTCTAATATTTGTATTAGGGTTTAGTGAGAATTGAGAGTTTGTTCTCGATACTAGTGAGATTGTGAGAGAGAGATTGTAATCTTTTCATACTCATAATCTAGAGAAAGTATTTTCCTTCGCCATATACTGAATTGTGCTTGTGTTTTTGTCATCCTCTTCTCAACCCACCTTTGATAATTCCGCGATCAAAGGTGCTCGCACGGCAACTCGTATCAGAAAGCTTCCTCCTCGGTTGAGCCCTCCATCGTGGCATCTATAGAAAACCTAAATTTTAAGCCAAAGAAGGAAAAGCGGAATTCATGACAAGTGGAGATCGCACTCATCTTTGGTGGCTACAGCAGGTTCTGTGGCCTCAATATTTAGGCCCGCTTCCTTTAATTTCTCTAAAAGAGCATGAAGCGCAGAAACAATTAAGGGAGGCATGGACTCTGAATCATTCAATTCTCTTAATTGCCACCAGAATGATGTATTATTAGCGTTAGATATACCTGGGCTTAACGTTCTTATAGTGGTTTTAGTAGTTGGGCTAGGTTCAGCACTCACACCCAAGCTAATAGCCGTGTCAGCTTCAGCACTAACAGGCTCCTCACCCATGGCCTCACGCATCTGTTGCGTCAAACCAGACCTCTCGGAGTGAGTAAAGCCAGGAGAAGGAGGATCGTATGGAAGCTCACCTTCTTCAAGTCCTCCTATGAATTTACAAAGAAGGATTAGTGTTTAGTGAGATCGAAGGCTAAACATGGAAAATCACATGAAGGGCAAAGTATTATCTCCTCCCCCAATAGGAATATCACCGAACGACTCCCCTTCAAGAGCCGGTAACTCCATACATGACTTGTGAACCACCTTCTTTCGCTTCGCAGGTCGAACCTCCTTAGAAGTGACAGGTCTTTCATGTCTAAACTTGATGCACAACTCGACCCTTGGGAGAACCTGAGCTAAAGATCGAGATCTCGTCTAACGGAGGAGGCGAGGTTCTTCCTCTTCTTCTTCGCCAAAATAAGTAACTAAGACTTTCTGCCTCGACTTCTTTGGAGACTTTGGGCACTTAGGCAAATCAGATGGGCAAGTCCGACGAGCGATCGTCGGGCTCCTGGACCATCCTGAGGAGAAGAAGGAATCTGCCAGACCTATCTCGAGTTCTTCTTCGTCGACACCAACTCCCATGCCTTTGCCCGTAGCTACATCTTCTTCAGGGTTTACACTTCATCAATGGGAAGTACCTCCTTTTCCTCCTCGACCACCTGTTTGCCCTTATCGAAAGGTCCGGAAGGTCCGGCAGGCTCTTTCCATCGTATCTTCGAAAGCGCAACCTCACGAACGATCCTAGTTTCGACCCGGACTTCTTCTTTAGCCTCTAGCTCTCAAATCTGCTTCATCTTGGTGGGTACATTGGCGGCAATGAGCCACCTACAGCAGAGGAATGTGAGCTCTAACTAGCATTCTGCAGCGGGAAGATTGAATATGGCGCCTGTACAACCCGCCACACTCTAAAGCCACGCTCAGGAACCATCTATAAGATTACCCTGAGTCCTCAACTCTCAGTTTGGGTTCCCGACGTACAGTTGGTCAGAACCAAATTGACGAGGGAACCGACATGGTAGATAAGGCGCTATTTGGTAGCGATTCTTCACTCTGAAGACAAGATACTTGGGCCGAATATTCATCAACCATCTGAAGTAGCCCACATAGAGGGAAGTGCAACCTGTCCCCGGCCTCTCTTCATCAATCATAAAATCATCATACTGGCTGAAGAATTGTGGGAAATATTTAAAGAACTCCCAGCACTTATGGATCTGGAGTTGCCACCTCACCTCAAGGAACTACCGCGCTTCCTATTTACAATCTTCTAATAGATATGCCAGAGGAATGGAGGGATCCGCAATACTCGATGCTGGCATCAAGTCAGGGCGATGAAGGACGAGCCACACCACCAGATAGGTATAGGGAAGTTTAACTTTGGCTGTAGGGATCTTGGCTGTCGGCTTTCTTCCCACCTGTGTGAATCCGGTGACCAATTGCCGAAGCCCGCAATATATGTCAGCAACCATTGTCAGAAGTAAGGAGAGATCTTTCCTGTAAGAAAGCTGAATGACTGGAAGAAGGACCTCTATCAGTAAAGAGTAAGAGAATTGGTACGGCACGATACAATTCTTCAGCCAAATAGCGAGATATCCCGCCAGAAGAGTCATGGGCTGAATCTGCTTTTATGCGTGCCACGGAAATGTCTGTGTTGGATATCATGTACCCAAGATATAGTTTTGATGATAACAATTTATTCACTCTGTGTATTATTGTGTACTAACATATCAATGCAGATATCAACTTCAAATAAGCTCAAGATATGTGAACAAAAGTGCAAGATGAGCTCAAGGCAATATGAAGTAAAGAAGATGAAGTGGTTAAACATCACATTGTAAATTTTATATTTTCTTTACTTGGATTTATTATACAAGCCTTGATCACTCACAATACATGCACAAACATAGTATTTAGAACACACTAACACACATGCTTAGTGTGTGGTTAATAATAAAAATCCCTATGTTATCCATTAGAGTTTATAGTTAAAGAATGAGTCTCAAAATAATTTATTTATATTATTTTCACCCCTTAATAGTTGATCAATAAGACTAGTAGTCGACTATGCCTTGGTCAAAAATATAAGTTTCTGTCAAATTACAGTGTAGTCGACTAATAGTGATAGTAGTCGACTAGTAAAGACTTAGACAGAATTCTAGTTTTTATAAAATTACAGTGTAGTCGACTACTAGGAGTTATAGTCGACTACTAAGAGTCAATTTTGTATTCCAGACTTTCTATCTTTACAGAGTAGTCGACTAATAACAAAAGTAGTTGACTACTAAGAAATATGCTGACTTCACAGAGTCTGTTTGAACTTGGAGTAGTCGACTACTAAGGGTTATAGTCGACTACAGAGATAGTTTTTCTAACTGTTTGAAGTTTGAATTACTGACTGTTTATAGCCATTTTAATCCGTTTATTGTGTTTAAAAACTTGTCTTTTCAAGGGCTATAAATAACTATTAAGTTTAGTAACTTCTAATCATCATTCCTATCCTTAAGCTTTAACATTTGTGCATTCTCAAGAGTTCTAAAATTCTAATTTTTACCTAAGTGTTGAGAAAAAGTGATTTCTAAAATAGGCATTGATCTTTATTATATATTCAAAGTGATTAGGCATTATTCAGAGATTAACAAGGTTCCTAAGCTATTGTTGAACTTCACTACATATTCAAGGCTTATAGGAATTTTGTTCTTGCTTCAACGAAACTTCTCTCGGGTGTGAGAGGTGATCTCTTGGTGTAGAGATTGTGTGCAATTTGCATGGTCATGCAAATTGGTCAGGTTTGCTTTTAATCTTGTAATAGTTTTTTAAAATTATAGTGGAACTCTCAAGCGGGATTTGCTCGGGGACTGGATATACACTACGGAGGTGGAACCAGTATAAAAAATTATGTTTGTGATTGTGATTTTCTATGATTGTTGCTATCTTTCTTGCAATTTATAATCTACTTTACAAAAAATTTAAAAGAATACTATTCACCCACCCTCTGGTGTTTTAGTATGTATTAGATCAAATCCTACAGTCCGGAACTTAGTCCCCATTAGAAACTTACCCTCAGCAGCAGGAGTAGTATATGATTGGGCACTGATCTTCTCAATCGGTAGTTAATTACTGAGGGAGTCAGAGGTTCTAATTCACAAACCGCTTCACCGGAGACATCCTCCAGATGCTTAAACAAATAGTCGGTGAGTTGCTTCAAGCTCAGCTATGGGAACTTGTTCTTTGCCATGATACCGACGCCCACTAAATTCATCTGATAATGACACGTGAGATCCCATAACGTGTCATAGCTAGCAGGGGAGGCCATCTTCATCTGACTCAATTGACGACCGGAGGGAAAATATTCTTGATAAGGGATGTCGCCCATCAGCAGGCACGAAACCTTCGGCATCTCATGTAGAGCCAGCCCCAACTCTTCATGCTTGGTCAGGAAGGTATTAGTGTCCGAATTGTAAAGTTCTAGCAGTACAAGGAAATAATGCACACTGACTGGCAATCCATACATACTGGCGTGAATGGGCGTATATAATCCAATGGTATTCAGCTCCACACTCCATCGGCTAAGAACATAGACCATCTGTTGTCCGAGGAATGGACCTAGCCAAAACATATGTGGCCCTTCATAGGCAGCTCTCTTCCTAATCTCATGAGGCAATTCCTCACCGTGTTAGCAATAGTTGATAACTCATTCGGTAGCGTGATATTTTGGCCCAGCACACCGGGATGGAGTCCACAGACGTAATTTCTATCATTGGAACTTAGAGACTTTTGATGGGTAATGTACCCATAGTGAAATCGCTCCTTCTCTTCTAAAAGACACCAAGACATCTCCCGCTTCACGACCTGTGTCTTTAAGCGTGCGAGTGAATAAGGGCGAGGGATCGGGGGAATATATAACAGACTCTCATCATCTTCATTTAACCACTTCTCATCCACGAGAGTCAAAATAGTTGGATCTTTGACGAAATCACTACATTGTAATTGGCAAGACAATTTCAACTATTGTACACACACGAGGGACAATGTACATTGTCGCATAAATAACGTGACAATATACCCCTCCCTACGGAGTGTGATACAGCGTGAAATTGCCCTTTTGCCTTAAGACGTATTTTGACCAAACAAAACACATCTTTTAAGCGTTGACCCCCACAAAGGAGGGTATTAGCTCTTCCCAAATGCCTCACAAAGGAGAGCAAATGAGGGTGCAATATTCAGAATATTAATGTTGAATTTACAGAAGTGATAAAAGCTTACCCCCGAATGTTAAAGCCTCTCTCTCAGCTGGCTGAGAGGCTGAACGACCTCTCAGAATGCGCGACCTCTTCAGTGACATCGTCAATCTATAATGAAAGTTAGTGGTTCCGATAAAATTTCAAATATGAGGTAGTGAATCAATTCAAAAAAAACTCGTGAAAGAACCCTGAATTCAGTTATATCAAGAATTAGGGTACATAAATCCGAGATTAAAAGGGAAATTGTGAAATTTAGCCATAATTCTATAAAATAGGATTTTCTGGTTAAAATCCAATTAAACCTACAAAACACCCTGAACCAAATATCCCGAACTCAGTTCTCAACAAAGACCAATTGAAGCTTCGAACATCGTTACAGGCCAACCTACAAATTTTGGGTTACGTTCAAAGCCAAGAGTGACATATTGGTTATCACCCAGAAGGTTTTCACACAAAATCAAGCTTTGGGTTTCTCAGCTCACAATTAAGTACATCAAGCCAAGCGCCTTATACACGAAACCAAAAGCCCCCAAAATCAAGGAAACAAGCTCGATTCTCATACAAAGTCAAATGATATCCTCGATCATCATCCAACAACCCAACCAAGGAATTTTGGGTTTCATTCAAAACCAAAAATGATATTTTGATTGTCATTCAAAAGGGTCCTCACACAAAGTCAAAAAAAGCTTTGAATCCAAGAACACAAAAAAATCAAAGTTAGCCGAAATTAAAATCAAGAACTTGATTTTAGCCCTCGCCACACAACAAAAAAATTTTCCAGCAACCCAAAAGTCACGGCTATACCCAAGACTGAGAATTTGCATGAAATTGAAGTGGAATAGAACTAAAGGGTTGAAGCATCCAAAATTAAGCATCAAAGTTTCAACCTTTTCTTTCGAATCCGAGAAGTTGATCTCAAGCTGAGAAGGGGAAGACTCTATTGTCATTCAAAAGCCCAAATCCAGAACCAAGTACTAAAGGAAAAGAATTTAAATTGGAGCTATCGGGAGGCGCAGTTCTTACCTGGATTCAAGGAGGAATCAAGAAAAAGAAGAAGACCCAAGTCAAGAAACTTGAACCCAATGAGAAGCTTCAAGAAATTAGAGAACTCATGAGTTAAAACCAAATCAAATTGAAGAAGGTAATCAAGATTTGAGGGTCGGGAGTTCAGTTCTTACCAGGGAATGAAGAAGATCAAGCCAATAAGGAGAGGAACTTGGAAAGAGAGCTTGGAAACCCACGGGTGAGTGCTCTAATCCAATAAATCATCAAACCCAAGATCTTAAGGGAGAAGCTTAGTTGAAATTTGAGGATTTAGAGAAGAGGTAAAAGGATTAGGGACTTTTGGAGGAGAAGGAAATCCTTTATGAAGAACTTGGAGGAGTTTGAGAAGAAGGAAGAAGAAAAAAATCGGGTTTGAGGTATTTGAAAGAACTACTAGCCGACCCCTCTTCTTCTCTCTCTCTTGCGAGACACCTTTTGGTGTCTTGCATGCGAGACACGTACGGGCATCTCGCACGTGAGACACGTGAGGGCATCTCACTTGCAAGACACGCGCGGGTGTCTCACACGTACGCGAGACACGTCTAAGTGTCTCGCACACGTACGAGACACAAGACTATGTCTCGTTCCCAGGGAGGGTCCCGCAGGTGTTCTCGTGTGTATTTTCACCTGTTTTGGCCTATTTTCACCTGTTTTTAATGTATTCGAGGTACATATTCACACTCCACTGAGTATATGAGTATAAACTACATCTCCTAAACCTCCAACGAGTATATAAGGTTTAACTAATTCCCGAAACTCCGATAAGTATACAAGTATAAACTGATTCTCCGTGCTCTAACGCCTTAAGAGTTTAAACTATGTAGACTCCAGTTAACACACGAGTATAAACTATATTCACGCATTACAATGAAGGTTAATGCCAGTTAACGTGCCAACAAATTCGCCAAAATAAGGCTCAGGATAAAACTCCAAGTCAAAATTACCTCCGGGAGTTCAATCATGATTCAAATACAAGCTCCCAACGAGATAAGCAGTTCAATGTCGATTCAACGATGCAAGCTAATTCAGGTATCAACGCACCAGTTTTAGTTTAAGATTTTGATAATGGTTAGACGATAAACGCAACACCAAAAGAATTTCTGACTATTCGATAAAATACTGAATAGACTGAAAGCTGAAGAAATCAAGAACTGTAGGCTAGATTTATCTTATCCAAAGTATTCCAGACTCCTTAATAATAAATATTAAGAAGGCTGGAAACTTTGGAGGGGGTATCTATAGGCATCAAAAATTACCTATAGGTTCTCGTACACAGATCGAGACGAAGAGGAGACGATTAACGTTATCATCTAAGTCAAAGAGGACCTTTCGATGCCAAAAGGAAGCAAAGGAACACGTGAATCAATAAAATGACGAAGTCTGAAAACCAACAAAACGGCGAAATGAGATAGCCATAATGTGTCTCACTTGCGAGACACACTAATGTGTCTTGCAAGTGAGACACCAAAACAGTCAGCCTACCGTTGATGCGTATTTCGATAGATTTTCATGATTTGTATGGTCTGGTGGCTTCCTAACTTCCTTGGGAGTATCCTTAAACGCAAAAAGTTGTTATTAACTAAAGATATGATTAAATCATGAGATCTTATCCACAAACACGGCGTCCAAAGCCTATAAATACCCCCCTCACACGTTTGTGATGGGTAATCTGGAATTTTAGACTTTGAGGCAAGTTGTTGGCAGTTTGAGGGTAGAACCCACGAATTTCAGAGAAAGAGATGTGAGATTTTGGCAAATTCCTGCGCATAAAGAGAGGATTTCGAGAGATCTGTAAGCTTGTCACACATTCTCTTGAGATCAAACCTTGTTTTGCATCTTGAGAAGAGTAGTAATCTTACTTTGTTGAGGTTATTCACTTCTGTTATAAGTTTCCTCCTCGATTGAAACAAAGAACATTGAGCCTTCTTTCAGATCAACCCGAATCTGTTATTCGGCGGTCCACGGATCAAATCGTCCCCGACATAGGCAAAGATCCCACGCAAGCAGCGACCGATAAACAGTCTATACGTGTGTTTCTAGGAGATCTCATTTGTTTGTTTTTATTTGTGTAATTCGATAAACAAGTTGTAATGGATTCCACAATGAAAAAAAAATTCCGACGCAAACAATCCTAAGCTCTAACAACATTACAATAAGTCTACAACCCTACTTAAAATGACTTTAACCTTAGTTTCATCTCTATTAAAACTAATTTAACTTTACTAGCCCTACTTTTACTTCTAATAGCTCTAACTCCAACCACTTTTAGTCTAATTAATTAAACTAATCTACAAAAGTATTTTGACTAATAACCCTAATACACTAGTAGAAAATCACGTATTCTAGACGGCATATTCTAGACGGAATTTTTTCCATCTAGAATGTATTAAACTAGACGGAATTTTTTTATCTAGAATATTTCTTCTAGAATAAAACATTCTAGACAGAAAATTCCGTCTAGAATAGTATCCTAGACGGTTCCTTTATTTTTTATTTTTTAAAAATAACCAGGTATTCTAGATTGAAATTTTCGTCTAGAATAGTATCCTAGACAAAAAATTCCGTCTAGAATACATAGACCAAATTTTTTTAAATAATTCACCCAATAAACCCGCGAATGCCCTCCTTTCCCCCTAAAATGAATAATTCATCCCCAAATTTGTTTTCATTTCAAGAACCCCCCTCCTACTCCTCCCTCTCCCTCTCCCTCCTCAACCTCACCCCCTACCCCTCTCTCCCCCTCGACTCCCTCTCTATCCATGGCCTCCACCACCTTTCCCTTCTCCACCCTCCCGCCTCCTCTTATTGGGAAGTGATGTCATCGTCGACGGAGGAGATCGGGATCAGGATCGGCCCTGAGGGTGTGCAAAAGGATCGACCGCACAAGGCCCCCGATTTCGATGGGGGCTAAAATTCAAGCCGAGGTCCCGTGATGGTGAAGACGGTGACGGGGACCATCGTCGTCATCATCAGCTCAAGCGTCTACAGCATGGTCAAGATCAAGTCCCGATCCGAGGAGATCGGTGGGGCCCTCACCCCCACAGCCCCACCGATCAGGTGCTCTTCAGCCGGCACATGCTCGAGGCCTCTCTCATGGGTAACCCTCTTTCGTATTGATTTGATCTGGGTTTTCTTTAGTTTGTTTTAATTTGTGGAAATTGGGATGAATTGAGTTGGTTGAGTAGTGGCATTGATGGGGTTTGATTAATTAGATGCTAGCTTGGGAGTTGGGATTATGGTTGAGTTTATTTTGGGCGGTCTTTGATGTTTGATGATTTGGATCTTGAGTTAGCTAGGCGTAATTAGCAAAATGTGAATTGTAATTAGAGCCCAATTCGAGGAGATCGGTGGTGCTCTCACCCCCACTGAACTATTGTGGGCAGTTTGGTTCATTGATTAAGACAAAATTAAATTTTTTTTCATGATTAAGACAGATAAAATTGTTTGAGGAGTGAAATTGATGATTCTAATAGCTTGATGCTTTGGAACTATGGTTGAGTTTATTGTAGGAAATTCATGCTTGAGGCCTTCCTAGTTGGTAATCTCTCTCACTCTCTTCTTGATTGATCCCACGATATTTTATCTTGGTTTATTGAATTCATTGTTAATTTATTGTGATTTGGATAAAATAAATGTTTGAGGAGTGACATTGATGGGTTTAACTAATAGATGCTAAACTGAAACTATGATTGGGTTTATTGGAGATGATCCTTTGATGTTTCTATGATTGGACTGGGGTTGATACAGGGGAAGTTCATAATGAAACAGAGTGCCATATTTCACATTTTATTTATAAAATGAAAGAAAGAAAGAAAGAAAGAGGTTAATAATGATACATGTCTTTTGGGCTTGACATTTTGCTTTGATAAGTTAGGTTTCTCTTTTTCTGGGATGCTGGCAGTAATTTTTTACCTTTTACTGAAACTAATGTATAGATTGTTGCGATGTTGATGCGGTAATTTTTACCCTTTTTCATACTAATTAATACTCTAATCTTGGACTTAACATTATCCAAGATCGGGAGGCTTGCGCCTGAGGTGAAGGGGATGATTGATACTCTATTGTTGCTTAGGCAGAGATTTGGGAGGAGAGCTGGGGACATGAAGGTAATTAATTATTTATTATTTAATTTTTTGCAGTAATTTGTGAAATTTTTAGCGGGTTATTTGCACTTCAATACCCCAAAGTTTCATCCTTTTTTAACTTTGATACCCTGTGAAGTTCAATTTTGAGAACTTGATACCCCAAAGTGCAAAGAAGTTACTTTTTTTGTTCAAGAATATCAACACATAGAAAAGTAAATGATAAACAAATTTCCTTAATGTTTCCTTTTTTTTAACTACAGTATGGGGAGATTGAGGAACATTGTAAAGGTTTTGGGGGTATCAAATTGTTAAACTTACGTCAATTGTCAAAATAGAACTTCAGCATATCAAAAATAAATTAATGGCTGAAATTTTTGGGTAGTGAGGTTGAAATAAGTTAACTTTTAGGATTGTTGATTGTGAGTTGCTAAAGTCAGATGCTTTCTGTGTAGATGGCTACTTTGGCTACTTATTTTGGACTTGGACAGCAAAGGCACATGTGACACTCTCTAGCTCTTCCTATATTTTTTTGTGTTCCTTTTAAGAATTTTAGGTAAGATTTTTGATATGGAAATTGATTGTTTACATGAGCTTAAATTTTAGTTCCTGCTTACGCTCAGAATGATGAGGAAGAAGGTGAAGAAGGAGAAGAAGAGGGCCTGAGTAAATGTATAGGGAAGGAGTTGAAGAAGCTTCTACAGTGTCATAGTCATTGTAAAAAATTTATGTAAAAGTTTGTAAACAATTTATGTATCTCTCTACTATTTTGGTGAATGTATTATTTGAATATAATAAAATTTGATATTGAAATATAATTAGATTGTGTTGGATATGAATATAATTTATTATTCAATATTGTGTACATGCACCCAAAGTAGATTCTACAAAAAAAACTATTGTAGCATAGCATCCTAGACGGAAATTCCGTCTAGGATGCTCAAATTCCATCTAGGCTAGCTTATTTTTTTTAAAAAATTTAAAAAAATTAAAAAACATCCTTCCGTCTAGGATGAGTATCCTAGATGAAAATTTTCGTCTAGAATACTCATCCTAGATGAAAATTTTTTCCGGCTAGGATGAAGTATTCTAGACGGAATTTCCATCAAGAATATTCCGTCTAGGATGTATTCTAGATGGTTTTGAATTCCGTCTAGAATATTCCGTCTAGGATGTATTCTAGACGGAATTTCCGTCTAGAATACTACATCCTAGATGGAAACTTCCTAGACGCGTATTCTAGATGGAATTTCGTCTAGAATACATATCCTAGATGGAATTCTGAGTATCCTAGACAGAATTTTCCGCCTAGGATACCTTATTTTTTACTTGTGATAATATACACCCCAAATCCATCTAGCATTTAAGTAAATATCATCTAAACGCTAATTTTACTTTTAGATTCTATTATTATTAATTGTCGTTGAAATTCATGTACTATTATTACTTACATCCCATTTGGAAATTTGATATATAACTAATTTGCGTTATATATCACGTTTATGAGAATTGAAATCTTTACCCCTAGTCTCTCGTTTAAAAATGTTGTACGTAAATTATACTCCTAACATAAGATACACATCTCTATTTAGGTATGAGATTAATTTTTCTATCTAAAAAGAATTGTATATCTTATGTCAAGAGTACAATTCACATACAATATTATTGGATCTATTTAGGAAGGAGTCTATCTTTGTGTACTTTGTGCATTTTTATTTTCTTGAAAATTTTGAAAATGCGTACTCATGGTTCTCCAGTAAAATAAGCATATGTTTATGCATTTTGATCTATTATTGATGCATATAATAACATATGCACAGTGTACTTGGAGAACAACGAATAGGTGCTGCCGAAATTTTCAAGAAATAAAAAGCACAATGTATGCGAAGAGAGATGTATGCACTATTATATTCCTAATGAGATAGGTCCATTTCCTATGATAGTCGGTACAGTGTCCAATTCAACATAAGCTTGCATTTGAATTTATTAATTATATATAATTTATGTCTTGACAACTTGCATCTAATCTTTATAATTTAAATTTTTGTAGATGGCATGAAGAAACTTTAACATTACCGTATACATTAAATTAATTCATTAATAATTAATTCAACAATATTTGAGAATTATTTTTCATATATTACAAATACCTAAACTTTATGCGTGATATTTCACTAATTAAAAGTTATATAACATACAGATAAGGATAGTTCCAGATAAGTCATGGATTGATATTTCTCGTATTCAGAGATAAAGGGATAGTCAATATAAAGGCGAAATTAATGCTTTCATATAGTACGCTTTGGTGGACCTGAGAAATTTAGATAGTGAGATGATATATTGCTCTTATTATTTGTACAAAAAGAGCTGGTGAATAAAAGTGATTTAGCCACACATTTAGTATAAGGATTTTATGAAGAGTACAAATATTGGACGTTTCATGAGGAGAAAGATCTTGAAGAAATGGATCGAGTGGCAGATACAAGTACATCCGATGATGGGAGGGTAGATGGTACACAGATAATGTTTATTGATATGTTACCTATACCTAATAGATGATACTAAAAATATTGAGGATACCGAAGTTGCAAAAAATGCTAAAGATGTGATCTTAAGAATTTTGCTCTGATGATGAATTAAGCTAAAATGCTAAATTTGTATGGGAGTTGCACTGAATTCACCAAATTATCATTTATGTTGTTACTTTTGCATGTGGAATAACGGATAAATATTTTGATATGTTGCTTAAATTATTACGGAAAGTAATTCCGGGAGGAGAAGAGAGCATACCAAAAAAATATTCTAAGGCAAAGAATATTGTTTCTACTCTAGGACTTGACTACAATAAAATCGATGCATGCCCTAATGATTGTATCCTCTACTATAAGGATAACAAAGACCTTCAGGAGTGTCTAACTTGTATTTTATCACGGGGAGTGCAACGCATAAACGATTCAATACAACGTCGAACAGAGACTGTGCTTAAGCAAAAACAATTCTAGCAAAGATGCTCCGACATTTTCCCTTGATACCTAGACTGCAGAGATAGTATATGAATAAAGACACTACTAGGCGTATGAGGTGGCACATGGAATAATGCATAGATGACGGTAAAGTCAGACATTCGGCTGATGCAGAGGTATGGAAGCATATGGACCAGACTTTACCTTGGTTTGCAAATGAGTGCAGGAATGTCAAATTTGGCTTAGCTAGTGACAGATTCAATCCATTTGGACTTATGAGCTCCGATTGATCTACATGGTCCATCGTGCTAATGTCTTATAATTTGCCACATTGGTTTTGTATGAAACAACCGTATATGCTCCTTTCGTTACTGATATATTAAAAAAATGTAACGGGCAATGATATAGATATCTTTTTAGAGCCACTAGTTAATGAGCTAAAACTACTCTGGACGGAGTGGGTCATGACATATGAATGCTTATGCAGAGAAGTCGTTCCGACTTAGTGCTATTGTGTTGTGGACAATTATTGATTTTTTAGTCTATGCTAATCTGTCCGGTTGATCTATGAAGGGGACATATGTTTGTCTAGTTTGTGGTCCAAAATTCAAATGCCTTCATTTGCAATGCAGTCAAAAGTTTTGCTATTGGTTTAACAGGTGATGGTTGGATCAGAAGCACAAATACAGAACAAAAGGATGGAGTAAGTTCTTTGATAGGGCTGTTGAGAAGAGGATACTCCTTCTTCATTAAATGGAGATCAGATTGTACATTTGCTTGGGAGCTTACCAAAAGTCAGGTTTGGAAAGAAAACATTATTCAAAAGAGGATTTACTTGGAGTAAGAAACTTACGTCCATTCAAAAGGATAGTGAAACAAAAGAGAACAGTACAAGGGGCGAATGACGAGAACGAAGTCGTAAACGTAGTAACTGCAACTAAAATAGATAGAAGATTTGGTAAATTTAATGTTTTTTAATCTTATAAGTTTGCAAAAGCAATATTGTTGGTTTTTCTCAAGTGTAGTCAAAAGCTAAGAAATAATGATTTACTCTTTATCACTCTTGAATGATTGACTTATAATTATCCACTTTAAAGTTACTAATGTAACATTTGACACCAATTTTTAGTGCCACGTGTTTTCTAAAAATCACAAACAACTTAATTGATATGTATATGTGAACACATGCACACACTTGCCCATGGCCAAAGACTTCGTCAAATTATACATACCTACACGTATGTCTTTTACAAATATGTATATGTGAACACAAGCATGTACTTGTATACAATTATTGTCCTATCATGAGTTATTTGATATAGTAACTATTAACAGCATCATCTTATACATTAACTTTTCTCCTTGGGTTTTTAGGAGAAGAACCTTTCAAGAAGAAAGATTGTAAGGGAAGTGAGCTTAAAAAGAAATTAGCACCAGATGGCTTTCGTGCCATTTTAAGGTGGGAAAGAAACCTGCTTCCTACCGGTGAAATGGCTAATCGGTTTACTTCATATAGCGGGTGTTTGGTACGGAGGAGTGATTATGCAAACACATTTTTTAAACCTGAGAAGTTGCTCTTTCACTCTTTGGAATGTGTATATAGAGATTGTTGGGTAATCTAAAACTAACTACTTTTTCCCTTTTATTTTTTTATTTCTATAGTCGATTCTTCTATTTATAGGTCAATGTGTAGAGATACTTCAATGAAAGATAATCATGTGGCATGAGATTTTTTATTTGAGTATGATGGAAAGTTGAAGCATGTCCTTCGGGAATGGAGATACAAAATTAAAAAGAAATGCTTCATGACATTCGAAGAGGATTGGGAGATGTTCTACAAGCAAGATAAGAGAATTAACAAAGAAGATCTTGTTGTACTTATGATATTGTGGAGCCAAGAAAAGACAGAAGGTAAATCTTAATTTAGTTACATTATTCAAATTTATTAGTATATATTCATTAATAATATCATTGTACTTGTTGAAGGAAAAATGTAAAAAAACAAAGAAAACTGAGATGCAAAGGAGTACGATTATCATACTAAGATTACTTCATTTGTGCAGACTACAGATCAGTATTGTAGACTGACAGTATAATATTTTATATTTTTCTATTATCTATAAATACTTTTTAATCCATAGCTAACATTAATAAAGAAATATATAAATCTCAGAACTCCTCCTTTATCACACTTCCTGAACTACATAAGAAGACTTATGCTATAGTAAAGGGGTATGATTCTGGAAAAAAAAAAGCAAAAGTTACAGTTGATTAATGAGATGTACGCATTTTAATTTTATAAATAAGCGAATTCAAGTTATGATGTGTCATTAATATTATTGTAATACCCCAACCCTTGAGAGGGTGATGTGATTAGTATTGATAGATTTGATTGGAATACTCATACCAC